>JABSTQ010011327.1:0-502500 GCA_013358835.2 Ixodes persulcatus | reverse complement strand
CTCCTCGCGTTCCTCGCGCTACCGCTTCGTTTCTCGTCGGGTTTGAAAACCATATTTTGGGTCCTCGCCACTGCAAAAACTGTGCGCTAACGTCCAGGTTCCCTGAGAAATGCTCCGGGCTACCAGATCCTCGCGCTCCAAATCTGCGACCGGGCACTCTATGGCTCCATCGCCGAACTGCCAGGCTGTGTGAGTACAGAGGAGGCTAGGTTGCGGCAGAGTCCGAGCTGAGCTGATGGTATTCTCTCTTATTCTCTCGCACGTGCGCCACCCCGAGACGTCAGTCAAAGCGCGCGCACTTGGCTCTTGCTGGGGGTGGCAGCGTCTTCTTTGTTGGCGAAGAACGCGGCTAAGATCACCTTCAGTGGCACGCTCGACAAAACTCTCAAATACGATTAAATAAATTCGTGGTAGTTCAGGGAACTTGCGGTGAAATCAAAGAGAATCAAACGACGCTGACTCGACGAGAGAACGTAACGCGCATAAATAAGCTTTCCGCATTCCCTAAATGCCTTCCTCGATAAAAACGAAAACCTCC
This sequence comes from Ixodes persulcatus, assembly GCA_013358835.2. Taxonomy (NCBI): domain Eukaryota; kingdom Metazoa; phylum Arthropoda; class Arachnida; order Ixodida; family Ixodidae; genus Ixodes; species Ixodes persulcatus. Next base: position 501,962 of record JABSTQ010011327.1, on the reverse strand, counting down.
ATTCTTTCGAAGACGGATCGGGAATGGCTACATAAATAGCGACAAACTTCGCAGACCTCGAGTTTGCAAGCTCGGCATAGCCGCCCATGCCCCCTCGCTATACCACGACAGGCAGCATCTCAGAAACCCGTGTCACGGTCTCTCCTCCGATCACTCCTCGCGCTCGCCGTGTGCTCAGCCGGCTCAGCCCCCAACCGTCGTGAACCAGGAACAACATAGGAGCCGAGGGGGGACACACAGCGACACCGATCCGTCATTGCCGCCACTTTTCCCACAACCGCCCCCCCCCCCCGTGAACTTGGGGAATGCCACCGGCGGGAGGACGCGGTGCAGCCGACCGCTGCAACTTGGAGCGAAACGCACGCTCGTTGAAGAAACAGCCAAGTTTCCTCCTCTATACAATACATATACATAATATAAAGGAACTGACCTAGGTGAAAACAAGCAATTGCGAGTAACAAAATTCGAACCAGAAAATACCCTCGGTGGTAAAAGTCTCGCTTGGCGATCGAGGAAAAAAGTCGGAAACAATGTCACGTGACACTAACACGGCATTTGATTGGCTGGGACGGCTCGTAGGTTCCTCCGCGGTCCATGGTAAGGTGAAACTGAGGCCACCTCATACGCCCCTCCCTCATTTCTCGTGACGACGAGGACGACGACGAATGTTCTCGGGGGGCACACTGTGTGGAGGATCGCCGCTACCATCCATCAACGCAGCGTCCCGGCTGTGTGGCCGATTTTTTTTTTATTATTATATTTATGAATAGAACGGATCATTCTTTGACCATTTACTTGCCTGCCTCTTCTCTCCTCCTAAGCCAATGTTCCTCTCTCTCTCATTTTGTCAGAAGAAGGGGGGGGGGGGGGGGGAGGAAAGCAGAAATTCGGACACATTTGTCGACTGCAGGTGCCGCGTGAAGAGGTAGCACTTGATAGGAATGTTGCGGGACGCTCCCGATTCGTGAGCGGATCGAATGAAGACTGGGGGAGCGTGGCCTCACTCTATTTTTAGGAGCGATTCGAGGAAAACGTTTCGACGAATACACTTCTCCGTGAACCCGCGAGATGGACCGTTTTCTGCTCAACCCACTTTGAGCAGCAAACTTCACAAAGTGTGGCAAAACTAACCGATATAAAAGAAAACTTTAGACCCTTTAGCTTGACAACTTTACCGTAAAAAAAAAACACAGACCTGAACTTAAATTTAAAAAAAAAAAGCGCCCGATATGGATATATAAAAGTTAGGTCATATATGGCAAATAAGACAATATCTGGCCTTATATGGTATATTATCGGCCTTTTGCGAACAAACGAACGCACAAAACCAAAAAATTAAAAAATTTAGTTTTGTTTGTTATTTTTTTGCGTTTTACGCTTTTATTTTCCGCATATCGTCTATCACGTCTTGCCGATCTTGCGCGCTACGTTCGTAGGCGATAGCGTGCATCTCGGAAGCCATAGCTGCATGCCCGTCCGAGCAACACGCAGGGCATAGAGCGTGTGCAGCGCGTATGTTCCCGAGCCACAAAATCGGGTGCACAAAAAAAAAAAAAAAAAGAAAGAAATATAACGTGGGCTGGAAAGGTGGAAAAGAGCGCGCCGTCGTCGTGCACAGCGAGCCTTCGAAAGTGCCCATGCATGGGCCGGCGGACAGCGCTCACGACGAGAACGAATATCCGCGAGCGGTGGGGTGTACGAGCCGAGCGCGAACGCCGTTTACGGCGAACAAAAAAGCGGCGTGCGCGGAATGGACGCGAATTCCTCGACTCGGAGAGAAACCTGCAACTGAAAAGGCGCAGGACGCGAAAAATAAAGAAAACGCTGAAATCTGGGAAGTGAGGAACGGACGGAGGACGAAACTGGAGAGAACGCGTGACCGGTGCACTTCGTAACCGGATTTATTTCATTTTCTCTTTTTTTTTTTTCATTTGGGCGTGCTCGAAAAAAGTACCGTATTATGGGTCTTCAGACCTGGCACCATAAATACGCAACACCCGATAAAACCGTACACATTGCTATATCTTTTTTTTTTTTTTAGATAAATGCGGTATACTTTTGCTTTTTCATTCTTGCCTTTGCGTGTGACTGGAGTCTGAAAACTTCTATTTATTTCAGAAAGCACGATGCGTACGTTGCGAGCGTTTCGATTTCCCCCTCGAGATAATAGACTGTATTACGGGTTGAATGCAGATGCAGAAGTAAAACAAACTGCGAACACGGTGAAGGTACACAATTTACTGACGTGGTGTTTCACCTCAGACTTAATAAAGTAATTTTTTTTTGTTATTATTATCTTTTAAACATCACTATTCGCGCAGTGCTCCGAGCCTATATTGACGACCACATCGCATGGGAAGCAATCGTGACAATCAAAGCACGGAAGTATGAAATTTCCTACGGTATGTGCAGTGGAGCGGATCACCTTTGGAAGCTATATATTGCAAAAGTGTCTACCAGAAATCTTACATAAAAATAAATAACCATACAAAACAAGAGCGCCTTTGAGCGAATATGGTTTCCATCTAAAAATAAAAAAAAAAAAACAGAATGCACGCAGCGCGTCGACCCTCGTAACAACCTGCGCTCGGAGGGCCAAAGCAGCTTCTTCGCACCGCTTATAGGACAAGAGATCACAGGTGGCTGGCGACCGATCACTCGAGTAAAAACACTGCCCCCCCCCCCTCCCCCCCCCCAAAAAAAAAAAAAAAGCGTGCGCGCACACACATACGGAAAGACACGCATTCGGAACTGAAATATGATGCTCTCGTCCCTCTCCACCCTCCTTTCGGCTTATTACAGTAGGGCACCCGATTTGTTTTCGTCCCCCGCTACATGGCGTCCCTGAGAGAGAAAGAAGTCGCCGCAAAAGAGGCCCGCCCTCTTCCCCGAGTCTTCCTGGACATTCACCACAAGCGCCATAAGCGCCACAAGTCCGAGGGAGGAGGTCGCCTCCATGCTGCTGCGCCACACCTATTCGCCCGTTTGAAAAAAAAAAAAAAAAATAGACGTGTGCAAACTTCCCAACTCGGAGTGCACGACCACGACCTCGGACGTCCTTGTATTAAAAATAATATAGAGAAAGCTAAAGAGATGTAAGATTAAAAAAAAAAAAAAAGGTTGTATGCGACGTTTTTGAGATATCTGCGAGGATGCGCGGAGTCGGTGGGTATCTCCAGTCATATTTATTCGTTCCAGTGTTTGGCAGACGGGAAAAACCTTTTGCAAAAGCCAGATACCGGCAAACACGAAGGAATGTTTGCATTATTATTTGAGGGGGGGACTAGGGGAGTTCAGTGCGAAGTGAAGCGAGCAAGAAAATTGTATAAACGAATAAATAACACTTTTTGTGAAAAGAGGCACTTTTTCTTTTCTCAGGTCGATCTGGGCCGGGTTTTTGCGCAAAAGGGAACTATTTGGCGTCCACAAAGGACGACAGAAGACGCGGCGCGGTGCATGCGGGAGTCGGGAGAAGCTGGGGATGGGGGGCGGGAAGGACGGGGGAGGGGTGGAGGGGAGGGGCGGGAAGACATTCCGACGGACCTGTCGTCGTGTGTGCCCTGGCTGTTCGCATTCCTCGGGTCTCGCAGGGTGCGGCCACCGCGTCCTGGCTTTTTATATAGCACCGTGGGAAAGTGAGACACCAGGCGGACGAAAAGAAGCGGCATCGCCGAAGGAGCGTTTCGGCCCAGTTCGACCTTTTTTTCGCCAGTCTTTTCCTCACCCCCGCCTCTGAGCATCACTGGCTCGTCGGGGGGTTTTGGCAAAAGTGAACGTCATTTGACGAGTCGTCGACAAGCGGTGGTAATCGTTTCATCGACGAGTGCTTTCGACGAAAGCGACGTCTCCTCGACACGTCTAAAAAAAAAAAATGCTCAGGGGAGGTTTTCTTTGCCGTTATTTTCCCCGACTTTGTTCCAGCGATATTTCGTCACCTACTACTTGCCTCTTTAATTTCGAGCTGCGGCGTGCCCCTCGCCGATCCTTTAGTAGGTGACGGATAAAATTCAGCGTCTTTCTACCTAGGAGGCGTTGGCGCAGCTCTCGCTTCTCCTCTCCGGCTGTCTCCTTCGCCGACTCGCGGTCCCTGCAACGCAATCACATCACGAAATGACGGCCATAAATTCGAGGTCAGAAGCTCTTCGCATCACCTGCGCCTATTCGGACAGCTGACACGGGGCGCGAGAGGTATTCACACAACGTTCATTTGTCCGCGACCTTCCTCTATGAGAACCAACAGTCCACGCATTCCTCCAGAGTTCAGACACCAATGGATAACCGCGACAGACACACCCCATGGAGCCCGATCGCATAGCTGTGACGTCACATGATGCAGCCCTCTATATACAAAACCGACGCCGATGTCGGTGCAGGGAGCATCAAATTTACGAGTCGTCTCTTAGAGCTACACTCGGTTTAACCTTACAATGGATCGGGAAGGACTCTAGGAGCCGGCCTATCTAAATCCAGCCAATCCGGCTCTGTCACGTGACTACGTGCTCCTTCGGTCGCTGAGCCCCTGCCTTAGGTCACGTGACACTGACACGGCGTTGGATTGGCCTCGATGGCACGTAGCCGTCCTCTGCGATTCATCGTAATGTGAACCGTGTAGTCTCTCTTTCAGCAGAGATTCCCTACCCTGCAGCCTTCGTTTCTGTCTTTTTGCAAGTTGTCCGGGAGAGGAGAATCCACCTCTCGTCCTCGAGGAGGCTGCTCCAAAAACGCCTGACTGCTGGGAAGAATTATTAGGGGAAAGGTATGCGCGCCAGGTGGTCAGGGTCCCAGCGCACGGAAGGCAGTGACTGAACACAAAGCTCGGTTAGCGCCGAAATGTCCGCGGGGGCAAGCTTGCTGTCGATCGCTGAACCGGAGGTCAATTTCTAAACTTAAACAAGCAAAAAAAAAAAAACATAGCCGTAATGCAGGCTAGGGCACCAGAGTCGCGATCTTCCGTCTGGCAAGGAAGAATTGAGGAGGAAAAAAAAAAAACACAAGGCTTAGACATTCCACTGCCAATAGCTCTTGAGATTTTTATTTTTTTTTTTTATTGATCAGCACTTTGAAATGCTTCCCCGCCTGCTAGATTATTCTACTAATACGCAGTTTCTATCACGAAGCCCTCGTTCCTGCGCAGAGGAGGAAAGAAGGAGAGGGTGGAGGGGGGATGGGGACCAGAGGGAGTTTTATCATAGCGTTAGCGGTGGTTGCCTATACGGAGTGGCATTGCTGTCGGGAGCTCTCGCCGTGTCCGTGACCGCGGTAGGCAGTGGTAACGCCGTGCTAAAACTGCCTATCGGCGAGATTTCGCAGCGGATCAGATCAGGTGTGTGCGCGGTGTACAGCGTGGCCCGCTAAATTCAGCAGAGAAATACTTCACATGACGTCATGATTTCATCGCTACATTTAGCAGGCCATATTGCACACCGTGCACACAGCTGATCCGCAGCAAACCCTCACCAGTAGGGAGTTATCGTAAATCATTTCCGCAGTCGCGCAACATTCTCCGCAGCCCACTACGAGATCCGAGACTCTGCAACCAAGGCTAGCGCCGCGCATGCGCACTACTGGTGCCTTCGTTTCGGAGAGAGCAGCGGAGGTTGGAAAACGGTCTACGAAAAAACTCCCTAGTAAAGGCTGTCACCATAAACAAAAAAGTGACTCCTCAGCTACGCCGTCGTGGAATCGTTCAAAACTATCGACGTTTTGCTTTTGATTTTTGCACCCACAGAACCGAAACGCATGCACCGCAAGTTTCACGAGGATCCCAAACACACACAAACACACGCACACACACACACACAAAAAGATAAAAATGTTATATCCGCTTTCAGCCGGACACGACTGTGGCGTACCCGACGTGTCGTTCTCATACGCACGATGCGCGAGAACGACGGCGCTCTCCCCTGCAGCGTGCAGCGACCATCGGCCGAGCTCCGTTTCCTGCTTCTCCCAGCGATCATTAGACCGACCCGAGGCGGACGGGGATTCTCCCAAGCGCACCACCAGCCCCGAGCGCGCGCCGAAGAACCACCGAAAACAAAATATTCACTTTCCTCGCATTCCCACGCCACCGCGGCGTTCTCAACCTGTCATCACGCCCGGTTTTACACGGACCGACCCTCTCTGCGGACCCCTCCCGCGTATACCCCAAACTCCCTTGTCCCGCTTGTCCTCCACGGTTAGTGTACGGCCCGCATAACCGTAAATAAAACATACGGTTCATAGAGTCACTAAATCTGCTAAGCTTATAGAGTACTGAGACTCCATTGCCCGACTGTGTCTTGGGCGCCGCCATTCTGTTACCTAGAGTGCAGACTCCGTCATTTTCCGAATTCCCGGTTTGAGAGTCTTTCGGTATGAAGTTTCGTGGGCGTGACACGAGCGAGCGCGAATACTGCTACGAGCAATAGCGGCGAGATGTTTTGGTGGCGCCCTCGTGGCTCCCTCTCGTGATGGCGTTACCTTGCGAACAACGAGTTCGATGGTGTCTGTAATGAGCATGGTGAAAGCTTGAAATCATAGCGCTCTGAAACCAACGCCAATACTCCGAACCGGGTGAACGGAGTATTGGCGACGTGACCGATCGAAAGCGTCGCGGTGGTCGGCCCTCCACGATTGGCCGAATGCTCACTTTGACGTCAGCAAAGGATTCCTCATCGATGGAAATAAGAGTAATGTAAGATCTTCGATTTTGACGGTGTTGGCAGTATTGGTTTAAAAGCGCAATGATTTCCAGCTTTCACCATGCTAATTACAAACACCATCGAACTTGTTGTTCAGAGGGTAATGACGTCACGAGAGGTAACCATAGGAGGGCGCCACCCAAACATCTCGCCGCTAGAACCTGTTGGTTCCTTTGAGCTACTGTTATGCCCGAGGCACACTACAGCGACAAACAGAAACAAACGACAGCGACAAGCCTCAAACACAAGCAGCATGCTCGCGATGGTACCTTTGGCAGGCATTTTGTCGTTCGGTGCTCGTGAAGTAAGCACGAGTAATAGACCCTTCCCGAAAGTCAGTCTACCCGCCCTGTGCAGAGCCAAACCCGACGCTCGAAGGGCTCATTCACACTGGAAGCGGATCCGCGTTCGCAAAGCGGTTGCGAACGCGGTTGTATAAGGATTCAGTACAATTGCACGCACATTTGATGACATCAAATGCGCGTGCAATTGCACTAGATCTTTATACAACCGCGTTTGCAACCGCTTCGCGAACGCGGATCCGCTTCCAGTGTGAATGGGCGGTAATGGCGGCACTAGGGTGCCTTCATGTGCGCTTTGCTTAGGGTGGAGTCATCCGGCCATTTTGTTTTCCTTTTTTGTTCAGAAGCGCGTGAAAGAGCGTGTCCCTGCTCGCGTTTGTGGCGCTGACTGTGCTATGGCGACATTTTGTTTTCGTCGATTTCTTTGTATTTTACCCGTGAGCGCGTGCTGTCGGCATCGGGTACTATAGACGTTTCCACTGTTTACAAAAATCACAGTCCACATGTGTTAAATCACAGTCCAGAACGCGCACGTTCGTCGCTTCGGAAAGCGAGCAAATCACGCGCCATACGCACGAACACTGAAAATGGAACCTGCCAAGTGTCCTTTTTTGGAAAGGTCTATACTTCGTCTCACCTTAGTATGGACTATTGTTAGCCGCACGTGCTAAAAGCGCGAGCTAGTCGCTTTGAATGAAGCCGCGGTGGTTGCACGAGCGCTCGTGCAGCAAGTGCTCTAGTCAAGCCAGTCAAGGCTGGCCGCTCGCGCTAGCACAGCCTTCGCGGTTAGTCCATGCTAGGGTGAGACGAAGTATACAAAGGGTGGCATCACCCTTAACAGAAGGACATTGAGGCACCGGCACTACACAGCATCTCCACACCAGAAAATGCGAACGTCTTCGAAAGTATAGAGCAGAAAGGGCAAAAGGTGTTGGTCCTTTACGTCACCTTCGACTCACGAAATTGAGGGTGCTTGATTTAGCAGAGCACGATCTCCTATCACCGCCATTAGAGCGGCAATATTGAGGCTCTTGGGACTGCCACAAGGTGACTCTGACTTTTGAAAAGGGTCTCCCTCGCGTGCATGATGGTCGTGTTTGAGCATAGCTTCCTTTATTCTACAAAGCCTGTCAAATCGCGAAAGACTTTGGTTTGAGGCTTGTCGCTGTCGTTTGTTTCTGTTTGTCGCGCTAGTGGGACTATCTGCTTGCGGTTGTCTTTCAAGTAGCGTCAAATGCGCCAGTCCACGAGGCCCGTGTCTCGAGCGGCCCTTGGAAGTGAATGGTGGCGCATCACTGAAATGAGCGGCCCTTGGTAGGGAATCGCGGCGGAGCACCCGCTCGTGGCACGTGTCTTGCGTGTTAGCAGAACAATGGTTGGCGGTACTTGTAAAAAACGCCTTTATCAAGGGGCTTTAGTTATACGGTGACCTAAGGTTCCTCAACGTCCTTCGGTTTAGAGTGATGCCACCCTTTGTAGTACCCGATGCCGACAGCACGCGCTCACAAGGAAAATACAAAGAAATCACGGAAAACTAAATGTCGCCGTACCACAGTCCTCGTCACAAGCACATGCAGAAACACGCTCTTTCATGCGCCTCAAAAAAAAAAAAAAAAAAAAAGCTTTTGGAACAAAATTATCAGATTTCATCACTCTGAGCAAAGCGCACATGAAGGCACCCTACGCTGACCTAACTGAGTTCCCGCGACGTTACTTTTGTTTCCACTGTGACTTATTTTTCGCCCTCAAGTTTGTGCATTGAAGCTTTTCCCCACGTCTTCCTAAAGGCGCCCTTTTTGTCTCATCCAGTCTCCCAAAAAAAAATCATTTACTGACATGGTCGCAAAAACAAAAATTAGCTTACTTAAACTGATTACTTTTATTGTTAATCACACACATTTTAAACTAAAAACCTCGAATTGAAAAACATTTTCTTGAAAACCCATATCTCTCCCCGATTAGCAACCTAGAACAAAGCGCCCAATTTTACCCCCCCCCCCTCCCCCCCCCCCCCCCCCCCGATTTTCGAAAAATATAAAACAAAACGAAGGAAGTTCAGGCAATATGGTTAAGAAATTCTGGAGAACGGAAAAGCGTCTCCTGCGCTTTCAGACAAAGCTTAACATAAATGTCAACAATGATTTTCAGCACTTAAAGGGGCGGTGCAACGATATTCGTTTTGAGCGTTTTTCACTTTGTATGAGCTTACTGGCACTAGTGGCTATGATCAACATTGGCGGCATATAATCGGCTCCAGATCACGTGGCCGCTTGTTCTGGCTGCGAGTTGAGGGGGTGAACGCTGCTCGTTTTTCTTTATTTTTTTACTGGGACTTCTATTGCGTGGGGTGGAAAACGAACGGGTGTTTCATAGGTCATTAACGTCAGGGATCCGTTCGAAGCGGTATTTGCGCAAAGTACAAAAATTGTTGCATCGCCCCTTTAAGAAGGTTGAACTGTCGCTACTCCACAACGTTACTTATTGCGGGGCTCGAGGCTAGCAGATTAGACCTTATTGTCTTCATCGGAACGTGGAGCCTGTTTACACGGGTTCGCTGGCTTTCCAGTTTCTTCCTGACCATCTTGTGAAATTCAATGTCTCGTTTGACCTTACAAATCTGTCAAACCACTGGCAATAACGTCCGCGTAACCACACACCCCCATGTTACAAACAAAAAAAAGGAAATAAGTACGTTACTTGTTACTGAGACTTGAAGTGAACGCGTTACGTTATCGTCCTTCTAAGGTTAAAACCATGGCTACCATTGAAAATGCGGCACCGTTGACATTTCCCCACTTTCCTCAACAGATCCACCGAGATGCTGTATTCTGACACCAGTGATATGTTGAACGGGGGAATTGACCGACGATTATTGTTGCTGAGGTTGTAAGTAAAGGGGGGGGGGGGGGGCTTACGATATTGATCTACAAGTTACTTTTCTGCCGCAGGTATACCGATCACCTTGACGTCAGTATACATGTGTCCACCGTGTCGATTAACCGCTCCTGGAACCGACTGTTCTTGCGCCACCTGTGTGGCAGCCTCTCCGCGCACCTGCTGGAACCGCTTGTAGGGATGGTCTCACACCCACGCCTAGATAACTGCTTCTATCCTATCAATTACCGCGAAATGGCATCCTTGCAGGCGTTTTATTCATGCCACCGAACAGGCGACAAGCACCGGGGACACGGTCAGGTCATACCCATGCACGAACAAACGTCTGACTATACTCTGTTTCACCCTGCCTCCGGACGCAGCGGACGCTACGAGCTATCCTAGCCAATTCCGTTCTGCGGACGCAGCCTGTGAGACGCCTTCCGCGCATCGCTTTGCCACCTCTCTAAAGTCAGGTGACACTCACACGGGCTTGGATTGGCACGGATGGCTCGTAGCATCCGCTGCGTTTGGACGTGAGCTGAAAAAAAAAAAAAAAAGACGGCCGAACCCGATCAGGCGCTGGTCAATCACGGCCTCACGTGGATACACACGACGCAGTGATTGACCGGCGCCTGATCGGGTTCGGCCATCTTTTTGGCACATCGTACGACCAGTCGGACGTTTGGTCATTCATGAATGTAACCTGACCAGACAACCAGTCATTAAAGGGGCGATGCAACAATTTGTGTACTTTGCGCAAATATCGCTTAGAACGGATCCCTGACGTTAATGACCTATGAAACACGCGTTCATTTTTCACTCCACGCAATAGAAGTCCCAGTAAAAAATTAAAGAAAAACGAGCAGCGTTCACCCCCTCAACTCGCAGCGAGAACAAGCGGCCACGTGATCTGGAGCCGATCATATGCCGCCAATGTTGATCATAGCCACACGCTGGGGTTGGCAAAGCACAGGACACGCGCTGAGTTCCAGACATTGTTATGGCTCGGCTATTGCCGTCGTTGCAGCGATTGGACACGGGCCACATTCCCCGAATGCTTCTCGAGCTAGTAATTATCACGAGCCCAAATTGAGTGCCCACGCAATGCTCGGGTCCAATCTATGAACAGCATTCAAATATCGTCATATGTGTGTACTGCGATCCCCACTTTACGTCATCAAATTTTGCAAAGGAGAGATTGAATGAAAATGACCGCTTTTGTCTCTGAAATTACACCGCAACAAAGGAGTTTCTTGGCCAGTGGCGTTGCGTGCGAGTAACCTTGAGTCCCACTAGTGCCAGTAAGCTCGTGTAAAGTGAAAAACATTCCAATTGAATATCGTTGCACCGCCCCTTTAAACCTGTTCGATGGAGTAGAAAAACAAAAAAAAAAAAAAAAAAAAACCTGCGAGGACGTTATTTTTTGGTTATTGATAAGCTGGAAGCAGCTGTCCAGGTTTAAGTGTGAGGTACTCCCAAAAAATGGTTCCAGCAAGCCATGGAGAGGTTGCCACACAAGTGGTGCGAGGAAGTTCGGCTCCAGGGAGAGACTGTCGAGTAGGGGGACATACGTAGACATCTTAATTACCGGTATCTGCAGCAAAATATAGATAAATAATAATAATTTTAAATAAATATATGGTCTGTCCCTCGTATCCATCGTGTTTGCGCACGAAAGTGCAGACGTTACAAATATTTAAACGCACTGAAAATGATATATGTATGCCGGGCGATCGTGGGGCGTGTTTTTCGGACCGTGTAAATCAACTATGCATGGCATAAAGCTTAAACTGAGTGAGGATGTGACGTTAGCGGTTGGGATATAGAACTCCAAAGTTTAAGAACATGGCTTTACTTGGATCAGATGATAAAAGTGAAAGACGCAATTTCCTACGGGTTAGGCCATCTAAGGAGTGCTGACAAAGAGAGCAAGAGAGAGAACACTAAAAAATGGTGGGATCCTCTATTGTTTTGTGAGACCGATGGCCCCCGCTTCTCTCGCTCTCTATGCCCTCACCTCCCCTGGCATCCAACAATATTTTTATAAAAGTGAGAACCGATGAACGCCCCATAACCCGTAACCACCAATTTTTCTCTGACTGGTCGAGTTTTCGGTCATAGAGTGTCCATCGTCTCCATGGCCATCTCTTAATGAGATGTTCAAAATTCAGGACATTAAGGAGAACGTAAACCTAGGATTTCAGTGCATACTTTGCTTGCCAAAACACACACACACACACACACACACACACACACACACACACACACACACACACACACACACACACACACACACACATCGTACTCAGCAAGAACAAGAAACTCTAATCTACCAAAACACATCAAGGTAAGCTGGGGCACCTGTATTCTACATTGGCAATACATTGCAAAGTTAGAACCAAGTTTTTATTTTCTTGTAAATAACAGGCGAAACACCCGAGTCAAACGGGAGCTTTCGTAGATCGCTTCTTTAGATCCGAATCTCGTAGCGGAGGCGGACGCTGCTACTGAGCATGCGCACCGCTAGCTTTGTCTGCACAATTCCAGGGATCATTTCCGGAGGCCATGAGCTAGCGGAATGGCGGATGTGGTTGCAGCTTTCGGTGCCTTGTCAGCTTACAGGTGAACAGAGTGTACCTACTCTTTCTCTTAAATAGAATATTTTATTTTTACAAGGACTACCACAATACGGGCGCATGAGAAATGAAAAGTAGTGTTGCGGAACGTTCTTGAAAAATATCAAAATTGTTTCTATTGTTTTCTGGATGTGTACGGAAAAAAAGTAACGTGAAAGTAATTTGTAACGTAACGAGTAAAGTGATCCATTACTTTCCAGCGAAAGTAATTTGTAACGGTGGTCCATTACATTTGAGGCTCGGTGTGATTGTAATATACATTACATTTTTAAAGCAACAAGCACAAGTCTGATTCTCTGTCAGCAAGAAAGAAAACAGTATTCTTTCCTACTGACAAGTGTTTTTCACAAATAAAAATGCCACGTGAGTCCACAATTTAAGTTTTCTTGTTTTGACGACATAAGGCTTAGGTGGACGTCGGCTTATCGAGAAATTTTGCCTTTCTCAGTGATCTTTTGATCCATGTAACGTTCTCTCAAACAAAAACTAAACAAAATCTTGAAAAAAAAATACAAAAACAAACCAACTTAGTTAGAGGTGAATTCTGGCATGATAATAAAACCCGAGCATTTGACCCGAAACGTATCAATAGACGTAAGATAAGCGAAAAACCAAACGTTGGGTGTGACGCGATACCCAGAGGTTTCCGCTGCCTCGTGAGTGTCGCTTGTGATGGAATGCGTGCAGCGCTTTTGACTGCTCACGTAAGGCTTGCGGAAAGCACGGAAATGTTATCGCTGTATAATACGTCATGATTCCCTTCTCGCAACGAACGCGACGGGAAGGAGGGGCTTCAGCGCTATTTTTGAAAGCGCCGTTGTGGCTACTTGGCGCGTCAACCTGAAATATAGTTTTGACATTCGTAATCCTGGAAGTCAAATAAGGATGACTTAAGTTTTTATTTTTATTTTCTATTACTAAGTACCGAACTGTTTTGAATGCCCTTTAAGTAAGGTGTCAGGGGGAGCAATACCGTTGTCCGGAAGTGAAGCTCGCCGTGTCCAGTCTCGGCTGAGACGCTGTTCTAGCAAGCCGGCCCTCGTCTTCTCAGCATGGGGATGGCAGCGCGTGAGATCAGCACGTCACGCGCCACCTAAAGCCCCTCAATCTGTTTGCGTTTGCCTTGCAAGTAGCGCCAAATGCGCCAGTAAATGAGGCCTGTGTCTCGAGCGGCCCTTGGAAGCAAATGGCGGCGCAGCACTGAAATAAGCGGCCCTTGGAAGCGAATGGCGGCGGAGCACCCGCACGTGTCTTGCGCGTTCCCACAACATTGGTTGGCGGTAAAAAACGACTTTATCAAGGGGCTTTAGCGCCACCAGGCGCATGCTGACCTCTCGTGTAGCACGTACCGAAGCCTTCAAAGCGCAAAGTAAGGCGTAGCGTTCGCCCTGTGTTGTTAAGTTACGTCGAGACAGGCTGTAAGCGTGGGCTCTCACTCTGCCGGCGTTTCCTGCTCATCGAAGGTTACGTCTATCCATCGCGTGCAAGACGCGTCTACCATGTAGCGAATTCCTCCGTGATCCGCGGCACTCGGTTACTTTGTAGCCAAGCAGAATTTCGCGTGCAGTCCTCTCCGGCCGAGGAAGGCCGGGCAGCGGGGGGCTCGTCACTGTCCGGCTCACGGCAGAGACCCCGGAGGGACGGGCAGGCGAAGCGCGGCAGAGGGCCGGCCCCCTTCGAGACGCGATCGGCGGTGCTCACGAAGCGCCCGGGGACCCGCGGCGGCGACGTACAATCGCTCCTAATGACCGTGATTAGGATCGACAAGCGCGCATGCCTGCGCCTCCTCGAGAGATGCTTCTCGGAAGGGCAAGAAGCCGCGGCAGACGACGGGCCACGTCTGGTGTGCCCCAGCATGGCGCCGCCTTTTGTCTTCCTTCGCCGCCTGGAATGGAACACGCGCCGACAACAGAGAAATCCCAAGACGATCGAACGGAGTTGACGCCCAGTGTGAAGCAGCTTTCCTCGGCGAACGAAGGGAAAGAGGCACGCTGCAGTCGGCTTCAGTGCTGGCAAAGGCACGGGCGCGACAGCGTGGATCTGCGGAATGCTATGGGCTTCCCTGTTTTGAACAAAGGGAAACCGCACGGTCTCGCAGTCGCGCCCACGGCTTTTCCAGCACTGAGGACAGCTTGCGAGATAGAGCACGGACAACGGGGCCGTGGTTTTTGCTTCGTGACCTATATATGAAGCCGGAGCGGGCACGGATTAGGCACGATCGCGGCATTCGAGTCCGGCTGGGACTCAATTAGCGAGCTCACAACTTCCAGTTGAACGCTGAGGCAGCACTCCTGTCCAATCTGCCCCGCGCTGAGCCTCGAAGCAGTTTCCAGAACGCGCGATAGGTCGGTTCACACGTATACCATCGCAGCGTTATAAGCACAGCACTGGCTTTGCGCTAAGCGCGTGCTGAAAAGAGCGTTCACCAGATTTGTACCGCACCGTCAAAAACTGTTGCGCATGGAAGACGATAAATAGCTGACGTCCCGTGAACAGCGCCATATCAGCGCTCCACCCCATGTGGGAACCGGCCTTTAAAGGGATACTGAACCATAGAATTTAGTGTCCATAATAAGTGGCGCACGTTCTTTCCACGAGCCAGCAGCCGCCGGTGTGCGCGAGCACACGCAACGAAAATGACGTCAAAGATCTCCATTCGCGGTTAAGATGGCAGTGAAATGCATGGGCTTCGGGCGAAAGGAGAATAAAGACAAGTTTTTCATCTATACAGTGGTGTCCGGTGTAAAAGGTAAGCGATTAATTGGTCTAATAAGCATGTAGCTTTCACTTGTAGAGATGAAAAGCCTGTCTTTATTCTCCTTTGGCCCGAAGCCCATGCATTTCACTGTCCTCAAGCGCGAATGGAGGTCTTTGACGTCATTTTCGTTGCGAGTGCTCGCGCACACCGGCGGCTGCTGGCTCGTGGAAAGAACGTGCGCCACTTATTATGGACACTAAATTCTTTGGTTCAGTATCCCTTTAATGGCCTGTTCACACATACAGCGGAGCGCTAACTTAGCGCTACGTGAGCGCTCCAAGGAGCGCTCATGTGGCGCTTCAGGCGCGTGACTTAGTTCTAATATAGCGCGCGATTAGCGCTTTTGTAGCGCTTTGTTAGCGCTTCAGTAGCGCTCTGTTAGCGCTTCCGTAGCGCCTTGTTAGCGCTCCAGTAGCACCTTGTTAGCGCTCCTTGTACCGCGGTGCTGCGGATTAGCGCGTGCACTGCGGTTCCGGTTCCTGTGGTTGGGTGTGCATCATCAGTACCATGGCGGACATGTGGGACGCTGAAATAGAAACGCGACAAATTCTCTTCCATAGGCAATTAGTGTATATGTGTGTGGACGACTTAACGCCCAGAGTAGCCTTCTGGGTGCGGGAAATCTTTCGCCACCGAAATACCGACGGGTATCCGGCAAACCTTGTTCCCAGGCTGAGGGTGCGAGACAGAGCTCTTTCGAGGGTGACCATTTTTTTAACTGCGTGTCTTTGAAAACAGTGTCACGCATATCGAATAGAAAGCGATGAGGTCGTACCCAATCAATTAGTCGCTCAGAGTCCATGACTCTGGATCACCTGCCCGACCCTTTGCTTGGAGAGCGGCTCTTTTACTTCCTCTTCTTTCAGCACCACAGGAAAACCAACAACGGAATCGCCGTGCACGCGCTGTTCCGCAGCAGCAAGCACGGCACAAGGAGCGTGAGAGCGCTAACAAAGCGCTTCTGTAGCGCTAACAGAGCGCTTCTGTAGCGCTAACAGAGCGCTACTGAAGCGCTAACCGAGCGCTACATCACGCGCTAGGAAGCGCCACATGAGCGCTCCTTGGAGCGCTCACGTAGCGCTAACTTAGCGCTCCGCTGTATGTGTGAACCGGCCTTAAAGGGGCGAGCATGACGCGCTTTTAGATCGTGCCAAGTCCCCCCGAGGGAATTTCACATTGGAGATTGAGCGCAATAAATAGTGACAAAATCTTGGTTGTCATATCAATCTTTCGGAACACAGACCCGCAAAATCTGCGAGCAATATACGGGTCTAATGGCCAATAGGAATCAAGTAACTGAAGACACGCGTGGAGGTGGTGTCTCCGAAAGATAAAAAAAAAAAAAAAAAAAAGGTCCTCCATCTCTATGAAGGGCGCTTTCAACGTTCGCGTCGAACGTCCTCGGTCGTCCAGTGATCCGTCACGAGCGGCCGATCCCTCTTCCCCGAGACCGTCGACAAACACGTGCAAACGATCGACCTCGAAAAGCATCCATCCGTCCGCGCTGAGAACCCTGAGAAAGCCCCACCCCGGTTCCAGAGTCCCTCCTGCAGGGGGAGTGAAAACGAGTGGACCCATCTGGCAAAATTTGCTCAACAAAACACGACATGGTGAAATCGTGTAAAGACCTTAGCCATATCACGGACTGCCAGGGGCCTGGGCCGGATTGCTAGAACAGCGTCTCAGCTGAGACAGGGTGAAAAAAAAAAAACACTGCACAGGCTGGGGCGCGCGAGCGTCTTGAGACGCGGTTTAAGTCCCGCTCAGCTCGTGCGCTGGCTTTGGCAGTGCTTTATTTCCCCCAGTATCAGCTGAGACGCTGTTTCTATACTCTGTTTCACACTCTTGTTTCACACTCTGTTTCACACTCTTGCGACCGAGTAAGACCGAGAGAGACCAGACCGGTTTTTAAAGGGACAATGAAGGCGATTTTATTTATTTTTTTTAAATGGTGTTTTTAGGCTTCTCGAGAACCTAGTACGCTGCCCAATTTTTTGTAGACATTTGTGACGCGTATTTCTATGCCTACAAAAGAACTGAAGAAACCGAAACTGAACTATCTCCATTCTCATTTCTGGGCCTCCAAAAACGGAGGTGACGTAGGGAGTGACGTCAAGTGTGAATAGTCGGTATCGGTAGCATTTAGGAGATCGAGACTGGTTACCGCGGTGGGCTATAGCACCGCGGTGGCGCGATCGTCTCGTCGGATTTGTCAACATGGACGACAATGCCGCTCTCGCGAGCGAGTTCGGTTCGGGCTTCCGTTCAGTGACCTAACACCAACGGAACGGGAGTACGTGTGTGGCGTTCTTCGCTATCACCCGAGGCCGACGGTGACCGCCCAGCCGGCAACGAGTGGCCCGCTGGCTCCGAGCAGCAAAGCTGTGAGCAACATTCGCACGGGCGAGACAAGAGCGGCGCGTTTCCGAAGGACAGGCCCTGTCCCTGTCCGACAGGGACGCGGTGGAAATGCCGAGGGGAAAGCGGCAGCGACAAGGGAACCGGTTCCTCCGCGGGGGACGCTCCCCAAGAAGGAGAAAATAAGCAGCACCATTTTTTGCTTTCAGCAGAGTCGGACGTCCACTCATTTCGTCGTCAAAGAACAAGAACGATTACTGGTCTTGACTCTTCAGTCGACCGTTTGAACAGCCATCTACGGCGCACAAATTCGGCATGACTACCACTTTGCAGAATCCTTCGAGTACCGTGTTCCCAAAGTAAACACGACATCGACGTCTCCAGCGTGCTCCGCGCTGCGTTCTTTTTTTACTTATTTCGTTTCCCCATAGTTGCTCGTTGCCCGTTTCGCGTCCAGCGTAGCAAAGAAAAAATAAGTATGCTGCTTTATTTACGGTTTAGTAATCATCTACGGTCCGATTTATTATAGACCATATGCAAAAAGAAGCGCCATCTAGTGTAT
This sequence comes from Ixodes persulcatus, assembly GCA_013358835.2. NCBI lineage: Eukaryota > Metazoa > Arthropoda > Arachnida > Ixodida > Ixodidae > Ixodes > Ixodes persulcatus. The sequence continues at coordinate 483,786 of JABSTQ010011327.1, read as the reverse complement.
TCATGATCAATGATCAGATTTCCTCCATATTGGGGGGTTCCCGTACCGACGATTTCGCCCGAAAAACAATAGTCCCGGCAAAGTGTAAGTCGTAGAACTAAAATATGATCACCTGCTGCAAGTCCAGTACGAACCCTTCACAGGACGTCTTCGAGAAATACCGTTCATTGACCTGGATGGCCCAGTTCACTGCTTGAGTGACGAGTCTTGCGACCTCGTTGCTGACAGTTCCTTTTCCTGAATTTGGCGGCCGTCTTTCTTTTCTTCTTTGATTCGAAACTAACCAGCAACCCATTGAGTGTACAAATAAACTGCCCTAATATCATGAAAACCGAGTTAAATGCAGATGCGCCTCGTCCACAACTGGAAAATGTGATAAACCCCCCAATATGGCGGCTCCTAATGGCATGATGATGATAGCTGGCAAGGATTTCGCATATGGCCTATTCACGTGGAAATTAGAACAGTATTTCTAAAAACTGCAAACCAAAACGTGACCGAGGGCACGTCACTCGTTCCGACCAATCGCTGACGCGTCTCTTGTGACGTCGCGCTTCTTGGCCCCGCATCGGTCACGTGAGCTCCGCTTCTGCTGGCTTCTCCCGCAACTCTCAGGGCGTCGCCCCAGTCGATCCCGGTACGATTATTACCGCGACTGTTTAATTGATTTGCGGAGCACACAAGCGCCGGTTTCGGCTGAAATTTGGGCAACGTGGCCTGAGACGTGACTGGAACCCAGTTCAATCGTCAAAAAAATATCCGAAATTGCCTTCATTGTCCCTTTAAGCCTCTTGCGATCTCTTAGGATCAGCTCCGTTGCAGCGCATCCGGTCCTAAGAAGTCGCAAAAGGCTTAAAAAACGGTCTGGTCTCTCTCGGTCTTAAGGTCGGTTCTCACATGCAGCGAAGCGCTGATGTAGCGCTCCTCACGTGCCGTCAGCTACTTATAGTCTGCCATGAGAAACAGTTTTGACGGTGCGATACAAAGCTGGTGAACGCCCCCGTCAGCACGCGCTTAGCGCGAGGTAAGCGCTACGCTTGTAGCGCTCCGCTGCATGTGTGAACAGGCCTTTACTCGGTCGCAAGAGTGTAAACGGCGCTTTAGCGTACAACGCTGTCAAAGCTACTGGCGTGAGCATGTGGCATGATCTCGTTGATCATTTGCACGCGTGCTCGCGCGAATGAAACCATTGACAAAGCCACGCGCTCGCGCCAGTAGCTTTGACAGCGATGCATATTAGGTATGAAACGGAGTATTGGCGACGCGCGCGATCGAAAGCGTCGCGGTGGTCGGCCTTTCATGATTGGCCAAATGCTGACTATGACGTCAGCAAAGGAGTTCTCATGGACGGAAATAAGAAGAACGTGTGGACTTTAATTTTGACGGTGTTGACAGTGTTAGTTCAAGAACGCTGTGATTTCAAGCTTCCGCCATGCTAATTACAAACACCATCGAACTTGTTGTTCGCAATGTAATGACGTCAGGAAAGGTAACCATACGAGGGCGCCACCGAAACATCTCGGCGCTAATAGCAAGCCGACCATAGCATGGACTATTGTTAGTCGCGCAAGCTAAAAGCGCGAGCTAGCTGCTTGGGATAAAGCCTCGGCGGCTGCACGAGCGCTCGTGCAGCGAGTGTCCTGCAGTCAAGGCAAGCCGCTCGCGCTTGCACAGCCTTCGCAGCAGACTTGTGCTCGTTACTTGAAAAATGTAATGCATTACAATTACAAATTACCGAGACTCAAATGTAACGGATAACCGTTACAAATTACTTTCGCTGAAAAGTAACGGATTACTTTACTCGTTACGGTACAAATTACTTTCACGAAACTTTTTCCATACAGTTATCCAGAAAACAATCGAAACAATTTTGATATTTTTCAAAAAAGTTCTGCAACACTACTTTTCATTTCACATACGCCCGTATTATGGTAGTCCTTGTAAAAATAAAAAAAAATGTGTTTAAGAAAAAGAGTGTAGGTGCACTCCAACTCCGTTCACCTATAAGTTAAGGCACCGAAAGCTGCGACCACACCCCCCATCCCGCTATCTCACGGCCTCCGGAAATGATCCCTGGAATTGTGCAGACAAAGCTAGCGGTGCGCATGCTCAGTAGCAGCGTCTACCTCCGCTACGAGATTCGGAGCTATACATGGCTTGCACTGACGTCACAACAGCGGCCATCGTGGTGGTATTGCTGCCGAGCGCGCACCTTCGACAGCATTCACTTCGCACCATCAAACTTGTTATTCTCGGCAAGAACAAATAGAAATGACCACCAGCACGAGGCGATGACGTCACGAGCAAGCCATGTATAGAAGCGATCTTCGAAAGCTCCCTTTTGACTTGGGTGTTTCGCCTGTTATTCATAAGAAAAGAAAAACTTCGTTCTAACGTTACAATGTATAGCCTAGAGCCACTAAATGAGCTGCGCTTAAAGCCTGGTTCAGACAGTTGCGTTTGACTTGAACATTTGAACCACGGATATTGCGGTGATCTGATGTTTGTAGACTGTCTTTTGTATGATGTATGAGGCTGAGCACTGTGACCCCGGCTTTAGAAAACGATTTGGATGAACAAACACCGAAGTATATTTTCGGAACGCCAAAGGCTAAAAACGCTGTTGCTTTGAGTTTCGAAATCACGTGCAGCGCGCCTCTTCGCAAACACACACACACACACAAAAAAAGTGTTGTGTGTATGTTTATATAGCCGGAAGTTAGTCAGCCCCAATGTGCGTCTGGTGTCTCAGCTGTATACATAAGCAATTTAGCCAGTGCGGGGTACAACCTTTAGCCTGTGGTCTTTAACGTGCACTACGCAGTAGTGATCCACGACTGGACGCCAGTACGATGCTTATCCAGATAGAAACGGGCAGGGGTGGGGATTGAACCCAGGGGGGCTATGTTGCGCTTTTTGGACTCCCAGGAGACTTGGGAGAGGGAAGTGACGTCAACAACGCAGCAAATGCAGATTGGATGTTGATTTTGTTTTCTTCTGTCAACATCCAATCTGCGTTTCTCTAGTCGTCGACGTCACTTCCCTCTTCCAAGTCTCCTGGGAGTCCAAAAAGCGCAACATAGCACCCCAGGATCCCTAGGTTCTGCAGCTCGAGCTTTCGCTCCACGTGCTCCGAGCTGGTGTGCGCTAGCCCACTCGGCCACCGATCCCCTCGCGACCACAAACACATAATGACCGTTAAAAAAAAAAAAAAAAAGTGAGTACATTTAAAGGAGCTGTGCAACGATATTCAATTGGAATGTTTTTCACTTTACACGAGCTTACTGGCACTAGTGGGACTCAAGGATACTCGCATGCAATGCCACTGGCCAAGAAACTCCTTTGTTGCGGTGTAATTTCAAGGACAAAAGCGATCATTTTCATTCAATCTCTCCCTTGCAAAATTCGATGACGTAACGCGGGGATCGCAGTACACCCGTATGACGATATTTGAATGCGGTTCATAGATTGGACCCGAGCATTGCGTGGGCACTCGATTTAGGCTCGTGATAATTGATAGCTCGAGAAGCATTCGAGTAGTGGCCCGTGTCCAATCGCTGCAACGACGACAATAGCCGAGCCATAACAATGTCTGGAACTCAGCGCGTGTCCTGTGCTTTGCCAACCCCAGCGCGTGGCTATGATCAACATTGGCGGCATATAATCGGCTCCAGATCACGTGGCCGCTTGTTCTGGCTGCGAGTTGAGGGCGTGAACGCTGCTCGTTGTTTTTTTTATTTTTTTCTGGGACTTCTAATGCGTCGGGTGAAAAACTAAGGCGTGTTTCATAGGTCATTAACGTCAGGGATCCGTTCTAAGCGGTATTTGCGCAAAGTAAAAAAATTGTTGCATAGCCCCTTTAAGCCCTTATGAGTTGTAAATGCGGAAGCATGAATGTCGTTCTTCCGCTGCATTAGTTCGTCTGCGGCGTAGTGGCGTGGACGGCCACGTTTCGCAACTGCCGAGAGCGGCCGATGGCCGAGCGCGCGCTCTCGTGAAGTGGCCGCGCCGCGCCGCGCTCGGCCGTACAACCTCTCCGGAGTTTGCCCGAGCGGGCTGTGCGACCAGCGCTAACCAGCGCCGCACCGCCACACCCCTTACCGGCGGCCGGGTCGCTGCGTGCGCTGCGCTGCCATAGAGAGGGCTTCTCTGGTGGAGTTCTTTTTTAACTGCTTTGAGCGAGAGCCAATGCGATCGAGCCTCGTTCCTTGATGACGCACGCCAGCCGATGGGAGCCTATCCATCAGATTTCTGCTACAGACGACAGGCTTCGATCCATTGGGACAGAGGAAGGTGCCGTTTGGTGCGGCTTCAAAGCTGATGGCGTCGGTTCGCTCCATGGGACAATTAATGCTTTCGCATTAATATCCTACGCTCATACGCTTTCGCCCCAGCCACACAAACTATAGTAAGACAAAAGGCAGAAAAAAAATTAATATATGCTCAGCTGAGCTCGCCACCTTATGTCATTTTCATGCGCGCTAAAGACGAATAGACTCATTCCGGACGGGTCTGTATTTTGGCGGCTAGTCCGTGATGGTGGCGCGATCCCGATTTCAGCTAAAATATACAGAAAAAACAAACAAAAAAACTTAGATGTTTAAAAGTAACAAGATATTTATTAACACAATAGGGCCGGATACGTGACGCAAACGACCCTCCGATTCGAAATGTTCAGCCGTATTCATTTATACATTCAACCAAGCACTCCTGCGAGAACGCAGCACCTCTTTAAAACAAATAGAAAGCAATCGCGAAGCGAGGAAAGCCGTCGTAATGAGCAAGGCCTTGTCTTTATAATTAGGGATATCGCGAATCTTTGTCGAAGTTTCGAAACAGCACTGTCTGTCTTCTCACAAAAAGTTCAAATATTTGCGGAAAATAAGTCATACAATAGTCTGGTTTCATAAAAAAAAAAACAAAAAAAAACATACAAACGTATACAGACATACAATACACTATATGAAATATAAAGACAGAAACCATATATATATTTGCACCCCTTCTCCGCTATGTGGTGTGAGCTCGTTTTCAATTTCCGTGCGCAGATATAATAGTCAAACTTCAGTCGATTTTTACGTTAAAACTTCGAAACGTTCGAGCCTGGGCAGGATCACGACACCCCCATAGTTATAACTGAACACCTACTCAATGTTGATAAAATAGCGTGTAGTCACGTGATAACTCGCACTGCACATGTACAGAAGGCAACCTCTGTTTTACCAAAAGCGCAAGTCTACTGCCTCGAATTATGCCTGAACTATTAGCCCCGTGCGCGACCGAAAGCGTCGCTGTGGTCGGCCTTCCACGATTGGCCGAACGCTGACTATGACGTCGGAAAGGGGATTTATCATCGACGAATAAGAGGAATGAAAGAACTTTAATTTTGACGGTATTGGCAGTGTTCCTTTGAGAGCGCAATGATTTCAAGCTTCCACCATGCTAATAACAAACACCATCGAACTTCTTGTTTGCAAGGTAATGACGTCACAAGGGGAAACCACAGGAGGGCGCCACCAAAACATCTCGCCGCTAATATCCTTGCTCCGCACGAGCGCGCGTGGTAAGCAGGCCCGTTCTAAGCGCGGAAGTCGGACTCCTAACGTCTGCTACGCTTAAAATTAGACACTTTTAGTTGGGCGTACGCAACGAGCTTGCGTACGCACGAACGTTGCGGGCCGCGAGTGCGCCTGCGCAGAACGTTCTGCGCAGGCGCACTCGCGGCCCGCAACGTTCCTGCGTACGCAAGCTCGTCTGCGCAGGCGCACTCGCGGCCCGCAACGTTCCTGCGTACGCAAGCTCGTTGCGTACGCCCAACTAAAAGTGTCTATTAATGTGAAACAAGCGCGCGTCACCGTGCCCACAATTTGCGCGTGAAATGTCGAAATAGCGGCACTGCCTTGAAGGGTGTTACGTTCCAAGCCCCGGCGACGCCGTGCTCCATCTAGGGCACACTTACAGGGACGGTCCGCAACACCCTCGCTTGGCAGAGACCCTCACGAAGACCCGGAAACAAGGCTTTCGAACATCAGCTGAAGTAACCAACACCAACGGGTCTTCGTCTTCCTCTTTCTTCAACATCAAGAGAAGCTGCTGCTGCGACGACATAAACCTCCGGGCCAATAAGAGTGGCTGCTGTACCTCATCTTCATTCAAGCCAGCAGCCACCACCAATCACCAGGATCCCGCCGGTGACGCAACATCGTCACGTCACCGGGGCTATAAAAGGGGGACCCGCGATAACGCGCGGCGGAGACGGAATGGGACCTACCATCAAACGCAACCATCTTCTCATGTCCCATTAAAACATAGTCACCATATAGCCCTAACCCGGTCTCCAACCTGTCCGTCCCCCAGCCCTTAACAAGGGGCGTCCAAGATACGAATTCATGCATTGGCACTTGGTGCCTTCTGCTGCCGCCATCACTTGTCGCAGGGGAGCGGCTGGTCGTAGACGCCCTTCACCCTGCGGTTGTCCGGGTCGAGGGGTGGCTTGGCGTGGAAGCTGGCCTTGTACTTCTCGCCCAGGGATTCGAGCCAGTAGTCTCCGGACGCCAGGTAGTCCGGCGACACGGCGGCGCCGTCGGGACGCCTCACGTAGCCGTACGCTATGCTCTTGCCCACGGCGAAACCAAAGTCGCCGCGCCGGGTGAAGCCCACCACCTCGTCGCCTCGCCAGATGACTTCCAGGCCGTGCAGAGCCACGTGCCTGAAATTCGCGAGAATTTCATCCAGCAATGCCTCGCAATCTCTGAATTTCGTTTTCGCTTAGCTACGAGCAAGACCAATCCCCGGGCGTCGAGAGATCAATGGACGAGAGTCTGCTAAGCACGCTTAAAGTATTCGCACTCAATTCGCCTATTATCTCGTGGGCGCCGCCAATTTGGAGCGTATACCAAGCGGGCGCAACAGACCCTTTCCCGAAGATGGCGCCATCTAGTAAATGCTGCGTCAATTATCTGAATAACTTCGCCATTGTTTGGGCCCGGTCCCCGAACGTACAATGGACACGAGGGGTGCGTCACCATTCGGCGTGAACTCGGTTTAAGTCGTATCGAAAACCAGTGTACAGCGTGAGCGTTCGGCGAGGACTCGGATCCAATCACACACACTTCGTGTCCATGGATGGATGAATGTTAAAGGCTACACCCCTTGTAACGAGCGGTAGCTTGCGCCACCTAGCCGAGCTATAAAAAAGACAAACATATGATTCCTCCTGCCCTTTTAAGCGAAATTTCTCTCCCTAATTCCCTCCTCCAAAAAATGGCGACCGCCAATGTTGCTCCACGGACTTTTGAAAGGGGTCTATTGGCGATCGCAACGATACAGACGTGCCGCTTGCTGAGCATTAGATACACCGTGTCAGAAAGCTCAGGCGACATCGCCGCCCGCAATTCAGGTAAAGCTTCGTGTCACTCAACAACGGTGATTTCTTTTAGGCACCAAAATGGCGGAAGTGTCGTACTCCGAAGCGTAGCTCATTTCTACCCTCGTTACACGGGCACACCTAACTGCAGTTACGCTAAGCCACAGTCACCCCATTACACTCTTCCACAACGTTATGTGGCTCTACAGTCAAAGCTATGGGCGCACGTGCGCCTGCTCATCTTGAGCGTCCACCAATGCTGTGCACGCGCACTCTTCCCTCCTTCTGAAATAGCTGTACGAGGGTATAGCGTGGTAAGAGTATTAGTGGCTTAAATCCGAACTAATGTGAACCAGCCTTTACTCCAACGTGCGCCGCTAACAGATCCCTCTCGATCCGGCGCTCTCCGCACGGCGCCCGCGGCGGACTCACTGGTCTAGGGTGAAGCAGGCGATGCGCTTGACGAGGCCCCCGGCCTTCTGCGCCTCCAGGGTCCGCCTTCCCAGGAAGTCCACGTCCGACTTGAGCTTGCAGGTGAACCCGAGCCCGGCCTCCAGCGGGGTGTCCTCCATCCGCACGTCGGCGTGCCAGTGCCGAAAGCCTGCAGCCATCAACGAGGGAACGCCGAGGATGTTACGAACATCGGTTGCGGCGTGCACTGCGCGACACTGTTATCGCGAACACGACTTCGCCGCTTTTTCGCAGTTTAGTTGGAAGCGGCACTGGCGGGCATCAGCATTTGTGGTAGTACCGCAACCGAGCGCTTTCCATGTGCACAATAGTAGTTTTTGATGACTGCCCTTCAATACTGAGCGAAAGACAGAAAAAACCGGCGATGGCTTGTTCGCGCTAACAGCGTCGTGGAGTGCACGTCCCCGCAGTTTGGTGTCAATTCATCGAGCCTCCAAAAATTCAACGAAACAGAAAAACCACGGCTGAAAACGTCTATTTCTGAGCAAGGCATTCAAACGGCGTTCCTTGGCTCATCCTATTGTACGATCAAGAAGCAATATCGGTGTGACTGGGTCCGGGTTTCCTAATTCCACAACAGGGTTTCAACAATAAAAGTTCCCACATGCTAATATACACTGTAGAATGTATAGCACAGCAAAACTGAGAGCAAAACGCTTTCCCCGTGCGAGTGTAGATAATTTTTTTTTAACTTTTTTTTCTGTGGCCCCTGACATGAACAGTTGTTTTTGTCCTCCTCGCCACCGCCCAAGTTCAAGCGAATATTTCGTAGGTCACACCAGCAGCGGGCTGTCTCCAGTCTACTGTTATTCCTGTCTCACGCACATGCTATTTTTTTTGTTGTTAATAAGCGCGTTTGTTTTCAGCAGGAAATATCGAACTCTTCGGTGCCAATTCACACGGAGAATGAGAATGCTAATGAAAGAGCACACACCGAACCTACACTGCACATCCTACGGTGTACAAACAAAAGCAAGCGTTGTGGAAGCCCGGAAGGCTGACGACAGGAGCAAAACTGAGTTCGGAACTTCAGATCATGTACGTAGCTTCGAGACTGGAGAGATGGGCGGGGAAGGGAAACGGTGCACTGAGCGGTGAACGTGAATGTTCATGACAGTGGGATTTCAGTCTGGATGTAGAAGTTAGACAGGTTCCAGGGAACGAGTCAGTATGGTCGTAAACGGTTGAAGGGTTAGAATCGAATCGACCTCAACGTCACCAACAAAGTCGACGGGCAAGAGAAGCGCCACAAAGACGGAACAGCCCTCACACGTTTTGCCATATGCAACAATACTTCTTATATCGTAAGTTTCGACCCTAATCACAGAAAAAAAAAATGACTTTTTGTACACGTTGAACAAGCAAAAAAAAAGTTGTTTGGGGGTTCTGCTTTTGAAGATCTGCTAACGTGTCGCACCAAGAAAAGCACGCATCCGACCTGCTTTAAACGAATGCAGATTGAAGCCGAAAGCGGCATCGTTCCAACGTCCACGTTCCTCGTACAACCCCTGCCTCCCGCTGGCTCTTTCTGACTTCCGCGATCGCGGAAGAACCTTTCCGCTACCCTTCCGTGAATCCAAGCGCCTACACGGTACGACACCGTGAAACACCCAAAACGAAATAAAAAGACATTGCCCAGTTTCTTCCTCATTACACATCCCCTCCTCTTCGAGGAAACGCGCATCAGCTCGCGCTTTTTAGTATGCGTCCTCGTTTCAGTGACCCATCTGTACTCTCCGCGACATTTCACACTGGCGTTCGAATCGCAACCGCGAAGCGGATCCGCTCGTGTTCACAATCAACTGCGCGTGAATTGGTATTGCATCGTTAAGCAACCGCGTTTGCAACCGCATTGCAGATGCGGTTGAGTCGCCAGTGTGAATGCGGCGTTAACGCAAACGAGCGGTCGCCGTTTTTTTTTTTCTGTTTTTCTCTTAGAGCCAAAAGGCTGTCATTAAAACTACTAGAGCGGCCTTCTAAGCGGCAAAAATTAGCGTCCGCCCCAGGTGACCGCCATTTGCGCGAGCTTCCAAGACGGCATTTTGTTTTAACAGATTTGTTTACGCATCGCTCTACGTGCACCGATCCTTGGTGTTCCAATACCAGCGGAGTTTTCCCACGGCGGGTCGTCTCCCCAAATCTCCCCCCGTGACCCGAGGGCGGGAGTTCCCAGACGCGTGAATCCACGCGGCCAGCAGGGCTGCTCCGAAGTGCACATGTCAACGGGCTGGCCGTTTCGTAAACTATACACCAAGTGCCGTGGTCGAGTCTCGAGCGCCAGCCACACGGGCGGAAACCTCGGATCGCGTTCCAGTGGTTTCGCGGACTAGCTGTTGACGCGCAGCCGTAAACGCAGCATCGGACGCATCGGATGAACCCCGCGAGGTGGCCTCCGCATTCTTGGAATCCTTGGGCGGTTTTCCGATACGCTCGCCCTCGCGAGAAGCATGCGTCCTTAACATGCCCTTCGTTTATTTTTTTATAAATTTTGACAAAAATATCATAACGCCTTGTCAATATGGATTCCAGAGGGGAAAATCCACAGAATCGGCTCTGTTGAACATAAAGGAAAAAATAATAAGTAATATTGAGTCTTGCCTTTACACACTCGGTATATTTTTAGACTTTTGCAAAGCGTTCGATTCTATACAGCATGACATTCTTATAGGAAAATTACCACGGTATGGAGTAAGGGGAATAGCTCTTAACCTTATCAAAAACTATTTATTCGATAGAACTCAATCTACTGACCTGAATGGTTTTAGATCGCAGATTTCCCGCATACAGTACGGTGTTCCACAAGGTTCCATCCTTGGACCTTTGTTATTCCTAATATATATAAATTATATTATTAACGTGCCGCTTACTCCCTATATTATATTGATACTAACGTGTTCTTTTCCGGAGATAATCTGCAAGAGCTTGAAGAAACTGCAAATAGCTGGCTTAATGAACTGTCTGTATGGTTAGAGTCTAATCAACTAGAATTAAACACAAAGAAAAAAAAATGTAATATTTAGATCAAAGAACAAACCTACGTCTACTACGGCACACAAATTTCTTGGAGTATGGTTTGAGAAGTTTTTAGGTTGGACAAATCATGTAAATAACCAAAGATGGAACATCTCACGTTCAATTGGAATGCTGCGCAAACTAAGGGAATGACTACCAAACTGGCTCAAACTAAACCTGTACTACGCTCTTGTATACTCTCGGTTACAATATTGTCTTTTAGTGTGGGGCACAACAACGAAAACAAACACTGAGAAAATATTCCTTTTACAAAAGAAGGCTGTAAGACACAGATGGTGAAATTACTTTGAAAAAGTAATTAAATTACATTACTAATTACTTTTCTGAAAACTGTAAAAAATGTAATTAAATTACATTACAAATTACCGCAGACTAAAGGTAATGAGATTACATTACAATTGCTTTCCAGAAGTAATGAAATTACTTTGACATTGCTTTTGAATACCTTGAGGCAGTAATTCGTGCTCATTTTATTTACCGTATACACCTACACAGTGTTTACAAAACAAGCCCCCGTTTGTCCCCACAGCGCGTGTGCAGGAACCAGATCCGGGAGAAGCGAGGCGCTGCGCATGCGCAGTGCCGACAGCAGCGCCACAGCAGTGATGTGACGTCAAAGTGCTGAGTTGGTCTATATGTACCAAAACTCAGATCTTCCGTGATCGTGAGAGGAAGAACGACAGGAAAGCCGGAGGCAGACGCCAGGTTAGGCCTGTTCATTCCGCAGCCAATGATTGTTTACCTTTTTACACGGCATTCCGCCGGCGTTTTCCCGTGCAATAAAGCAAGAAGAGATTAGGCAACGACCGTGCAAGTGATGGTTTGTTACCTCTGTGTTTATTAAAGTCGTACCAGAAATCTGAACTCCACCGCTGGCAATCGCTGTCCGTGCCCCGCCGCTTCGACGCGGCCGAAAGGTATGTGACGGTGCCGAACGCGGACGTCTTCGTTATTTGCGACATGAGCGCCGTGGTACGTATAATTTTGCCCGGCCTGTGAAAAATGAAGCGGACGCTTCATTTTTCACGATTTGTCGGAGTCGTGCGTTTTGTAGTGTCCTGTTTGGACAGCCCTTCAGGCGTTGGTGGGCTTGTCGAGTTCGAGCAGCGGCCATTTTGAACGGCGGAGTGGGAAGCGGTGGGGAGGGGTGTGGGGGAGGTCGCTCCAAAAAGGCGAGTTTATCATCCCCTCTACGATTCGGAGCGGGTCCCACGGAGCGGAATTTTGCCTCCCTCGCGGATTTTGGAAAGCGCTCCGGATCTACGAGTGGAATTCACCATTAGTGTGGGGCACAGCAACGAAAAGAAACACTGAGAAAATATTCCTTTTACAAAAGAAGGCTGTAAGAATTATTGACAATTTAGGCTACATCGAACATACAGCACCCTCATTCGAAAAATACAAGTTACTACCAATAGAACATGTCCTCTCTCATAAATTGGCGATCATAATTTTTGATCAGATCAAGCATGATGAGACACATTTCCGTGATACTTATCTTCATAAACCTGCGGAATACGAGCTCAGGCGTACCAATTATACAAAACCAAATGTTAGAACTAACTATGGAACTCAAAAACTAGATTACCAAATTCCTAACCTACTAAATAAACACCCAAGCATCGTAAAATAGCACAGCAGTGTAAAACAATCCACGCGTTCAGGAAAAAAGTCAAAACATATTTCCTTGAAGCTGATCATCTACCTTAGATTATTGTAAGAAAATGTAACTTTTATGTGTTCTTATTGCAAATATAGTGCCTTCAATATGTCTTTCTTTCATGGTGTTATGAAGTGTTGTGATGTGTTAATGTCAGACGTGCGTTAGATGATTTTGTTGATAATGACGATGTTAATGTCAATGAATGCAATTTTCTCTTGTTTTCGTTTCATTATTTATTTGTTTGTGTATTTTTTGGTTTTTATTGTGACGCATTGCTTATGTTCATATGTTTATATGGATGATATTGATCAGAATGGTTTACTGATACCTATGTTTATTTCAATCTTGTTGCTAAATTATTGTATGCTGTTTCTGTTGACTGCTATAGGAGAGGGGGGGTGGTTCCCGTTTCGACCCATTCCCAATACAACCTTCCCGTTTGTACCTTCCCGTTTCGACCCGGCTCAAAACGACCTTCTCGTTTCATCCTTTCCCATTTCGCCCTTTCCCGAAACAACCTTCCCGCTTCGGCCATCGTTCGGTTTGTTTGTATTGTTCGTTAACAGTTGATTAGGTTCAAGTGTCTGTTCTCCTTGCTCACCTCACTTGTCCCTCTCCCGAAGCAACCTCGGAGACATGGCACCATAAGATAAACGTTGTGTCAGGGAGGGCTCACCCGAACATTTACAACTTCCTCGACCTGCAAACGGGATGAGGCCTTGACAAGGATATCGCTGCAGCAGCTTGCAAATAAATGGTGGTGCCGTGCGGGCCAGGTGACCGCTGCGAACTATCACAATTGGAGTGTCGCCTTTCTGATGGCGCGATTTTCCTGCTTGACTTCCTCAACCAAGGCGATAGCATTTTGTGGTTTATGATTTTTGCCTGTGTACGCGACGGTTCTGTGTTTGAACTTGTAAGAAAATGAAGTCGCAATCATATGCCCGTCAGCCTGTCTGATTTATCACTTTTAAAAATATCCCGTTCACTAAAAGAAAGTTTTAGAATGACGTACGCAAGCGCTTTGGGTAACCTAAAAATAGCGTCGCGATATAAAAACTTAGGCAACGCTAATTTTTGCTTACCCAAAGTGCTTGCCTGCGTTACTCTAAGACTTTATTAGGAAGTTTTCGTAGACCGCGTTTCCCCTTTCGCTAAGCCCTCCGCAACGAAGAAGCCGCTACTGCGCCTGCGCGCCGATGGCCTTGACTGTAGAGTTCCGGGTGTCGTAGCGGGTTACGGAGAGCGTCGCGTGACGTCGAAAACGGTCTACGAAAGCTCCCTGTTATTGTACAGAGCGCGAAACCATTAGCGCGAACAAGCGATTGTTGGTTTTAGCTGTTTGTCTAAAAAAAATCAAAAGACTGCCACCAATATTATTAGTGTGTTTGAAAGTGCGCATCTGGGCCACTAACCTAAGCGGTAAAATGTGGTACCTTCTAATACCATGTCGAAGTAAAATTCGAAAAATCGCCAACATCGTGTTCGTGGTAACGTTGTCGCGCAGTGTACATAGTCCATTTCGTAGTTACACATTTTGGGGACCATCTGGAAAGAAACATTTTAAGTGGTTCAAGTAGCAATATATTTCGTTGAAGCTTGTCTGAAAGTATTGCATATTTTAAGAATACGTTTACAAGCAAAAATATTTCACAACATAACTGAATAGCTCGCCTGCACCTTTGCATTAATTGCATTAACATGACTTCGGGAGATATTCTTAATTAGAAAAATTGCGCAAACCAGGATTCGAACGAGGGACACTTTTCGCGAAGAGGTTGAGATGTACGAAGCTTTATACCCGGGTTCAAACGGGACGAATTCAAACGTAAAATATGTCTTGGCTACGGGTTCAAATATGAAGGGCGTTTCGGGAATGGGTTGAAACGGGACAGGTTCAAAAGGGAAGGTCGTTTCGGGAATGGGTCGAAACGGGACGGGTTCAAACGGGAAGGTCGTTTCGGGAATGGGTCGAAACGGGACGGGTTCAAACGGGAAGGTCGTTTCAGGAATGGGTCAAAACGGGACGGGTTCAAACGGGAATGGGTTGTTTCGGGCTACACCCGAGAGGGGGGGGGGGGGGAGGGGGGGGGGGGGGGGCTGGCGGCCTCGTCAGAGGGCTTTTTTTGCCTTCTTTTGCTGCAGCTCCCCAGATATATGTGTGACACATGTATGTCTGAAATAAACTATTCTATTCTTATAATTTTTTTTAACGTTCTTAATTCTTTTGTTTATACTCTGGTGCGAAAGGAAGTTTCCTGAAGAGACACGTTTTGGCGAATTTCGTCGGGATCCTCGGAGTCAGTTTATTTTCTCCGAACGAAGATTCGTGTTTGGGTGAAGTTCTGAGCCGTGGGACCTGATCTTTCGACCTCAGGCGGGGGTGGTCACTTCCCGTCCAACTCGTCGACGCCCCCACCCCCCCCCCCTTTTTTTAAACATATATTTTAGCTTTTTGATTTATTTGAACACGGCGCCCGACATGACGCTGCATGCTCGATGGCCATTCGTTTTAGGACTCCGATTCTCGGCTGACAAAATGCTCGTGTTGGGTCACTACTCACATGTTTACCAACAACGTGATGCCGTACCCATACTTCGTTCACCATTAAGCTGAGAGTAGAAGCTCCGCCTTCAGTGCGAGCTCGCTGGCTTCCGCAGTGCTTTGATTGCGCGACAGCGCGTTCACACTTGTGTTAGCAAGGGCAGGAAGCTCGCGCCGAAGGCGGAGCTTCTAGTCTCAGCTCAAGGCGTATAAAAAGGGAAAGGGGGGGGGGGGGGGGGGGACTGTCGGAGTTCGGCCAGGTCGCTTGGCGGTGTAATGCCGGCCCAGTACACAGTTAGATTTTAACTATAGACTCCGATTGGACGGGACAGCTTTCGGCACACTGTCATAACCCCTGTTTGAACGAACTCGTGCGCGGGCTTTTTTCCGCGGTGCGCCGCCTTGCTTCTGCCGTGAACGAGAGCCGCTGTTCTCCTGCAACAAGGTAGCCCCTGTCCACACAATAAGCGGTTGGACACTCGGCAACGAGGCATTTATTTTTAACCGTTTAACTACGTAAGTCGTGTGCGGCAGTCAGCTACACTTTTGAATGCTCGTACTGTCCTTATGTAATTGCTTTACGTAGCAGAAAAGTGCAGTGGTATTCATTACAACACGAGTCTCCGAATACGATAGCTCTTCGCCGTACTTCGCCGTCGGTCTTAATAATTGTGTTGAATGTATGTTTATACATTTGGAAGTTAGACAGCCCCGATGGGCGTCTAGTGTCTCAGCTGTGGATGAGAAATAGAGCCAGTGCGGTACAACCGCTCGCCTTAAAGGGCCCCTCAAAAGAAAAAAAAAAAGATTTTTTTTTTTTTTTAACAGTCTGGTTGGGACACGCGTGTCGAAAAATGAATTTTACGCGAACAAATTTTTTAGAGCAATATTGACTGCGCGAGACGCAATTAGTCAAAGGTCACCTCCTTTCCACTTGCTTTCTCTCTCGGCATTTCGGGCGCGTGGAGGAGAGGTACTCCCCGCCTCTTCGTAGTGGATCGGCTTGGCTGCTTGGCTGGCTTGGCTGCGCCCCGTACGAGAGCCATTGCTACTTCCTGTGTCTGCCGGTCGCACGTCGTACCGCGTCGTACCGTGGTCACCGTGGTGCCGTGGTCGTACACACAGTACATAGTCGTCGCGATGGACCCCGACCTGAAGCGTCGGTTGCTTCAACGCTACCAGCAGCTGGGCCTTCGCCCGTACGAGGACACGCCTCGCCAGCCGGAAGGCGTCCGCTCCGATCGCCGCGAGACAACCACTCGCGAAGAATCTGCCGCGGAAGGCGGCGAAGAGGGTGCCTCGACGAGTTCGTCCGAGCCGCACGACCCTTCAAGCCGCCGCGAGGACACACAGTGGTAACTGATTTTTTTATTAAAGGTTGAGTGCGGTGTCGCGTGCAATTGGCATTGGCGCGCGCCAGCAAACAAACAAAAGATGGGGAAAACGGGAAACACGAATCACGCCAAGAAGAGCAGAAAAACAAAAACCTGTCACCCCGCGCCACTTCCTAAGTACTTACGATGACTAACTAACACAAGCAACAAGCCCTCTTCAGAAGGTATTCACATATAGACGGACACGCTGTTTACAAACAAGCCCGCGTTTGCCCACACCAAGTGTGGGCACTGCGCGTGCGCAGAAACCGAATTGGGGTGAAGGGAGGCCTCTGCGCATGCGCAGTGCCGTCGACAGCGCCACCGCAGCTGCGTGACGTCAGGGCCGCGTGTTTGTCTATAAACGCGATAAAACTATAAAACCAACCGAGGTACGCGAGACGCGTTACAAGACGGCGACCATGACAGAAAAAAAAAAAAAAAAATGGCGAATCTTTTGTTTGTTTTGGTATCCAAACGGAAGTTACGATTTTGTAAAACGTTTGTAAACAATTACGACGTTCATTCGATGAATTGTTTCTTAAACCTAAAAAAATGTAATTCAAAAGGCGATTTCAAGAGATCACGAAGATTTTATAACCAACATCTAAGCTGTCACTCATTCTATTGGCCAATGAGAAGCTGATTTGAATGACCATCGTTACCAATGAGAACCCGAGCTGAATGACATAAAATTTACGCGCAAAATTTCAAAGAAATCTCTCGCCGTCAATATTTTTCTAAACATTTTTTTTTTCGCGTAAAATTCATTTTTTGACACGCGTGTCCCAACCAGACTGTTCAAAAAAAAAAAATTTTTTTTTCTGTTCAGGGGCCGTTTAAGTCTTTACGCAAAAAAAAAAAAAAAGCAAGAAGTCTTTTTCAACTTCCAACCAGCAACCGGTATCATCCTCAGCCAGGATTTTCCAGCGGTCTCCGATGGTAGGCACCCCAAAGGTGTTAATCGAAGTCCGAGATAAAAACAACATAATCTCTACTCCGCCAATACCCTTTAAAAAAAAATAAAAAAAAACGCTGACCATTTGTACTAACAATGTCACGCAGTGTACGGATACTTACGGCGCGTACCGTCGGAAAAGTTCCCTTCCACCGCCATTCGGGTGACAACGTAAGCACCTATTCCACCAGCACTGTCATCGTCACAGACATAGAGTTATTACAATAAACGCTAGAGGCTCAGCTGGCGCTAGTGTCTACGGGACTTCCGGTTGCAAATTGAAGCAGACAGCATGCAGTCTACTTTTCCAGTCTTCCTGTGTATTCCTGTGGGAAAACGCGCGTGAATTTTGTCTCTTCGCCGGAAAATAACATGAATAACTTTTGTCATTTCGGTTGTACCAGATAGTATGTACCTTTATTAATATGGTGAAAGTGTAATTTCTTTAGTTACAGCATTTTTTCTTTACCACTGAACGATGTTAAACTTCGCTATATTTCAGGCCCAAACCTCTGTTCCATGGCAGGTATGTAGAAACGAGCGACGATTCTAAGCCAAATAACGATCGAAAGGAATGCAAAGTGTGTTCAAAGTTCGCCAGCATTCCGTTGGTGCTTATATATTGTTAATATGCCCGTCCTGTCACTATATGAAAATGACCCCGTCGTGCATCTTTACGAGTGGTTAAAAAAACGTTCGAAACGTAAAGAATAAAGTACATGGGCAACTAAAGGTGTGTTTTCCTATTATATCCTATGTCGGGCAGTTTTTATCGGGCACCTGTTCTCTGGCTTCTCCCTATTTGCAAAGATTTGGAGCGTGCGGGTGATGATTTGAACCCAGAAGAAGCATCTTCGCACATATCCATGAGCAGAAAGAATAAAGCAGTACTTATTTATTGCAAATCGGACTATATTACGTGACTTTCAATTTATTTTGATCGTCTGCAAGCACAAGGAGTTACTTATCCAGTGTTACAGCGTAGTTCTTGCCGTCTCTCTTGGTTTCCCACATGTCCTTCGTTCGTTTGGCACGTATATCCCCCATGCTGGAAAGCGCCGACGCCGTGTTCGCGCTAACAGTGTCCGACAGTGCACATAAATACACGTACGAAGCGGTTTTAACACCGTTTTTCATGCCACGAATTTCAAATAAAAATGCTGTAACTGACCAATTATTTCGTCTGCGTGACTGAGAAATGTTCTAATCTGCCTAATACGTGCAAATTATTCGTGATATGTGCTCTTATAATCGAGCGCAGAGAGAAAATGCACTCGCTTTTTCCCATAGAAATGCATTACCGGAAGTCAATTTCTGACTGCTTGCTGTCTGCTTCAAAATGCAACAGCACACTAGCGCCAGCTGAGCCTCTAGCGTTTATTGTAATAACTCTATGGTCACAGAAGGACATGCTCGAGTCCGATTTTACTACAAAGTCTGGCCTACACATCAAAACTGGTCCCAAAGTGGCAACAAATGACGTCAGGGAAGCCGGCGTGTGTCATGTTGTCGGATGTCGCGATCCTGGCGGTTGGTTGGTGCTAGAAGCGTCGGCAAAGAGTACGAGCGAAAGCGGGTGTCGCTATCGTCGCGGCGTCCCAACTCCTGGCTGCGGAAGGATCCGTGGACTGTCAAGCTAGACAATGACCTGCAGCAGAACAGGCGTCTGTCACATCCACCAACGCTGCTGCGTCGCCGCCAGGATCGCGACCGGCGACAGCGTGACGCGTCTATGACGTCATCAGGCGGAAATACAGGGAGCACTTCTTAGGGCGCGGTAAACGCACCAGTCTGTACAGAAGCGTTCTACTAGGCACCATAATTTTACGCCGCCCAAGCGAGACTTTTTTTTTAACTACCGGTACACACACACGAGCAGACGTGCCAAAAAATACCGCCTTTTTCGTTCTCCAACATAACTCACATGTTATGTAAGGCGGAATAAATATTACATATTTATCACTTAGTCTCCCATAAAAGAAGAGCAATCTCACCGCGGTGGCAGCTGCCTAAAAACAGAAATACAACGCGAACCAAAATTACATTGCCCGCTAAAGTGTACAAAATATCACGTAGATCGGGACCCAGATGCTACGCTTTTGTAGGTTCTCTTTCAAAGAAAGAATATTTCCGGCTAGCAATGAAACTAAAATGTTAAGATTATAAATGAAGTGATAGAGCTGAACTCTCGAACGTACGAGCAAAAAACGTGCAGGTAAGAACGAGTAGGCGCATGGAAATTCACTCAAGACACTTTAGAAAGTTCCAGTAGACCGTTTCGATACCCCGGACGATACGCGATAACGATACGGTTCATGTGCAAAAAAGGTACCGGCGGAGTATCGGCTATGGTTATCGGAACGATAGACTAAATCCACCACTACCGAACGAGATGGCTACGTGCTACTCCGTGGACAATAGAACGCCGCGACTAGCCAGCAAGTCTGCTCGCTGTCAACTCCTGTAGGACTCCCCCTCCTCCCCCACACACGCATTCTTTCAGCGACGACATTCCGACCCACGGGTCGTCGTGCTCCGTGCAATGCCATCCAACGAGGTTCGTGTCGTTCTCGTGTCATTGCAGCTGTGCTTTTCTGATAGGGGAGGTAGCGGACCAGGATCGAAAGGTCATACAGGCATGTTTCGTTAAAGGAGCTGTGCAACGATATTCAATTGGAATGTTTTTCACTTTACACGAGCTTACTGGCACTAGTGGGACTCAAGGATACTCGCATGCAATGCCACTGGCCAAGAAACTCCTTTGTTGCGGTGTAATTTCAAGGACAAAAGCGATCATTTTAATTCAATCTCTCCCTTGCAAAATTCGATGACGTAACGCGGGGATCGCAGTACACCCGTATGACGATATTTGAATGCGGTTCATAGATTGGACCCGAGCATTGCGTGGGCACTCGATTTAGGCTCGTGATAATTGATAGCTCGAGAAGCATTCGAGTAGTGGCCCGTGTCCAATCGCTGCAACGACGACAATAGCCGAGCCATAACAATGTCTGGAACTCAGCGCGTGTCCTGTGCTTTGCCAACCCCAGCGCGTGGCTATGATCAACATTGGCGGCATATAATCGGCTCCAGATCACGAGGCCGCTTGTTCTGGCTGCGAGTTGAGGGCGTGAACGCTGCTCGTTGTTTTTTTAATTTTTTTCTGGGACTTCTAATGCGTCGGGTGAAAAACGAAGGCGTGTTTCATAGGTCATTAACGTCAGGGATCCGTTCTAAGCGGTATTTGCGCAAAGTAAAAAAATTGTTGCATAGCCCCTTTAAAGGAGCTGTGCAACGATATTCAATTGGAATGTTTTTCACTTTACACGAGCTTACTGGCACTAGTGGGACTCAAGGATACTCGCATGCAATGCCACTGGCCAAGAAACTCCTTTGTTGCGGTGTAATTTCAAGGACAAAAGCGATCATTTTCATTCAATCTCTCCCTTGCAAAATTCGATGACGTAACGCGGGGATCGCAGTACACCCGTATGACGATATTTGAATGCGGTTCATAGATTGGACCCGAGCATTGCGTGGGCACTCGATTTAGGCTCGTGATAATTAATAGCTCGAGAAGCATTCGAGTAGTGGCCCGTGTCCAATCGCTGCAACGACGACAATAGCCGAGCCATAACAATGTCTGGAACTCAGCGCGTGTCCTGTGCTTTGCCAACCCCAGCGCGTGGCTATGATCAACATTGGCGGCATATAATCGGCTCCAGATCACGTGGCCGCTTGTTCTGGCTGCGAGTTGAGGGCGTGAATGCTGCTCGTTGTTTTTTAATTTTTTTCTGGGACTTCTAATGCGTCGGGTGAAAAACGAAGGCGTGTTTCATAGGTCATTAACGTCAGGGATCCGTTCTAAGCGGTATTTGCGCAAAGTAAAAAAATTGTTGCATAGCCCCTTTAATATACTCGCGGTCAGCTTTCTGTGGCAATGCAGTCAATGCTAGGGGAGAGGGTGCACCACCCGCTGTACACGCGCTTTCCTCCTCTCTTCGGATTGCCACAGAAAGCTGACCGCGAGTATATGGACCCCGTTAATGTGAACAACTCGCTATATAGGCACAATATTCGGGACGAACTGGGCAAATACGCGCGTTTTTCTCTCGGTAATGTGAACGTCTTACATTGAGGATGATTTTTGGGGGAAACGAATAAGGTGTCCGTAAAAAAGGGGCGATGCAACAATTCTTCTATTTTCAGTAAATAGCAGTGGCCGTGAAGAACAACGAGACAGAAACTCGGTGTTCTCTCGTTCGGCACGAGAAGAGGGCAATTCGAGGAGTTTCCACGAAGTAACAGCGTTGACGCGAGCCCTACTCCATTCGTTCTGTGGACGCCTCTAGAACAGGACGTTAGTCTATATACCTCGACATATCTGGGCTTGCTACTCGGTCAGATAATTCCGATACTCGCCTTCTGCGCGCTGCTTTACTGGGGCCATGTAACCCGCTCGGAGCATGGGCACTAACTTCCTTCGGCGGAATACCAGACGCCGCACATACGTTCCCAGACCCGTGACTCGGAATTCGAGGGGTAAGCGCCAGAGAGGTAATTTGGCCAGTGCAGCACCGGCCAATACCCCGCGACTTTAACCCTCGTCACGCACAAGTGACGTCACGACGCCTGTCCACAAAGAAATGGGCAGGGACTCGTGACGTCAGAGTCAGCAGCGCCCCGTAGCGCCAACCAGAGGAACTAAGGTGCGGTTTCCAGGCGGTTTCCGCAGCGAGTGAGAAGCGAAATACAGCGTCGACAAAACATTAAGGCCTTTCTTCGATTTACCGCCCAAACTAAGCCGAAACGTCCCGCACGGAGGATGCATTTGCGATGTGCACGCAAATGTGGGCAACGTGACGCCGCCCTGTCACGTCGTCGTGCCGCGTGACGACACGTGGTCCCATGACACCACGTGACCCGGATTGGCCTGATGCACGTCACTCAGTCACGTGAGCTGACCACGTGACGGCGACACCCCGCCTGATCCACAGTGACGTCCCGAGT
Organism: Ixodes persulcatus; assembly: GCA_013358835.2. Lineage (NCBI taxonomy): Eukaryota > Metazoa > Arthropoda > Arachnida > Ixodida > Ixodidae > Ixodes > Ixodes persulcatus. Next base: position 461,367 of record JABSTQ010011327.1, on the reverse strand, counting down.
ATTGGACGTAACCCCGCAGCTCGCCCAGCTGCCCGGCAGCAGCAACAGGCGGCCCGGTGCCGGCCCCGGACATTCCTGATACAGCCGAAGGCGACCGGCTTCCGAGGTGGAGCAACACGATCGTCGTCGTCGTCGTCGAGTAGACCTCCGTCCTTCCATACCTGCTGCGCCTGGGAGTTGCTGGTTTACGAGCCGCCCGAACAATAGGAAGGACGGGGGAGATGGTATGCAGGGTGTCGGGAGGACTCGGCTTTCCTATAGCACCGCCGTCCATAAAACACGCTCGCATATACGCGTTCGCTTTCTTTACTTTTAATTCCACGAGGCTCAGTGCTCTCATCGCTCGTGAAACGGGGGCGCTGGGAAGAAAACAAAAATGTGCACTTTATTTATTGCTTTTTTTTCTTCATTGCTTACGTACGTGCTTTCTGACTTTATTACTGACAATAATCGAAACTCAAACGGGAAAAAAACAATGAATTTCTATGGTAGCATCAGGGTAACATGTAATTGATATACACATAGCAGCGCTATTTGTCAACCAACCAGTTTTAACATTTCGAATGAAACTTCGTGAGACCTGTTTTTAACAAGCATGCCCGAGATATATTAAGGCCGGTGCTATGGGGGATATACGAGAAACGACCATTTCCCTACCTTTTTGTTTAGAGAATTAAACATTAATAAACACGAGAAAAAACAGGAGCATCAATGTTTTTTTTTTTTTTTTTTTTATCGTAATATAAGTGAAAAAAAAAAAAAAGCCTCGAGCGTTTCCAAGAACAAATCAACATTACGAACTGTGGTCCGTCTCTGTACTTGTGTCCGGTAGGGAACAGAGAGTGGCTTCGGAAAACGTCCCGTCCGTGTAAGATTAGGAGGTACGATTGACCCTACGTGTGCACGCGCGTGTTCGCAAATGTACGCGTGCGCGTAAACGTATAAGATACGCAGCGTGTCAAACCTAAATTAGCGGGAGCAGAAGATGAAAATGTGGAAATAATTTTAATGAGTTCGACGGAATTGTTTCTAAGACGTATTTATCGTCCACGTGCCGATTTTTGTCATCCTGATGTTCTACTTATACAATGTCATTCATGTCAATATTCAAATAACAAAAGTTTTGTTTTCATCTAAATTTATAATTGCAGTTTTAAGAGTCCAGCTCTTAAACGCCCGTTTCCGGCTTGAGCGCCGTCGGCGTAACCGCGCGTTGCATTATGGGACGTTCACATAATGACGTCACACGTGACGTCACACGGCGCCTAAATTTAGCGGGAACATTTCGCCGCTAAATTTTGGGGAAAAATTTCCCCGTTAAATTTCTCTAAAAAATTCACCACTAAATTTATTGAAAAAATTTGCCTGCTAAGTTTAGCAGAAAAATGCTTAGCGGAAAAAATTTGCCGCTTTAGCGGAAATATTTTCCCGCTAAATTTAGCGCAAATTTCCCACTAAATGGGAGGGGAGGGGCATACCCTCCAGGCTCTCCTCCTCCTCCTCCTCAAGAGCTGTGCTCTAATTCGGCATTACAGAGAATTTTAAACGTCTTTCCTTTTTTTTGTTTTTTACAACTTTTAGGACCTCCATGGGACTTCAATGTACGTGCTCAATACTATTATTTTCTAACTTTATTTCCGTGGAAAATATTTTGGTTTACTTTTAGCTCCGTACCTAATGGCGACGTTAGCTTTCGGCACGCTCGTTTCTATTTACTTTTTTTGTGCGTGTTTTTCGTAGGAAGTGTAAATTTTCATATGTGGTTTTATTGATCAAATTGATCGAATATTGATTTAATCGCGATTTGTTTTTTTTTGTTTTTTTTATCCGGTTAATCGGTAAAATTTCGACGAACCTAAAAAGTAAAAACTCGGCGCTTTCACCACGCAGACGTGGACGAGTACACCTGTATGACGGGCAAACTTTAGGCTAAATTTTAGCCTAAAGTAAGCTGTAGGAGTGATATTGGTAACTCCAGACAAGGTGCAGTGGGTTACACGTATCCCGTCCATTTCAACGCCGTTCGAGTGTCCGTTTAGCGCAGCAGAGGCTATTGTGAACAATCAAGGGAGGTCGCTCTTACCGGAAAATATCAACGAACCTCTTTGCCTCATGCAGCTGAAGTAAGAACCTGTGAGTGTGAGTGTCTTTGAACTGTTCTGAACTACACACAGAGGCTGATTCGAAATCCAAATGGTACATTCCGCCGTTTGTCCGAACGTGTCCGATTAATCGAATAATAAGTCAATTAAAGAGTGGCGATTAGCCGGGTTAAACGTTTTAATCGACGCCCAGCCCTGTCAGCGCTGTGACTATAGGTAGAGTGACCTAGGTTTGCTCACCTTTCCTTAAAATAATCTTCTAGCATGCGCCATTGATACGCTACTCTTTGTACTCGGACCGGACAGAATAACACTGCGATTTTGTTTTGTTTGCTCGTTTCGCTCGCAAATAAAGCATTGTGGTGCCACGAGGATTCGATACAAATTACGCAATGCGAAAGTATCGTCGAAAGTCATTGAATTATATTTCAAAGTATTTGTACTCGGAACATATATTTTTCACTGAAAGCAACTTCAGTAACATAGTCACAATTTTTTTTTTCTTTCATTAAATAAATTAGTATTATTTAATTTAGATCAGATTGAGTATCCTGCCCAAGACTAGACTGAGACTGCACTCCCTCAGCGGCCTCGGGTAAACCACCTCCTCCTTCACCGATCCAGTGGGAACCGGCCGCATCATGCAGCAAAAAACAAAACAAAAAAAGAAAACGGAGAAACCCCTCTTTCTGCCTAACCTACGACCGAAAGAGAAAACTTCCCAAGCCTCGGCGGACATGTACAGGCAATGCGGGCGATCCGAATAACGGAATGTCGGTGTCAGCCCCGCCGCAAGAACGGACAGCCAGAAGAGAGGCGTTTGAGGAAAAGCAGCAGCCATCCGCCCCTTCTCTGGCTCTCATGGGTGTCTGCTGCGCTCGCAGTATAGAAGCCCTCCCTGGCAGAAGAGGAGTCTCCGGCGACGAGGGGCCAAGTGGCGTGGGATAATGACTTTCGCACACGACTCGGGTTACTGACGAATGTAAACACAAACGCGTCGGGCCGCCGCGCTGCTGCTCTGCTGCTGCTGATGCTGCTTGTATCGCGCCGCGGCCGAGCAGCGGCAGCGGCTAGGGACCCGAGCCGGGGTGCGGGGGTGGGCCACGAGGCAGCGGCAAACGGAGGGTCAGGGGGACGCAGATCCGATCTCACGGCTTTCGTTCTCTCTTTCTCCGTCGGCCCGCTCTCTGGGGGCCTCGGTCCTGCTTTTGGGCCGTGGGATTGGGCGAACGTCCGCGGGGAGACTCGCTTTCGGAATTATTGGGCGTGTGAGGGCTGCGCCACTAGTGGCTCTTTTCTCTGTCTGTCTAAGCGCCGTTTCTTTTTTATCTTCTTCAGTTATAAGTTTGGTTTCCTTCCCATTTGCTCGTGCCCCCGTTTCCCTCGGGCAGGAGGCGGGAATTAACTGAATTAGCCTTTATTTAGGGCTCATCTATTTTCAAGCACAAAAAAAAAAGATATATCTATATATATATAAATAATTTCTTTTTTTTTCTTTTTTTGTTAGTTGCTACCGCTTTAAACATTGGCCCACTTTCCACCTGCTTGGTCGTTACGACCCTACTCGATAATGAGGACACACTGCGATTGAGCATTACTGAAAGGGACGGTGCAACGATATTCAATTGGAATGTTTTTCACTTTACACGAGTTTACAGGCACTAGTTAGAACCAAGTATATTGGCACGCAACGCCAGTGATCAAGACACCTCTTTACAGCGGTGTAATTCCAAGGATAAAAGCGAGCGTTTTCTTTAGTCTCTCCGTCGCAAAACTTGATGACACAGCGGGGGGGGGGGTCGCAGCATCACTTAGTGACGGCACTTGAATGCGGCTCATAGATTGGACCCGAGCAATGCGTGAGCACTCGATTCGGGCTCGTGACAATCAATAGCTAAACAAGCATTCGGGTAGTGGCTCGTGTCCCATCGCGGCAATGACGACAATAGCCGAACCCGAACAATGTCTGGAGCTCACTGCGTGGCCTGCGCTTTGCCGATTTCAGTGCGTGGCTGTGATCACCATTGGCGGCATATAATCGGCTGCAGGTCACGTGGCCGCTTGTTCTAGTTACGAGTTGAGGGGATGAACGCTGCTCGTTTTCCTTTAATTTTTTTCCGCGACGAATATTGCGTGGGGAGAAAAACGAACGCGTGTTTCATTGGTCATAAACGACTCAGGGATGCGTTTTAAGCGGTATTGCCTTGCCTCGGCTATCAAGCCGCTCGGGAAAGTTGGTAACGTCGGACTGAAGCACTGGGCGGGCGCAGATACCAGATTCGCGTGAGGTGAAGCTTCTGCACATGCGCTGTCACGACAACAGCGCCACCGCAGAGGCGTCACGTCAGAGCCGCCTGTTGGTCTATATGGGACAAAAGGTGTAAGGATATACCCTTTTTTTCTGAGAGTGTGGGCCATACGGGAAAAGGCGCATGCCTCCGAAAAGGGATGCGAGCGCTCCTCGCTCTTGAAGCGAGGTTTTGCTGAAACCTCGCCGAGGCGTGTCGGTCACCCGAGGGATCGAAACACGGACGCTGCCAACGGCCACTCGACATCGCTATGACGTGTGACCTTCGAGGCGGAGCGGGATTTCGGAGGAGCCCGATTTCTGGCCGATGCCGTATCCGAGCCAAAGCCAAGAGAAAACAAACATGGTGGCGAGCGACACATGCGGAGAAGCTGCACTGGTTGGTGGCGCGGTGCAGATTCCTCAACAGTCGCGACGAGTGGAAGCACTGCATACAAACTGGGGATAACTGATCTTTTAGCGGTGCAAAAATGTCCGAAACACTTCGAGATCGTCCGCCTGTTCTTTGACGTTCGCGGTCTTTCCCCGGCTTGGCAGGCCTGTTATAAACCGAGTGAGCCACATCCGACCAAGTTTATCGAGCGATATATTAATAAAGCAGACTCTCTCTTCAGACTGCGCTTACTTCATATCATTTTGATGCGAATCGCTCGATGCTTCCCAGTGCAAATGACGAGGTTTGGAGAAATTCTCGCGAGTCAATACGTCACAGATTTCGCGCGTCAGAGTACCTTTGAACGGGCCGATTTTGCGAAATCTCGGTTTCGCTAAACCATTGCGCGTTGAAAAAGATGCATCGTGTGAATAAACTTCTACACGAACCCGCCAGCGTCGGGAGCAGCACACAAGGGGAGCCCAGTCTACCCGCGGCGGGATAAGTTCGTTGGCACCGGAAACCGGAAACACGTCCTCGCGACCGGGTCCCGGCCTCGGCGCGGTCCCAACCCCACCCCGGTGTGGGGACCCTTTCCACAGACCCCTCCTTGGCCCCCTTTTTGGGGGGGCTGTCGGGTCCATAGGCACAGGTAGTTGACCTTGAGAATAACCCGGTTTACGGCCACGGAGTGGTTCCCAAGGAACAAAATTGCGAAGAAAAAAAAGTGAAACAAAAACACGAGCGGCCGGGGAGGGCTTTGAGACTGGGAGTTCAAACTTCAGAGCTCACGATGTACGCAGGAGTGTGTATTTTTTTAAATACAAAATGTGTACGTAACTAAAACATCGTAAAAAAAAAGTGCCAGGGAAATGCGTAACGCAAGAGTGTAACGCTGAAGTGCTACGCACTAAAGGACTTACGCCGTGCTACATTTAGCGGAACAAGTTAATCCGCTAAATATAACCGGAAAATTGAACTGGTGTGCACTTGCACACGAATTAAGGCTCACCACTAAATTCAGCGGACCACCTCAATTGTCACGTCATATTCCGCTAAATTTGGCAGAATTTAGGGTCACTCCCGAGCCCACAAATGAACCCCGGCGCAGCTCGAACCACGCTCCATATTCTGTGACCCGACTTTATCCCTAGAATTCAGATACATTTCTTTCCATACCGACTCTTTTGAAAAAATGCTGGAAACGTCCTTCTACCCTTATAGCTATTTAAATGCCCACACACGTAAATCGCAAACTCCCGTCCCCCCTCTCTCTTGCTTCCTTTGCAAAAAAAAAAAAAAAAGAAACAAAGAATTTCAACGTGCGATTACAGTTTGTTCGTAATTTCAAAAATTAAGCAAAATTATGAGCGACAATATCCTAACTTTGGGATGTTTTTATAGTCACAAAAAGGATGAAGATTTTTCTCTCAGGAAGACTTGCACCGTAAGCATTCACCGAGTTCATTTTTTTTTTTCGCTTTAGAGCGTTCGACGTGCGCGTTCACCAGGCTAGCTCAGGAGAAGTGTTCTTCCCCAAAAATTATGTTGTTCCTTGTATGTTTATACAGCCTTAATGCTAGTACGCCTCAACGGGTGATTTGTCTCTGAGCTGAAGATGAGAAATTTAGCCAGTGCACCACGCAGTAGTGATTACACGAACGCGTGCCGGTACGAAACTCATCCAGATCGAAACGGGCACGGGGTGGGTATCGAACCCGGGATGTTCTGTAGCGCAAGCTTTCGCTCCACGCTCCGAGCTATGCACGTTGCTAAGGTGCAGCGAAACGAAGCACGCATTCTGCTCAGTTCATCGGGGCGCACTGAAAAGCGCACTCAACGCAGTCTGCAAACCCGTCTGAAAAGACGGCGAACAATAAAAAATACTGCAGAATACAGAAATAAAATCGAATAGTACATTATTCGAAGCGACAATAAAAATATTTTCAAATTCGCACGAGCTTATACCGTAACAATCTGGCAATGTAGCGGGGCCCGAGTTATTCGAGAGTTTTAGCAGACCGCTCCGATACTTCCGATAACGGTACCCGATAACGATTCGATCCGTGCGCAAAGGCGTTGGCGGGGTATCGGCTATCGCTATCGGAGTCATCGGTGCGACCTACAATTACTCCCTATTAGTTTTGAAATCAAGGATGGGAATTACATAATATATTTAAATAACGAATTCCCAAAAATGAATTCAATGACGCGTTCATTTACACCTTTAAGAACAGTACATAAATAAAATATATAAATACAATCAGCGAATTTGCTCATCTTCAAATACCCTTTCAAAGACGTTCTATTCTAAAAAAAATGGCACTCTTTTTTTAGATTACAAGCGATAAAATTTATGTAGTAGCACTTCGATGAAGATGTACCGTATAATCTAGTTGTTCCAAGTTATTTAATTAATTAAGACGAACTAGACAACTTTTTAATTATTCGTTCGCGGATTTGGAAAGTTGTAGAGCGCATTAAGGAGCAGACAAATAAGGTGTTTCCTACATGATAGTTCTGCGTATCCTGAAGTTAGGAATCCGCGCACATTCAAAATTCCAGAGCAGACCGTGCGAAATATGCAATACAAAATTAAAACCGCTTCACTCGACAGAAAAAACAAAAGAGGGGGACAACCGTACGGGAGAATTGACTAATGCACAAATATTTATTGACCGCCAAGACAAGCGTAACAAAGATAACGGTTTTGGAGGCGTTTGTAGAAATGTGTACTCTTCACCGTAAAGGCCATCAAAAAAGAACCTACGCGAGCAAGCTCGACACTTAAAATGAACCTGTAATGAACGCACGCTCGTGAAGCGTCGTTCGAAACAACACATTCGTGTTTGTAGCGTCAGCCCGTTTGAACTTCTGGGAAACAGAAAATAGCTTTTCGGCGACGCAGCTGACGCTCAAGAGACGCTCGAAACACGCTCCCCGCGGTTGCGTTTTAACCGTCTCACCTTCGCCTCAAAGAAAGAACGTCGAGAACTCCACACGATCAGAGCAACAATACGCCGCATTCGTCCGCCGCCACCTTGTCTGGCGTTATGGCAGCTGCCAAGTCGTGCGTCTTGCCAAAGCTCCAGTCGCAGTCGTAATATTTCTGAAAACGTTCGAAGCTACTAATAGGTTTAGGAACACGTAAATCAAAGTAAAACTATTTCTTAATGGTACAAACATGAATAATGTAAAAATACTTAGGCAGCACTGCGCCAGAAGCGGGTGTTGTGAATCCAAACAGCTGGGCCGCGATTGGCAGCGAGATGTTTTGGTGGCGCCACCACGCGGGCGTCCTCCTGTGACGGAGCAGGTAGGATGCGAGCAGACGACGCGCTATGTCAAAGCGCGGAGTGGATATATGTTAGTTCGCATCTATGCCGATTATAAACGCTTCATTTATTAAAGAAACGTGTATGACGTTTTTGTGAGTGATCTTTATAATAAATAACAACGCCTCGAAGTTGCTTTTTATATATAAAAAAAAAAGTTTTAAAATGTTCAAAAACAAGCCTGAAGCTTCACAGTATACAGCTTGCGCGGCGTGCGTCAGGGCTATACACAACCTCTCTGATTCTTGTTTTTTCGGATCTGTGGAGGCTGCTGTAGAAAAAGCTTTTGCATTCACCAGAGTAAATGACGTGCTGTCTTCATAGCTCTGCACGCGCGCACAGTTGTGTTGCAAAGCGTCGCACACTTGTTTTAGCTACACTGAGCTTGCCGATACCGACGCTTCTATCAAAGTGTGACTCGACAGTTACTGACGAGCAAATGGTCGTCAGAAACTGACACTTAGCTCCTCCCGCACCGTGGCAAAGCTTGTCACAGCGCGACTTCTGTTCCAAAAAAAAAAAAAAAAAGCAGTTAATTTTTATAAATTCTTTAATTGTCGAAGATGGCCTCGCAAATTCAGGCGATTGAATAATTTGTTCTATCCAATGTTTACTAAGAACTGTTTACACATTTGAAATCGCTGACTGAGAAGCGCATCACGCATTATGTGAATTTGGGTCCGCGAAATTAAACATATGAACGGTAGTAACTCATGGCAGGTGTATACCTACTTTTTTGGGACGCTGAAGCGTCACCGACTTACCAGATTTAAGACTTCGATCGCGAAGGGGTCTCGCAAGTTTCGGATCGACCGCGTGAACAAGCAAGGATTAAATTGAAACGACTCCGGAAGCCAGCCACCGCTTGTTCCTGCCAGTTATTTTGAGAAAATGTTCGTATACTGGTTTACAAAATTAAAAAAAAAATATCAACTTGGAACTAATAAGATACCAGCAGTCACAGAACACATTGGAACATACAGGATAGACGAGGTCGCTTTCACTGAAGTGTTTACTACACACGCGAGAGGTTCTCGAATTTCACTTTCCTATTTTAAATTTGATGAGGTATTCCTTCCTCAGTTTTATTTTGCCCGAATCATTATAATAATAATTAAAAAAAAACACCCTATTCATCCTGGTAGGTGATGTAGCGAGGTAAAGTGCTGGATATTCTATTTTCATTATCCAGCTTTTTTTTTTACTGGGGTAGAGAACAGCACACCGCCATCCGAGCGGTTCGACACCTCAGCGCCAAAAGTTTTTTTAGCGCGACTACTCGTGCCACAGTTTCAAGCTTTGGTAAAATATTCTACTACTAATATTACTTCACCAAACAAACAGAACGCGTGAAACAGACTTTGCCGCGCGTTAACCAAACAGCACATAAGGCCCGCTGATGAGCCGTGGGATCCAAGATCTGCGCGGTCTGTCCCAGTCTGTCCTACCCGTGACGTCACAAACGATGATGATGATAGCAAGAGAAGCGCCCCCTGTAGTTCACGCAGGCCGCCAATAGGGCTTTAGTGGCCACCCTTTACCACTATTGACGACGTGCGCGAACTACAAGGAGCGCTTCTCTAGCTATCATCATCATCATCGTTTGTTACGTCACGGGTAGGACAGACTGGGACAGAACGCGAAGTTCTTCGATCCCTCGGCTCGTCAGCTCGCTTCCTGCGCTGTTTGGGTAACGCGCGGCAAAGCCTATTTCATGCGTTGTGTTTATTTGGTGAAGTGATATTTGTAGTAGGACATTTTACCAAACCTTGAAACCGTGCACGCGTAGTCGTGCAAACAAACACTTTTGGCGCTGAGGTGTCGACTGTCGAAGCGCTCGGATGGTGGTGTGCTGTTTCCTACCCCAGTAAAAAAAAAAAAAAAAAAAAAAAAAAAAAAAAAGCTGGATGATGAAAATAGAATATCCGGCGCTTTACCCCGCTACATCAGCTACTAGGACGAATAGGGTGTATTTTATTTAATTATTATTATGATTCGGACAAAATGAAACTGAGAAAGGAATGTTTCATCAGTTTACAATAGGAAAGCGAAATTCTAGAACCTCTCGCGTGTGTAAGCACTTCAGTGAAAGCGACTCCGCGTATCCTGTTGGTTGCAATGTGTTCTGTGAGTGCTGGTCTCTAATTAGTTCAAAGTTGATTCCTTTTTGAATTTTGTAAATTAGTAGACAAACATTTTCTCAAAATAACTGGCAGGAAGAAGTGGTGGCTGGCTTCCGGAGTCGTTTCAACTAAATCTCTCTTTATTCACCCGGTCGACGCGAAACGTGCGAGACGTCCTCGCGATCGAAGTCTTAATTCTAGTAAGTCGGTGACACTTCAACGTGCCAGAAAATGAGGTGTACACCTGCTATGAATTACTACCGTTTGTACGTTTCATTTTGCGGACCCAAATACGTATACATGCGTGATGCGCTTCTCACCGAGCGATTTTATTGTAAATTAGTAGACAAACATTTTCTCAAAATAACTGGCAGGAAGAAGTGGTGGCTGGCTTCCGGAGTCGTTTCAACTAAATCTCTCTTTATTCACCCGGTCGACGCGAAACGTGCGAGACGTCCTCGCGATCGAAGTCTTAATTCTAGTAAGTCGGTGACACTTCAACGTGCCAGAAAATGAGGTGTACACCTGCTATGAATTACTACCGTTTGTACGTTTCATTTTGCGGACCCAAATACGTATAATGCGTGATGCGCTTCTCACCGAGCGATTTTATTGTAAATTAGTAGACACACATTTTCTCAAAATAACTGGCAGGAAGAAGTGGTGGCTGGCTTCCGGAGTCGTTTCAACTAAATCTCTCTTTATTCCCCCGGTCGACGCGAAACGTGCGATAGGTCCTCGCGATCGAAGTCTTAATTCTAGTAAGTCGGTGACACTTCAACGTGCCCAGAAAATGAGGTGTACACCTGCTATGAATTACTACCGTTTGTACGTTTCATTTTGCGGACCCAAATACGTATACAATGCGTGATGCGCTTCTCACCGAGCGATTTTATTGTAAATTAGTAGACAAACATTTTCTCAAAATAACTGGCAGGAAGAAGTGGTGGCTGGCTTCCGGAGTCGTTTCAACTAAATCTCTCTTTATTCACCCGGTCGACGCGAAACGTGCGAGACGTCCTCGCGATCGAAGTCTTAATTCTAGTAAGTCGGTGACACTTCAACGTCCCAGAAAATGAGGTGTACACCTGCTATGAATTACTACCGTTTGTACGTTTCATTTTGCGGACCCAAATACGTATAATGCGTGATGCGCTTCTCACCGAGCGATTTTATTGTAAATTAGTAGACAAACATTTTCTCAAAATAACTGGCAGGAAGAAGTGGTGGCTGGCTTCCGGAGTCGTTTCAACTAAATCTCTCTTTATTCACCCGGTCGACGCGAAACGTGCGAGACGTCCTCGCGATCGAAGTCTTAATTCTAGTAAGTCGGTGACACTTCAACGTGCCAGAAAATGAGGTGTACACCTGCTATGAATTACTACCGTTTGTACGTTTCATTTTGCGGACCCAAATACGTATAATGCGTGATGCGCTTCTCACCGAGCGATTTTATTGTAAATTAGTAGACAAACATTTTCTCAAAATAACTGGCAGGAAGAAGTGGTGGCTGGCTTCCGGAGTCGTTTCAACTAAATCTCTCTTTATTCACCCGGTCGACGCGAAACGTGCGAGACGTCCTCGCGATCGAAGTCTTAATTCTAGTAAGTCGGTGACACTTCAACGTCCCAGAAAATGAGGTGTACACCTGCTATGAATTACTACCGTTTGTACGTTTCATTTTGCGGACTTAAATACGTATAATGCGTGATGCGCTTCTCACCGAGCGATTTTAAATTTGAAAAAAAAAAAAATATATTCTTAGCTAAAATATAATAGAACAAATTAACCAATCGCATGAATTTGCCGGGTGATATCCGACAATTTAAGAATTTATGAACATTTCTGCTTATCTTTCGAGCAGAAGTCGCAATGCGACAAACTTGTTTGCCACGTATTCGATTCGAGAGGAGCTAAGTGTCAGTTTCTGACGAGCATTTGCTCGGCAGCAACTGTCGAGTCACACCTGGATAGAAGCGTCGGTATCGGCAAGTTCAATGTAGCTAAAACTAGAGTGCGGCGCTTTCCAACGCAACTGTGCGCGCGTGCAGATCTATGAAGACAGCACGTCACTTTATTCTAGTGACTGCAAAACCTTTTTCTACAGTATGCCTCCACAGATTCGGAAAAACAAGAATCAGAGGCTTTGAATAGCCCTGACGAACGCCGCGCAAGCTGTAATGTGGAACTCCTGGCTTGTTTTTAAACATTTTAAAGGGTTTTTTTTTTTTTTCGTTTTTTACTATAAAAAATAACTTCGAGGCGCTAGTATTCATTGGAAAGATCAGCCACAAAACGTCATACACGTTTCTTTAATAAATACACAGTTTTTAATCGGCATCGATGCGAACGAACACAGCCCCTCCGTGGTTTGACATTGCGCGTCGGCTGCTCGCATCCTACCGGCTCCGTCACAGGAAGGCGCCCGCGAGGTGGCGCCACCAAAACACCTCGTCGCCAATATTACTCTATGTCTGTCCCGGCCGAAGATGACACTGGGCGGCGTTTCTGACGCTTAATTGCCTCCTGTCGGGTGGTTCCGCGAGGGGACAAAGCGTGCGGCGGCATCGGTGCACCACGCGAGGGCTCTTGTTTCGTCCGTGGGAAACAGCCACGTGTCCAGGGGCACAGGCGACCACGGGCAACACCTCCTCGATAACGAGGACGCGTCGAGAGTCTTCTACGCTGTCCACCGGAGGCCAAAGCGGGACACAAATTGCACGCAAGTGCCGCGTCAGCGTTCGGCTGGGAGCCGTATTCGATAGAGAGTATTAGGGAACAGTTTTGGCACATCCGATACGGCACGATGGGCCTTCGGGTACGAACTGCGCATGCGCGAGTCTTCTGCGATTGCACATGGGCAGTTCCTACCGTATCGGATGTGCAAAAACGGCTCCCTCAAACTCTCTCATGAACGCATACACGACTTCCTGCCCAACCCTGACGTAGCAATCTCGCGAGTACAATCTGCAAGTGCGATCATCTCGAAATTATTATCTCTCAACTGCACCTAAAAGTACGGGTCTTGCTTCGTTACATATGTTTACATTCTACTCGCTATATATTTTGTACCCTTAAAGGAGTCGTTTCAACTAACTTCTCTCTTTATTCACCCGGTGACGCGAACCGTGCGAGACGTCCTTCGCGATCGAGTCTTTAATTCATTAGTACGTCGGGACACTTCAACGTGCCAGAAAATGAGGTGTTACACCGGCTATGATTACTACCGTTTGTACGTTCATTTTGCGGACCAAATACGTATAATTGCGTGATGCGCTTTCTCACCGAGCGATTTTTATTGTAAATTAGTAGACAACAATTTTCTCAAAATAACTGGCAGGAAGAATGGTTGGTGTGGCCTTTCCGCCTACCGAGTCGTTTCAACTCTAAATCTCTCTTATATTCACCCGCGTCGCCGCGGAAACCGTGCGAGACGTCCTCGCGATCGAAGTCTTAATTCTAGCAAGTCGGTGACACTTCAACGTGCCAGAAAATGAGGTGTACACCTGCTATGAATTACTACCGTTTGTACGTTTCATTTTGCGGACCCAAATACGTATAATGCGTGATGCGCTTCTCACCGAGCGATTTTATTGTAAATTAGTAGACAAACATTTTCTCAAAATAACTGGCAGGAAGAAGTGGTGGCTGGCTTCCGGAGTCGTTTCAACTAAATCTCTCTTTATTCACCCGGTCGACGCGAAACGTGCGAGACGTCCTCGCGATCGAAGTCTTAATTCTAGTAAGTCGGTGACACTTCAACGTCCCAGAAAATGAGGTGTACACCTGCTATGAATTACTACCGTTTGTACGTTTCATTTTGCGGACCCAAATACGTATAATGCGTGATGCGCTTCTCACCGAGCGATTTTATTGTAAATTAGTAGACAAACATTTTCTCAAAATAACTGGCAGGAAGAAGCCCTTACAAAAATGATTTCAGACTTTCTGATGAAAATGTGTTGACTTCTTGTCGACTCTGGTTACTTCCTTTTGACTTTGACTTTCTGTTGACATTGTCAACAGGAAGTCAACACACCTCTTGAAGACTCCGTGGTGAAAATTTCTGTTGACTTCCTGTAGACATATTTATCAGAAAGGCTGCAGACTCTCTACTGCCTGCATGTTGAAAAATATATATTGACTTCTTGCAACCCAGTTCAACATAAAGTCTGCAGACATTCTGATGCTTCCATGTTAAGTCTATTTGTTGACTTCCTGCAGCCATACTTATCAGAAAGGCTGCAGACTCTCTGCTGCCTGTATGTTGAAAAATATATGTTGACCTTTTGCAACCCATTTCAACATAAAGTCAACATAGGAGCCGTATTTGTGGTTGTTGTTTTAGCGACTGTCCCGAATTATTATTAGATGTACCAATGCTTTCTTGTAAGAGATATCGTCCACGGCCTTCAAAACAATGTTTTCCCTTTGATGGACTCCCGAGGAAAAGATCAAATACTTAAAACCTTAATAAGTGTTGAGGTGGTCACCGGCCAAATGAATTCCTTCAATATGTAGGCTATATAAGGCTCTGGTGCAGTCAATGGGACTGTGTTTCAGGTGTTCAGTGCTTCACGGTGTTTGTGTTTGTTTCTAATGTGTAGTTCTTCGATGTAGGTAGTTGTAGTGCTTTCAAATAACACAGCGACACCATTTACTAACAAAACTAAAAAAAGAAAATCGCGTTTTTTTGGGTTTTTTTTTTTACGGAATTTTGCTGCAGTTAATTTGGAGGCGGCTCTGGCGACACAGACTACAAATGGTCTGGTGCCAATGAATCGCCTTGGAGTCACAAGGTTGTCTTATGCTAAAGGTATAGCTTTTCAGTGGAGTGTCAACAAAAAGTTGACACCTAGGCGCCAAGAAGTCTACTGCCTTTCTAATGAACTTTGGGCCAAACGGCTCCTGGAAGTCAAGTCAAAAGCTAAATACAATCTGCAGAAAGTATGATGGAAAGCTGTTGACATTTAATACCTGTGTTGACTTTTTTCAGCAGACTTTCCACAAAAAAGAATTACACTTTTTTGTAAGGGAGTGGTGGCTGGCTTCCGGAGTCGTTTCAACTAAATCTCTCTTTATTCACCCGGTCGACGCGAAACGTGCGAGACGTCCTCGCGATCGAAGTCTTAATTCTAGTAAGTCGGTGACACTTCAACGTCCCAGAAAATGAGGTGTACACCTGCTATGAATTACTACCGTTTGTACGTTTCATTTTGCGGACCCAAATACATATAATGCGTGATGCGCTTCTCACCGAGCGATTTTATTGTAAATTAGTAGACAAACATTTTCTCAAAATAACTGTCAGGAAGAAGTGGTGGCTGGCTTCCGGAGTCGTTTCAACTAAATCTCTCTTTATTCACCCGGTCGACGCGAAACGTGCGAGACGTCCTCGCGATCGAAGTCTTAATTCTAGTAAGTCGGTGACACTTCAACGTCCCAGAAAATGAGGTGTACACCTGCTATGAATTACTACCGTTTGTACGTTTCATTTTGCGGACTTAAATACGTATAATGCGTGATGCGCTTCTCACCGAGCGATTTTAAATTTGTAAAAAAAAAATATTCTTAGCTAAAATATAATAGAACAAATTAACCAATCGCATGAATTTGCCGGGTGATATCCGACAATTTAAGAATTTATGAACATTTCTGCTTATCTTTCGAGCAGAAGTCGCAATGCGACAAACTTGTTTGCCACGTATTCGATTCGGGAGGAGCTAAGTGTCAGTTTCTGACGAGCATTTGCTCGGCAGCAACTGTCGAGTCACACCTGGATAGAAGCGTCGGTATCGGCAAGTTCAATGTAGCTAAAACTAGAGTGCGGCGCTTTCCAACGCAACTGTGCGCGCGTGCAGATCTATGAAGACAGCACGTCACTTTATTCTAGTGACTGCAAAACCTTTTTCTACAACCCCCCCCCCCCCCTAAAAGCCAACAAAAAGGGGAAGGATCTGGAGCTGGTGGGTTTGAGAAGGCCCACTGGGGGCTAGGTACGGCCCTGGGATGTGCCGGCACCCGCCCGATCCAAGGTCGGGTAGCACAGATCGGACAGGAAACAGAAAAAGGAGATGGCACAATGACCGTTGACAAAAAAAAAAAAAAAAAAGGAAAGGGGAAAAGAGAAAGAGGGGAAAAAAAGAAGGGAAAAAAAGAGAAAGGGAAAAAAATGGAGAAAAAAGAGAAAAAGGGAAGTGAGAGAAGGAACAAGAGCGAAACTAAAACTAATATGAAAAGAGAAAAAAAAAGAGCATAAAATGAGGAGGGATTACTAGTAAAATAAAAGGAGTCCTTGGACACACAAACAACAACAGAAAACAATATATATATAGATAAATAATTCAAAATAGTTTAAACATTTTAAAAAAGGTCAAGATTCACGTTGGGTACGCTGGAGGCGAAGACTGAATGATACACTATTCGGAAACTTTATAAATCAGCAATATACCTGAGAGAGTCAACAAAGAAAAGGACAAACCACAGTAAATTTAAAATATGTGACAAAAGGGAAAAAAAAGGGGGGGGAAGGGAGGGAGGAGGATTTCTCTCATTGATAGATAAAACAGAAGAAAACTCCTATGCAAAAAAAAAAGAAGCAAAGAAAAGAAGAAAAAAAAACAATTTCGGAAAAGAAAGGTTTAAACACTAGTGAAATAAAAGAAAATGTTATAGAACGACTTCATCCTTTAGGATGAAGGGGGGGGGGGGGGGGGGGGCAATAATTATAATTGTATACATGCCGCAGGAAAACAGGCCCAAGTAACCATATTCAGGCAAGAGAGAGCAGAAAGAACGATCATCAGAGCATCACAACACCGATGAGAAAGAACAAAGAAGAGAAGAGAAGAATACGAGTGAAAAGAAGTAAAGAAGAGAAGAAAGAACAATAGAACAAAGCAAGACACGCCAACTAACTCGGATTTATTCACTTTTTCTTTTTTTTTTTAGCACTACTAATGTTTACTATCATTACTATTACTCACTCTTTTTTTCAATACTATTATTCCAGTTTATTGTTTTTTGTTGTTTTTTTGTTTTTTCTCGTTTAAGGATAACCTTGGACGAGGGAAGACTTCAAAAAAGGAGGGAAAGAAAAAAAGGAAGAGAAAGGGAAAAAAAAATATAAAATAAATCTACCCGCTGATTAGGCCGTTCCCCTGGCGGTGGTTCCGCTACTTCCTCTTGCACAATTTTTTTTTTCTATTTCTCCAATTGGCATTTATTCTTTAAATTTATATTTGGTGAACCCCATCACCCACATTCTTTTAATTTCATATTGGCTTTTAATCGGCTGTGCCCTCGAGGCGGTACCGATTGAGGCATTTTTATTTTTCAATCTTTTTAGCAAAGCCTCGCCTTATCAAAAGTATGCCTCCACAGATTCGGAAAAACAAGAATCAGAGGCTTTGAATATCCCTGACGAACGCCGCGCAAGCTGTAATGTGGAACTCCTGGCTTGTTTTTAAACATTTTAAAGGTTTTTTTTTTTTCGTTTTTTACTATAAAAAATAACTTCGAGGCGCTAGTATTCATTGGAAAGATCAGCCACAAAACGTCATACACGTTTCTTTAATAAATACACAGTTTTTAATCGGCATCGATGCGAACGAACACAGCCCCTCCGTGGTTTGACATTGCGCGTCGGCTGCTCGCATCCTACCGGCTCCGTCACAGGAAGGCGCCCGCGAGGTGGCACCACCAAAACACCTCGTCGCCAATATTACTCTATGTCTGTCCCGGCCGAAGATGACACTGGGCGGCGTTTCTGACGCTTAATTGCCTCCTGTCGGGTGGTTCCGCGAGGGGACAAAGCGTGCGGCGGCATCGGTGCACCACGCGAGGGCTCTTGTTTCGTCCGTGGGAAACAGCCACGTGTCCAGGGGCACAGGCGACCACGGGCAACACCTCCTCGATAACGAGGACGCGTCGAGAGTCTTCTACGCTGTCCACCGGAGGCCAAAGCGGGACACAAATTGCACGCAAGTGCCGCGTCAGCGTTCGGCTGGGAGCCGTATTCGATAGAGAGTATTAGGGAACAGTTTTGGCACATCCGATACGACACGATGGGCCTTCGGGTACGAACTGCGCATGCGCGAGTCTTCTGCGGTTGCACATGGGCAGTTCCTACTGTATCGGATGTGCAAAAACGGCTCCCTCAAACTCTCTCATGAACGCATACACGACTTCCTGCCCAACCCTGACGTAGCAATCTCGCGAGTACAATCTGCAAGTGCGATCATCTCGAAATTATTATCATCTCTCAACTGCACCTAAAAGTACGGGTCTTGCTTCGTTACATATGTTTACATTCTACTCGCTATATATTTTGTACCCTTAAATATGCGAATGTGCTTAATAAGTTAATTTATTATTAAAATAGTTTTGCTGGTCTTCGCAGTTAACGTCATTCAGATCCCCTAGACGAAACAATTTAATCACTGTAAATATTAGCATAAAAGCCCCAGCCAAAACTAATAGCTTTCTTTAAAAAAAAAAGAGGGGGGGGGGGGTGTATTTGCACATTTGCTTCTTTTCGCATTTAATACCGAGTGTAAAACTTTAGATGTAACGATAAATCAGTCATGAAGCTTACATTGTGATGAAATGGATCATTATGAACACGTAGTTCACTAACACCCACAGAAATAATCGTGAATGTATTTCAGTTTCTTGCAGAATGGGCTACATATAATTGCCGTATATAGTGACCTAGTAGTTAACGGAGAAAAATACGACAAAAGAAAACGGGTAAAAAGCCAGTGTTCATCAAAAATGTGCTACCAGGAACCAAAATTACTACAAAAAAAAAATTCCCACTCTTTTCAATGTGCATAACATTATTGTTCAGAGAAGCCTTTTTTTTTCCTCGTTTTTCACAAATACTTAAGCGCACCCAAACCAGTAATTAGGCGAATTCTTTCTGAACTGAATTGGAATTTACGAGCCAAAACTGCTCCCTTAAAAATAATGCTCGAATCCGAATACTAGAACATGCAAATACCTGCCTTGATGCGTTACTAAAGAAATGTTGGAAGCTTCACCCATCTGAATATCCACTTTCTTTCACACCAATATCTCAGTGCACCGAAAAGACCATGCACCAAAATGCCTGTGCACCGAAAAGCACCTGCACCTAAGTGTCCTTGCACCGAAAAGTCAGCACCGAAACGTCCTACACCGAAATGTCCGGCCGGGCCCCTGGACAACATCAGAACTACAAAAACCCCAAAACAGCAATTTTTAGTTGTTTTGCTGTTCATTATTTTTCATAAATGTGCGCGTTTATACCTAAGAATGAACTTTAGAAAGAAGTTCACTGCTTCCATTAAATGCTATGGTAGCATACAAAAAAAAAAAAAAAAAACAGCGGGGTTGGGGAAAGGTCAAGCAAACACGAAAAACAAAACTGGAACAAGTGGTTAAACTTCCAAAACCGAGAGCATAAACACGGCAACCGTGAAAGAGAGCACTGAGAAACGTCATCCACTGCCACCGTTATCTGTGGCCCTTAGTTTTGTACGTACACAGTGTGTGTGTGCGTGTGCGTGCGTGCGTGCATGTGTGTGTGTGTTTTGTGTTTTACGGGTTTTTTTTTTTTTTTTTTTTTTTTCTGACGGATTACTTGTTGGAGAGGCGCATCCGAAACAAGGACCCTCTTTATGTGGCTGGGGATGGAAGCAGTATGTCGGAAAAGAAACCCGATACGTTGTCGGCCCGTCCGCGCGATGCTGTGAGCGCGGAAATAGGCTGCGCCGACGGCAGCGAGCGCTTGCCTGGCCGCCCAAGCGCCGCAACTCCGGACTCGGCAAGTCAACGCCCGACGCGGATTACGAGCTGCAACCGACACGAGAGCACAGTCTCTCGACACTCCACTGGTGTGGGACCGCCACAAATCACGAGCTGTGGCAGCAGGGAATGTTCGAGGAGAGCCTACATCGATGCCACAAAAGCGCTAATAAAAAGTAAAAAAAAAAAAAAAAAGAAACGAAAAAGAAAGAAGGGTATTGTACAGAAAGGCCAGAAAATTACGGGCTAAAAAGTTGCCTTGGAATTCGATATGCTGTACACAGAAACTCTGCAGAGCAGAGAGCTGCGCCCGTCACATCCCGCAGCTGATAGTGGGAGATGCTTTCCTTTTTGAGGGGAGTAGGGGACATCATGTGATTTTAAGGCAGACTAGCCAGCCTCCTTGCTTGCTTCCTCCTCCTCCTCTTCTCTTTCCTTTCTTTCCCTCCCTCCCTCCCTCTCTCTCCCTCCCTCCCTCCCCCCCCCCCACACACACACACACATACATACACAACCTCGGTTTCTTGCTGATTCTTTTTTTTTTTTTCCGTCTTATTCGCGCTGAAGCGGCAAACCTTCAAAACACTTTTGCAGTGTAGCACATATATATGTATTCATGTGAAAATAGGGTTGATCCTTCTTGGAAGTTTATTTTTAGTTAAGCTATGGTTCAAAGCCTGGTTAGACCAAGTTTAGAAGGTTTAGATATCCTCTCGTTGCAGCTATATGAAATCTTAAACTTGAAATAAGTCACGACACGATGAAATCGCACGGGTCTAGTAAAAAAATTGCACCGTAAAACTGAGTCGTCACATGAGCCCATTCACTAAGTATATTTTTCCCCCTCAGTAGTCCGACATAGTGCGCGTGCATCATCCCGCTTTGATGGCAGGAAGCGAGGCAAACGGGACCGCGGGTATCCTCTCCGTGAATGCCCTTCTCCGCAGTGCACCAGTGCCCGGTGAGAAGCGCACTCAACGGAGCTAACTAACCTCTCTTGAACAGACTTCCAACAATAATAATTATTATTGCATAACCCGAACACTGCCGGTGCTCACCACGAGGATCGAATGAAATTGTACTTGAATTCTAGAAAATTTACTCTGGGCTACCGTTACACCCAGCAGTGCAGCAGAGCGGGAAATCAACTTTTGACAGAACGCTGCGATGGAGGCAGCTATAAACCTTACGTTGCAGCTCTCGTATCAGGCAAAATGTCGACTTGGAGAAGTACTGACGCTATGGTAGCATACGCCAGTAGCCCACCTTTGACGATTATTGAGGGCACATTATCAGCACTGAAAAATATTACTGATTAGGTTTATTAATAGGAATACACAAAAATAGTTATAAAGATTTTAGAATTAAAACCGAACATTCATTTTGAACTAAGGTTCAGGTTGAAGCTGGTTCTGTTTACAAAGGTTATTACTCATAATAAGAACAAAAATGGTTGAAACGTCTGCCCCTCGGGCAAACAAAGAAGTCTTTCATGCGAATCACAGTACAACACTTCAGTTGAGATCAGGTGCCTTTCTCCAGCTCTCCCACACCGGCGATCAATATTGTTCCTGTAAAGTGACGGATGAAACCAGCCTATTTGCTATAGTGTCGATCAATAAACATATGTCCACCCAAGTAATACAAACTCGCCAGATTCCAAATGTTGATATAACAGACTGCAAGAACAACCATTAACCAAGATCGAAGGAAAACATACATTTGTGCTTTGAAAGCCACGTTGTGATTGACTCCCAGCAGCACTGGAGCCAGAGTTTAGTCAGAGTTAGGTGCCCCACCCCGTTCATCAACTGGTGTGCACGCTATAACTGGACTACCATATTTATTAATATATAGGTCAACATATTTATTTTGTCCCTGCACAGTTCTTTAGACTCAAGGATCGATCAAAAAAAGACAGTTAATCTATTCGCCTCGAGATCGAAACGTGTAGCCACCGTGCGGCCGAAATTGGAAACATGCGAAAGCGGGGATACCACTGTGCGTCGTCTGCTACGGGCGCACATTCAGAAGCATGGGTCTGGACGACGCAAGCCCATTTCCAGCTGAGCTGGATTCTCCTTATTAAATGTTTGATGTTTTTGTTGTTATTTCTTCTCACTATCCCTACTTCGCCCCCGATGCCTTGAAACTGTGCGACTGTTTCCCTTTTTATATGACAAGACGCAGCCAGACTACCAAGATAATGACGCTAAGAACAACCGCTGGGAAATTATAGGAGAGGAATTCGAAATTACAAGTGAGTTTCTCCGTGGCACTTGTTGCATGTCGTCTGTGTTGTGACGGATGTCGTGTTGATTTGGTGACACTTTCGAAAGTAGCCTTCATCTCTGGCGCGCCGCCGGTGCAGCAAAGCACGGACCTTTCCTTCGGTGTTTTGGTAGAACCAACTCGGCCGGACCCAAAACCTATGCCTCCTTCCCTTCAGAGGGCGGCGACGTCGCAAGATCAACGAGCAGGCCAGGATAATCACATTCACGCTGATCACCAGGTCATCATGGACACCTACCATGTAGGCAGCGAGTGCGGTTTCGATGCTGATATATGCGAAAGATGAGAGCCGAAACAGAAGAATCTACCGAAGAGCAGACGACGAAAGAGCGAGAAATCCGGCGGGAGGCGCGCGCGCAATCGCGAGAGCCAGTGCTGTCACGTGACGCCCGCAAAACGGAGGCCAATGTGGACTCCTCGCGTTGGGACGCCGGACGGCAATGCCGCATTGCCGTCCGGCGCTTTTTGCTCCGTCCGGCGCCGGGCGGCATCGCCGTCCGGCGCTAGAAGCGCGAGACCCAGGGGCCCTAATCTGGACACTTGGCGGAAAAGTCGCCGAGAAATCTGGCGGCTATGATTGGCCGGCGCCAAGGTCAAGTGCGGCGTCGGCCAATCACGGACGCCAGATTTCTCGCCAGCTTTCTCGCCAAATGTCCAGATTAGGGCCCCAGCGCTTTTTGCATTTCTCCCCAGCTCGCGCGCTCGAGCAAAGCCTGAACGCACGGAGCTTCCGTGCTCGCGCTTCCAGTTTTGCCTTCGCTCGCACATAAGGTGAAACGAAGCATAGTGTGGTCTCGTGCTTCAGCTTCTTCGTTTACTTTCCCCGTTTCAAGCACGTGGTTTCGAGAATGTGACATCTACGGCATCGCTCGCTTCGTCGGAGTCTGATCGCAGCAGCGACGAGAGTGATTGTTATTGAGTGATGTTGGAAGCTGGTCATTTTCACTATGACCTGTTGGCGACCGGCTCCGGCGACGACAGCGAGATCGTCACTGACAAACTCCTCATCGTCCGCGACGATCTCGCACGCGTGTGTCGGGTGGAAAGTCGAAGGGTGAGGGGGTGCAATCATGCCATGGCGTGGCGAGCTTGGGTGAGCGTGGTGAGCCCATAATGAGGGAGCATTCAGCTACACGTCATGATCACATGGTATATGGGCACTGTGGTGTGACTAACTTGGGCTGTGCTGCCCGGTCACCAGATCAAAATGCTCGACATCCGTAAATCGACTACTGCCGAGTTTGATTATAACGAAATAGCGGCTACAGCAAAGCTATCACGATTTCCCATTCCCGTTTCCACTTTTTCAATGCATTTGTGTCTGGTTTTAGCGAAGGAAATCGAGCGGCTCTTGCGGATATAACGAAGCAATTTTTTTTAGATAATTTAAAAAAGAAAATTTTCGGAAAGTTTATTAAGTCAGATCGCTGCACTTTGCTGACGTGGTCGAGCAGCCACCCAGAACGAGCCGCAGACGATGCTGCGAAGGCCGCCGGTGGCAGTCTCTGCATCCACTCCCCCCTCCTTATCTGGGAAGCGGCTTTACGGCATCACACGCGGAGAAGCCGTCGTGGCATGCCGATAGGGGCGTTTGGAGTGCCAGCGACAACATACTGGCGGAGATGACGAAGTGAGCCTAGATTTAAGAGAGGGAGCAACTCCAACCATTGAAAGCATTTGCAATTCAATGGCAGACGCCTCCTGGGCAAATTGGCGCAAGTACGCCTGCATTTGGTGGTCGCGTGGCCTGTGTAGTGAGGAAACTGGACGAAGAGGCGGACAAGTTTGCAGAAGGTGAACGCTTTCGAGTTTTGACCCCTCACGTGCCGCGGCTCGTTTTGCAAATGCGGCCCACAAACCACGTGACCCCAATCTATCAGTTGCCCCCTCTCTTAAATCTAGGCTCTCTATACCGACGAAAGACGAGCTTGAGCGCGAACTCTGAGCCATCGGCGCTTCTTTGTTTGCTTCGTGTTTTGTGTCGGAGACGCTGGTCGGTGTGGTCGCTCTTGCGCGGAAGTCCAACTTCACTTAAGCACCGATTCGGTGAATCATCGCCACTCAACGATAGAGAGTGCGGGCACCATGGCACCTCGACGGAGATGACGAAGGCAATCTCTTTCAAACAAAAGTGTGCCATCCTCGACGAAGTGCGCATAAATGTAAAAAGTGCCATCCACCGCCGGCGTCCCCCGCGGCGGCGGTCGCAGCTGTCAACGCGGTAGGTACGTAGTAGCTCACAGGATCTTTTCTCGATCGGAGCTTCTTGCATTTGGCAAGAAGCGGCTCCGATCTAGCAGTGAGCGCGTGCAGGGAAGCCTCGATCGCTTTCTGCAGGCACGATAAACATGTGCCCATAACAACCCGTGTTATCTTTTTTTTTTTTGCATGTTACTTTACGAGTTTAGATATAATGAAGAAGCGGAGATAGCAAAGAGGGTTCCGACCTGTTGACTTCATTATAACCGGTCTCGACAGTATTGCAATTACTACTGCTCTAACGATCGTAAAACTTGGTCTATATACTAAGTAGAATATGAGCATTCCATTCCAAAGATGATCTTACCCGCTTAATTTTCGTGTCCTAACCCACCCAAGAAACATTTATTATGATGCGATAATTACAGGTGGCCGAGTATTTTCATCAGCGTTTTTCAGGCACGGAGATGTACCTACACTGCGGGACACGGAGCTACGGCTGTTTTATGAGCTACCCAAACTAAACACACTTTCGGAATACCGAGACTCTACTCACTCCGGCGTGCTATTTATTACTTCCGAATTCAAAATAGCTACTGAGAAAACTGCAATGGAAGGTGACGTCAATACCAACATTCAAATTTTCCCTCATTCTCTAGCTGGGTGACGTCACGTGCTGCATAACTTGCAAGTCAAGCAGGCAGCTTAGAGAAACACAGTATTTGTGTGCTTTTTGTTCTGTTTTGTTAGCATGAGCTTAACCAGCAACGAACTTCTTGTAATCAGTCGGGAACAAGCTATACCGCCTCCATATTGCCCCATATTAAAACATCCGACTATAGTGGACTAGAATACAGGGCAGAGTTGGGACCTGAGCGGCTCACATGACGTGCATGGTGCAGATCGCGAAAGGTTTCGACACCAAGGCATTGCTAGTTGGTAGGGTCGTGCACACGGAACGCGATAGGCGCACATTGTGAACGGTTGCGAACACCCGATGCGATATTCGTGGCGGGGTGCGGTGACTTCCTACTATCATGAGGACCGCAGAGCCGCGATTGTCGCCTACACGTGCAGCCTCAGCCACGCCGGTCTTCACACTTCCCCGTATTCTGGCACACCATGATCCGACGTTACGTTTTCGGCATTGCCGGTAAAGCCTCTGAGCCTCTTCGGACAAAATTCGAAACTTCAGTAACTTTGCGAAAAAGATATTTATGACTAGAAATTTGGGCTAGTAGTTTATAAGTGTCTATTAGTGCGTCAAACCAATTTTGAGCCAACTCAGTGACTACCAAAATTTCACCGGAGCGACCGGGTGGGAATGCACACACAACCACAGAGAAATCAGAATTGTCAAAAAGAGGAGTGACAGTAATGATGGTGACTTTGTGACACAGTCACACCCCTGAGTGCCGAAGGTCACATAACAAATGACCTAAGATGCGTCTCCCACCTGAATGGCTGCTTTTGGAGAGCTCGCCAGAGTGGTGCATTTAGAGCAAAAAATACCGCAATCCATTCTAGATATAGGCCCGCTTATTATCACCTACGATTATAATTGATATTTATTTCTAAACGCATCGTGCATGTTTCCATTATCCTTATCCTTTTAACAAAGTCGAGATGCATTAACGGTGACATAGGCAATTAAATTCGAGGAAGGTCGTACTTTGACTTACGCAGCTTAATTTACGAGCCACGCGACGAAGCAGAAACCAGTTTGCGTTTCTAGAGGTGTTTGACGTACCTTTCTCCAGGCTGAGAGAGTCGATGGCCCGGTAACCCGCGTTGATGAGTCCAAACTTTGAGCCAGCCTCGACGAGTGCGCGGTACACGGGGACGCAAGACGACGATGGAATGTGCAGCTCCCAGCCCAGCTCTCCAACGAACGTTAGCCGCAGCGCCCTAACCTTTGAAGACGAGCAGACGAGACTTGCTTCAGACCAATCAGTAGACATTAAAACCCATTCCTTGCCATTCATCAATGAGTATGGTGACAAGAAATGATTCGGGTGTAGCGTTACCTTATGGCCTGCAAATTGGATGACTTTGTGCGTGGAGAAGGGAAAGGCGGCGTCGGACAAATCGGCATCTGTTAACGACTGCAGCAGCTCGCGACTGAAACAAAACAAATAGAGAGGAGAGAGAGAAAAACAGA
Organism: Ixodes persulcatus; assembly: GCA_013358835.2. Lineage (NCBI taxonomy): Eukaryota > Metazoa > Arthropoda > Arachnida > Ixodida > Ixodidae > Ixodes > Ixodes persulcatus. The sequence goes on along the minus strand of JABSTQ010011327.1, from coordinate 434,685 downwards.
ATTATATATCAGGTAGGCCTTCGAAAAAGCAGGATAATCACGATCATAACAGATTAAGAACAGCTTGCAAAGAGTATTAAACGAGTTATTGACCGAATATATAAAAGAGAAATGGAACACACAGAAAAGGCTTCATTTGTGGCATAAACATCTTTAACCCAAAGTTGGGTTAACATTAATATTGGTATGAAGTGAACAGCTCCAAGACATTTCCAGAATGAAAAAATTCAGAAGCACAGATGGATTGCTTTATTCTGAAAGCTGCGCTGGAATAACCAATTATCTTACTGTTCAATTTCACATTAAAATTCAGCCTATAAAGCAATCCTAGTTAACATCAAACAAAGAATAAAATTTCCAAGAAGACAGGATAGACAAACAAATGATGTGTAGTCAGCCTTGAACCCAAGATTTGAAGTAAAATAATAAAAGAGCCTACTGTGTTTTCCCGAATCAATTCTTGTCTATGGCTTGACTTGGATATAGACTTGTTAAGTTATAATGAAAGAAGACTTATGGAATCCTTTTCATCCTTAAGTAAATATTTTAGTCATCTGAGAAAGACCATGGTTGAAATTACAGTGAGTGTCCCCCAGTAAGCGCTTTTTATGCGACACAACAGCTTGCACTCCGAAATGATGCAGGGTGCTTTTGAATTATGCTTTTTCATAAAGTCTACTCTTTATTGTGTCCTAGCCCTGTTTGTATAAAATAGCACAAAGCCATAGTAGGTAAACCTGACGAAAAAAGTTTGGACGTCAAATGTTTGAGTGGCAGGTTTTTTTATTCCCGCATGCCGAGAGAAAATTTTTCTCTCAGTAACACTGTAGCACGCTCTGTGAAGAATATTTATTTAAAAAAATAAACATACAATATTTTATGAGCAAAAAAGTAATTGACGTCTGCACACCCCCACCTTATGACATATTTCTTGTATTGTACATTACGAAGCATGGTGCTACGCAGTGGCACCTCAAACTCCCACACCGAGGTCCCTCTGTTGAGTGGACTTGCTCGGCCACTTTTTAGTAGGAAACCTAACTTCCCTGTTTTCAGTCATCAGATACCGAGTACATTAGTAATTCCTAGACCTGAGCGTTTGCCATGAAGCAAACACTTCGATGACAAAGATTCGCCATTCTGTAACAACAAAGGAGCATAACAAAACAGAAGTCGCCTGAACAAAACAAAATTACATGCCATTAAAAAGTGACACCACAAGATTGTTTCATCACTTCATCATACATGCCGCTACACATAAAAAAAAAAATGACAGGCCAGTTGAGAGGGCCAGATATCAAACTGAAACTGAAACTACAAGGGAATGCGCCCGAGTGCATACTTGGGCGTGGCACCTAAAGGGCTAAAGGTAAAAGAATATTCTCGAGTATTCCTCAATTAGACCTATCTGAGAGCATCCTTGGCGCCACCTTAGATGGCTTTCATGGGGTGAGGTAATGCACTTTAAAGCATGTGCACAGCTTACTGTAAAATACCAAGAATGTGCCAAAGTTGCAACAGGTGCCTATACCCTACCTTTAAAACATTTGAAAAATAAGCGAGGGAGGAGCACATCAAGCACGTACCCCAGCAAGCTTCTGAGGCCACGGAGCAAACCAAGATGTTCCTCCGCATCAACCACTTCTCCAGGCACGCCGGTGCAAAGGGTAAAGTTTAAATCTCGTGCATTGGTGCAAAATGGAGAAGCTTCATGCGCAAGCACCGGTGCAAAGGAGTGCAGTGATGTGATTGGCCTAAGCCATTTTGGAGCACCTTTTGGAGCAGCCAAAACAGTGTTTTGGAGAAGCAAAAGTGGCTTTTGGAGCAGCCAAAACTGTGTTTTGGAGCAGCAAAAGTGGCTTTTGGAGCAGATATTCCTAAAAATATACAAAATATTTGTTTTAAGTGCTGGACAGACGAAGGGCACTTTGTGCTGTGTTGTGACAGAACTCGCTGTTTGTGTTTTTACTGCTGAGACATCCCACAAGTGTACAGTGTTGTAGGCGTCGCCGAGCGATTCCGAGAAGAACGCTTGCCACCGCTTTACATGTTCCCGACGTGCCAGATTTTCGTCTAAAGTAAGCAAACGTAAAACAATGAATTGCAAGCGTCCCGGCTGGTGCCTCTGTCGTGCAGTCATGTTCAAATGCTCGTGAGGGCAACTTCAGCAGGCTTGCAGTGGCACAGTGCTCCGTCGCGCGAGCGGAGACAACGGCTGTTCAATCGAAATCGAAACAATGCCACTCTGCTCCGTCGCCAACTGGCTCCTAAATAGTATGCAAAATGTAACTGTCCAGCATTCAACAAAAAAAAAAACAGTCCAGCGGCGCGTGCTTGCCAGGCCGGCAGGCGTGGTACAAGCTAAACACAAAGAAAGGAAGAACATGAGCGCATGCATCGATGCATGACATCGCGAGACAGGGTCAAACATTTCTTAGAGCGCTTCGTGGAATGACAGAACTCGAGCCAAACAAGCGCGATGTGCGGGTTCAGCGTGCAAAAATTGCCTTCTTTGCTTTAGCTCACTTCTCTTCTCCAACTTTCTTTTGCGGCAGATTTTTCACGTACCGGGGTCCCTTTCGAAAGAAAGCGCCCACCGAGAGGATCCTAGGTAATCAATATTTCGACAAGGAGTCTGAGCTAAATAGGGATGTTTGTATTATAGTATGATTTAAACAAGGGCAGGAATGGCGAAGAACAAGTTTAGAAAGCGCCATATCTGCAGCGACGTGGGGACGCCGCTCAAAAACGTGGTTTTGTTTCACAGCAGGACGGCATGGATGCCACCCGGCACACTAGCGTCGGAGCATCCGCACAGGCCCGCGTCTATCGTTGAAAAAAGTTTAAAAAGACACGAGACGAGATTTCCGAGACGACGAGGGCGCGAGACGCGAGACCGCGGCAAAAACCATGCAAGAGCGGATGGACGATTGATGCAGGGTACTTTGTGTCAGGCGGCTGCTTGCGCCACCTAGCTCACGCATGCTGAATTACGGTTCTCAGTTTAGTTTCGGTTTTGAAAGGCGACCGAAATTGGTCCTTTGGCACAGGCTTGGCGCAGATTGCCCATATTTTGGCAAAATGTAGCAGGATGTAGCAGGGTTAGCCCCTTGGCGCAGTTTGGCGCAATCGGCACAGCAATCACATCACTGGGAGTGAAGCTTGTCACAAAAGTGCCGGTGTAACGCAGGGTTCTACTCGATCCTACACCGCTCTTATGCCGTTCCGCTGGACCAAGCAAGGGCCCACCCTACCATGTGCCCCAACTGCTTTTCTGCTGCTGAAACTAACAAGCATCCATGCCCTATCTTTTTCTTATTATCTCAAACGTTTAGGTGGGCGCTTGATCAATGTTTCATGGTAGTGATCACACGTAACAGCCAGCTTTTCGTACAGACACAAAAACTGTTAGTTCACTGGCCCAACAAGAACTCCTTAGAAGCCGACGTGTGAAAGCATGTGTCGACCCACCTTTTGGGTCCCTGAACACTGAGCATCCCCATGGAGCCTGACCGGTCTTCAATAGAAACACGGAACTTGTGGTCTTGGACCACAGATCGGATGTGAGAAAGGCTGTGATTTGCACTAGCTCCCGCAGCTGCCACATAAAAACCCCGGCCTGCAAGAGAAATGCGGCAACATAAGCAACGACTTCAGTACGCCTCAGTATATATGTTTACTTCATGTACAGTCGGCCTCAAAAAAGATCAACACGAGTGAAGCATGGCCGGCGCGAGGAAACCGCCACACGCGGCGCTGTAGTTCGCGATAACACGAGGAGCGAGAGTGAAAGGGACGTTCCCACTTTTGAATCGCAGGGGTGCTTGGAGAGAGTTATCGTTTGTAGTAATTTTTTCTTCTTTTTTTTTTACGGCGGCCTGCTTTTGAAAGTGATGGGTCATGCGTGAGACAACGCTTTTTATTTCTGTAGTAATCAATGCAGCCTTCGCTGTGATATATATTTTATTTGCTGTTTCAAATTTGTGCATGGAAAAGGGAGTATTTCCCCTATTAAAACGCAAATCTTTCAAATCGCGACACAATCAATAAGATAAAGTATAGAAAGCTGTTAAAGAAAGTCTGAAGTTGACAGCTCAGCGTCAATAAATCGTAAATGACTGTAAAACACAGATAAAAAAAATTGCGGTGGCTTAGCTCGGTTATGCCAGGATATACGTAGCGTGAGCTTATGCGCACAAAATGAGAGGCGCTATCAAGCGGCTCCGGTGCAGCGTCAGACTTGTCTACTGTGCAACGGAGGCGCACAGCTGGGCACAGCTGAGCACGCGGCGGCGCCAGTGCGTCTTCCGCGGCTATGACGTCACTCCTCTGAAATGCGCAGACCGGCGAGGCGTGCGCGGCTCGCCGGTCTGCCGAGGAGCAGTACGACCTCACGCCGACGGGCCGGATCCGCAAACCTGACATAGCAGTACTTCGCAAGTGGATTATCAAGGCGTGGAAGGCGATTACTGCAGAGATGATTCGCAAGAGTTTTAGGAAGTGCTGTATCAGCAATCGCCTAGACGGCATGGATGACGACGCTCTCTGGGACAATGAAGATTCTTTAACTGATAGCTGCAGTGACTGCAGCGATGAGTAATGTTCCAATAAAGGTACTGTTTTTGGTGACTTTGACATTGCTTTCTGCGGGTAGTTATGTGGGTAATACGCGAGGTCTTTTTTTTCTTTTTCTAACAGTCGTAAGTTGGGGGTGCGGTTATATGCAGGGGCGGGTAATACGCGCGAAAATACAGTAAATTACCGGGAGTTTCCTTCCTAGAAACACATAGGACAGGACCTGCATGTTAGTTTGAATTATGCGCAAGCTTGAATTAGAGAATTTGAATTAACGAGATTCCACTGATGCTGTGGTGTCTTATTTGACATATGACAACTGACAAAAAAAAATCATCAGACTCTGATCACTAAACACTTAATTTTCAAGTACTTTATGCAGAAATAGGAGAAGAAAAGCTCAGGGGTGGAAGCAAGCTTCAGCCTTTTGGAGCAGGTCTGGGAGCAGCAAAGGTGCCCCTTTGGAGCAGCTTTGGAGCAGTAAAAGTTCAGCTTCGGAGCAGCTCAGGAGTAACAAAAATCGAGTTTCGAAGCAGTATAAGCAAATCTTGGAGCTGCTTGGTGCTATAGACCTTTTCGGCCTCCGTCGCATGGGCGCTGCCATCTTGGAATCACGTGACGCGGCCGCCATAAGGTGGCTTCAACTCGTCGCTCCACCCTCCCCTCCGCGCCTTGGCGAAGGCGCGACATTCGCGTTTTTCGTCGCGTTTCACCGCGTTTCTCGCCTTATTGTAATTCGCCGCCCGATGTTTACATTTACAACTTAATTGCATGCCATCATTATGTGCACGACTACATATGCAGTTAATTTTATAACCGATTTTGACTATTTTCACCGTCCGCGTACCGGATACACGTGAGGAGGGAGGAGATACAGAAATCAGCGTCAGACCTGGCGCATACTGAGCCCAATTATTTATGAGAACTTAAATTTACACAGTGATAGTGGCGGTATATTCGAAAAAAGTATAGTGCAATGTATATGTAAAATCGCGAATTTAAAATCTTAAGGAATGTGACCAAAATACTACGCAGCATATGAAGCTATGTGTGTTTCCTGAAAGCCCCCGGCCTTGCCTTCATAACAAATTTAAAATAGTTGTTTTTGATTATATAGGACATATAATATATACAGGTGACGAACGTTTAACTCGCATTTTATCTGATGCTTGGGATAATGGTAACGTCCACATCGGGCGATTTCGTTTGTGCACGACATTACACCTAAATCTGTTAGACGGTCTTAAATCGTTTTTGCAATAGAAATGTTTGCTTGATTTGTTTATTTATGAATTTAGAGAAACTGTACACTATTCTCGGTCACATATCTGCAGTCATTAAAGGGTATTAACATTTTTGTACAAAATTTAAGTAATGAATTTTATTTATTTTAAACACAAAGACCCCTGTGAAATAATCTGTCACAGGCCGCTTGAGAGTGCCTAGGGCTCGCATTATGTGATGCCGAAAAGAAGCCATCTACATGGAAATCACCCAAGTTCAGGGTTGTTGATTTTAAATTGCATCAGTTTGCATGGAGATCTGTCATGAAGGTTCATGAAGTCGTGCCTAGCATTCGACTTCAACCAAACGTAGGAGAGATCACTTCTCTCGTACCCTCAATTTTATTTGGCAAAGTTTGTACAAAGACAAAATTTCAGATTTCAATTGACGGGCCTCACTTATCTTATGTGCCAAGCACGTCGTAATCAAATGTCAGTAAAACAAATAGTTCATTTGCTAACTCCAACGTTGTTAAATGCTGTTAATAAGTACTTTAGCAAGGTCAATAGCTAAATGAATTTCCCACCCGACCTAGGACGCGGACCATCGAATATATCTCGAGTACTTAATTTTTTTAAAGAAAACAGCCCGAGACAATATCACTTATTTCTTAGAATATCTGCTTATTATGGGAGGCATTTAGAGTTTGAGTTCGAGTTTCAACAGAAAGTTGGTGTCCGCGAAAATCAGTCAGTGAACTTGCGACTTCGTGTGTTTTTCGCGATTTAGGAGGTTTTTAGTCAGGTTGTGGACCTGCATTTTTACTATATACCTACTCATTAGTCTCTTCATTAGTTTATTTTTTCTGAAAACTAGGGTCAGTGGGTCAGGCCGCAGACGATGGAATCCTCCTTGTGCATCGCAGTCGTTACGCCGCCGAAGCTGACCGAAATTAGCGACGAACATGACCAGATGCATCGTAAAGCGTTCGTAAAAGAGTCCGCGAATATGACTCGAAACCACTTCGTGGTTCTCGAATTGGCTCAGTACCACAGTTTTATTAGTTGCGCGCTATAACAGGTACATTTGTATGACGAAATTAGGCGGGAATGACATAACACACCAACACAGCCGAGAGTGCGCTGAAACCGAAACCAACCTAACTGAAGCCACCCAATGGCGCCGAGTGCGTCAGCGCCCACTGTCCGCCGGTCGGGTAACTACTGAGATGAAAAGGTCTATAAGCACAGATGTGTTTCTCGAAATACAAAAAGAAATATAAATAAAAAAGCATCTCCATGTGACGTTCCAGAACCATTTCCAAACATGACCTTTCCTTAAATATATTCAAGCCCATAGCAAAAAATAGATTTGAATGGCTGCCATTGAGAACTGTCCTGGTAGTAGCGGGTTGGTTCTTCTCATGGATTTACAATAGTACGCATAGGCAACTAAAGAAAAACAAGCCTCATCAAAACAAGACATTTTCACTGTTTAACAACGTAAATCGCACGTTCCATAAGTTAAAAACAAAACCATTTCAGGCTGCAATAGTATGGTATGAAATGAAGTCCAATACTGACTACAGTTCATCATTAGGAAATACAAATGTTTCAAGTCCCTGTTTAGCAAACAAAAGTATTCCAATACTCTGAACAGAGTACAAATCAAAAGTATTCCAATACTCAACAGAGTACAAATCTACTGTATATGATAAAAGTACAAATGCAAAATATTGAAAACTTCATGATACCACCTATACCGTTCCTGCTCATACATACACACTTAATTAACCCTTACTAAAAGAGGCATCACTGACTAAATAGAAACAAGAAAGCTTGATTAGGAGTTTAATAAAAAAAATTGACTGACAAAACTAGCAAGTAAGACCATAAAACAGAAGGTTTTCCTTAAGTCAATGCGGAGCGCAAGTTTGTCTGCTTCTTGCACAGGGGTTGCGTGACGTCAAAACGCCGAGCTCTTATTGGCTGATTAAAAAAAAATAGTGGGTACATCTCAAGGCCCCTAGCATTGAGGTCTACCCACTATCATTTAAATTAAAACCAATCAGAGCTCGGCGTCGTTCTGAAGTCACCGCATCTCCTGCGCAAGAAGCAGACGACTTGCTCTCCGCATTGCTTGGATGCGTTCTAGCACAACAGTTTAGAATTTGCTTCGCTCAGCAGGACATTCCCACTGTTCTCCTCGTCCTCCCGCGGGCTTGCTGTTTGAGTGCCAGCAGGTGTATTCGCCACGTACGTCATTTACAAGGAACCCCAAACACGCAAAAATAAATATATATTATGCCAAATGTTTATTCTTATAGAGTAGTTATTGCTTTCCCCAGAAATTAGATGATAGGTGAACAAATGCCAGCAAGCTCTTATGTAATTTTATATACCATAAGGTCGTGAAAGAATGCCCACCCAAAATGAAAAGGTAAATTGTGTGTTCGCGTGGGTGCGCGCGTGTGTGCATGCATTCGTGCGCGCGCACGCGCGTGTGTCCGGGGGGGGGGGCACTACAAGCTACGTGAAAAGTTTCTTAAGTTTTCCCTCAAAACACTCTCGGGTTTCAAACATCATGATTAACTATCACCAGCTCGCCTGCGCACTCACTGTCTTTTCATTACTGACACATATCACAAACACGGCGAACTCGTGAGTGCGATAAGTATGTGGGAATTCACTAGGAACTCCCCTGTCACGGGTACAGCAGCAGAACGCAGACGCAGCGCATTCGCGCTTCACAGTGCGATATAGATGCAAGAACCCAGCCCCCTCAAACACGGGTGTCACGGGAACCGATATCGCCCGCAAAAATCACAGGCAAAAAAAAAAAAAAATGCGGGAACGAATTTGGAATTTGCGTGTCATGGGAAGGGATACCCCGCATAGTACGGATGCTGCAGATTCGCGTGTCACGGTGCGATAAGCACGAGGGAAGCACGCTTGTCGCGTACCGATACTGAAAATCACTCGGTAGATAAAATTTAAAAAAAAAAACGGGATACGTGAATTTTGGGGGGCGGGCGTTTGTAAGAGACTTTACGGCGATTTAATGCGTGTGTGTCATATTTCAAATACACTCGATCATGCTCAGTGCCACTGTGCAAAAAAAATAAAAAAAAAGATTAAGTGAATATTGAAACGATGCATCGAAGCTTCGTCTCGTCGTTTGTAAGAGTTCTGATGAGTACTGACAAAGCGACCCGTGCATGTGCCATTTTCGGAGATCAGGCTTGCACGCCGTTGACACGACCACATTGGTATGGTGGTTTTATAGCAATAGGGCCTTTAAAACGTTACCGCGTACTACTGGCCCCGCGGTCACGGTATCACTCGGGCGCACGCTTAAAAGCGTGCTTCAAAGGCTCCGGTAGTGCGCGGTACGCGGCAACGGTTTGCTAAAAGTCCCTATTTTTTTTTTTTTTTTTCAGAATTACCTAAACAAACACAACACGGTAAACCACTGTGGCCAATAAAAAAAAACTCCAATAAATATAGCCTTAAAAAAAAAAAACTTGTATGGCTAGTTTTGGCGCAACATGTGCGCTTGGGAGCAGGATGGCGCAGCAAAAGTGGATTGGTGCACAATGGCACAATTGGCGCAGCGCTTCCACCCCTAAAAGCTCCATAGTTCTTACTCAACAACCATAACCATGACATTAGCCTGGTACGATGTCTGAACTTCTGGACATGTCAAGACAAGGCTTCCTTTCTCTTGCAATGCCAATGCTGCCCGAAATTTAAACAGAACTACCCTAAAATATTAAGCAAGCACCCAAAACTTGGAAATAACCCTAAAAAAACGGTGGGATAAGTGCATAAGTGCTTAATAGTTTCAAGCGCAAAAAAGAAAAAAAAAAGGTTGAAGGGGCACACTATAGGCTGATTTTCACAGCTTTGCACCTGCATGCTTGGAGAAGCGATTGACCACACTGGCCACATTTATTTAAATATGTAATATGGGAATAAATAGTTAGATCAGAACCAAGGCAAAGACGACCACATGCTCTCGGATTATTTCCAAATGCTTCAAAACTAGCAGGTGAGTGGTTATTCTGATAACGGTGGATGATCGGTGTTTTAGGTAGAATGCTTACTTTTCGAAACTGCAACATTGCCTTTTTGATGAGGCATCTGCAGCCTAACACAAGTAAACTTTCCAATTTTGCAAATCGATTAAAAAGTTAAATGTCGCACCAAAATTGTGAATATATATGAAAATGTTACAGTCAAGCCCGTTTATAACGAACAGCAGGAAACGCCACGATCAGTTCGATATAGCAAAAACCATTTACAACGAACTTCCATGATGCATTCGTTGTAAGGCGAGAGCTTATCTTTCTTTCTCATCTCTTCGCTTCTGCCTTGTAACAACGCATTGGAAAGATTTTTTTTTTTTTTTGCATGCGTTAATTGTAACGAACGACCTTCGCGGTCGCACCTGGACGCGGAGCGCCACCCCCTTCTCCAACATTCCCGAGGACATGACTTTCGCTGACAACCTCGAGCCACGATTATCTGCCCCGCTGCCAGGGTGAACATCCGTACCGTCGAAAAAAGAGGCAGACAAGCTGTCGTCGATACCGGCTCAAGTAAGGTGCTGAAAAGGCAAGGCGATCTCCTCGAGGCGCCCAAGCAGGAACCAACGGCCACGGTGATCCCGGCTAAGCCGGAAGAGGGAGATAAGCCGTGAACGAGAACTGCCCGGTTATTGGCGTCCAAGGTCCTTTCCGTCCCGACTAAGGAGGGGGACCGTATCCTCCGAGCGATTAACCCGTGTGTGCGTTTGTGCGTGCTCATAAGCGGTGCCTGGACGTTTGGGGATGACCTTCTCGGTGTCACCTCGACCTAGAATCCAGGGAGCAAGGCCAAATCTCAAGCGACCCTGAGGAAACGGCTGCCACTACAAGCCTTGAGGAACCGGCGGAGTAATTATCCTCTGTGTGTGTATGTGCGTGCTAGTGGGCGGAGCCTGACCATTTGGGGAACGACATCCTGGCCTAGGGACGTAGGGAAAGGGGACCTTATAAAAAGAGCGGTTTTACGCGCTCTCTTCGTGTTCTCATGTTGTTCTCATGCCGAACGGCAGACTGTACATATTATGTAAATAAACAGTTTGAGACGAGACACCCTGGCTCGCTACCAACTCTGCCCGATGTCCTGCGGAGATCGACTACTTGGACAAGCCCCGAGTCTTTACAGCGTGCAGAGTTTGTTTTTTAGATTATTTCCCTTTCTGAATCGCTTCTCTTCGTAGAAAACCGCATTAGGATGAAAAGTTTTTTGTTTTTTTTCTGCGCGTGCGTGTAGTGTTTTTTTAGCTTTCTTCCCTTCTGAATCGCTTCTCTTCGCTCAATTTTGTTTGCAACTTGAGCTTTTGGAATTTTTTTCTTTCCTACTTTTTTTTTTTTGGGGGGGGGGGGGGGGGGGGGAATGGAAAGGCTAGAAGACGACTGTTTGCACGTTTTTGGAAGCCTTCCCGGGGGAAAAAGTTCGATATAGCCAATATGATGTTCGTTATAAGAAGTACTTTTTACATGCATTTTTGTTCAAATTTTTCGTGAGTTCGATATGGACAATAATTCGCTATATGTGGGTTCGTTCTAAACGGGTTTCACTGTATTGCATGCCAATGATTCCTCACTGAAGACCCCCATATAGGCTTGACAAAAGTATTCTAATTCCAATGAAAATCATTATCTCCTTCTGAACCGAGATCTTGACAGGCATTGAGAGTCAATTGCTCGAGGGGGCTCACCATCAAAACTGGGATCACAGGCCAAGCCGTCACCGGGATGAATGGCGCTGACAGTCAGGTCAGCCTCCACCATTCCCCTCGAGTTGAGCATGCAGGTGTACACGGTGGAGCCTGCACAGACCAAGGCAAATAAATGACAAAAGCGTCTGAGGCAACAACTCTCACCGAGAAAGCAGTAGAAGTTGTTGAGAGTAACGAGGGTCATGCCATTAAAACCACACGATCGCGGTAACTTAATAAAAAAATTTATAGACCAAGGTGCAGCCCCACATACTTCTCAAAAAAAAAGGCTATTCATGAAGTTGTTGAACGAAACCACGCCGGAAGTATGGTCGACATCAGAACTCCCTTTGCTTCTATGGCTTTCACAAACTTCATCGAGGCACTTGTTTGAGCAGATACTCGAGTTTGTTGTCAAAAAATACAGTAGACTCCCGTAATGCGAACTTGCTCAAACCGAACTCTCAGATGTGTCGATCAAATCGGAAATTTTCAATTAATTTCCCAAAGACACAATGCAAAAAAATTTGCTAAGCACAAACTACTTTGTGAGCATATTTTGGTTACTTCGAACTCCCACAGCATTCCAAAGCAAGACTCGAAGGGCAGTACCAACAGTGCCGACCAGGAATTCTTTTAAGGTGGGGGGGGGGGGGGGGAGACTGGAATGGTTGGGATCTCCGACTTGAGAAGTGGAGGGGGGGACATAATGCACAGAATGAATGACGAACGTGTGACTGCAAAGGTCGAGAGTTTCCTGCCGTAATGCCATCTCGCTATTGGCCAATGGGAAAATATGGGCATACTCGGGTCGTGTTCAATAGCTTCCTCAATCTCACTCCAGGGTACAGGTTTCACACCCTCCGTCTGTGCGATCGGGGGATGTGACCTGCCAGAGTAACTCTGATCTATTGGAGTAAGATTAAGAACAAAGCTTCGGTGGCTTGGCGCTTTTGGGTTTGGGGTTTCGGAGGTGTTGTCGCGTGCTTCGTCTACTTTTTGCGCTGGCTTTGACAACAGCTCTAATGTGCTTTACGATCTACGACAGTGCGATCACGGTGGAGATGCATCTAAGCTCGACAGATGAACCTACTACTCAGTGGCATAGCCAAGAATTCTTTTGGGGGGGAGGCAGGGGTGGAGACTGGAATGGCTGGGATCTCTGACTTGAGAAGCGGGGAGAGGGACATAATGCATGTGTATATTACAGGGCTGGCTGCATTTCGGGTGGGGGTGGGGGTGGGGGGGGGGGGGGGGCGGCTTTAGCCCCACAAGCCATGCTCCTGACCATGCCACTACTACAGCTCCGCCTATGAAGAGAAGAACATAAAAAGTTTCCTTTGGAAAACTGGTATCCAAACTATAAACCTCCAACTTGGAAAAGTTACAAAATGCTTCCTATACACTGTAAGAGAGCACAGTTGCAGTTTTGGTTACTTCCTTAGTCATTTGCACGAGCAATGCACATTCGATGAGATTATGGCCGAAGCTTAATAATTCGAAGCTCACGGGGACGGCGAAACGCTTCAAATTGGGCGCACTTCGAGTGAAAAAACAAACACTCAAACCGTTTGCTTTCTATTCTAGGAGAAGCGCAACATTCTGCTAATGAAGACACAAACTGTTAACTACGCTTCGCAGATCGCAAATGTTTCTTAGGGTGCGGGTGCCTTCGGCAGTTTTTTTCGCCAAAGAAAATGCAAAATTGTCCTCTGTGGTGCCACAAGCAGCTTCTGCATCAGCGGCCTTGGGCCACTAGGCACAGAAAGTGATGTAACCGTTCAAAGGCCTAACCGCTAGCACAATTTCACGGTTTTTAAGCAGACTAGAGACCACGACATGTTTGAGCTTTGTTGACATCAATATATTCGACGGCAAAACATCTGATAGGGCTGAATAACGCCTCAAACCAAGCTTTGTTGGCTGTACGCACCGACCTCACTCAGTAAGAACGACGGTGTCGTGCGTGTGCCCACAGTTGTGATGGCTTGGCTCAGTGTGGCTTGGCCACTTAATTGACTTGGCTGCCTGGTGGCATAGCTGCAAACTGTGCCCGTGCCCTTTTTTTTGACCGCGCACATGGTAGATCAAAGTGATAAAGTGTGCACGGGTGCGATTTCAGTTGGGTCGGCATAATTGCGAGGCATATTCATGCTCCCGAAGTTGCCAGGCGTCTCGAGCACGTAAAACAATCCTCGGAAGTAACCAGTCCCCAAACTTGAACTTTGTGTAATTGCCAGGACCACACCCCTGCTTCGAACTAACTGCAAATTCGGAAACATTTGGGTTAGCTCTACAGGTTCGGAAATTTGGCTCATTCTGACGGGTCGACATTCTTTGGTTGCAATTATAGATCAACCCCTAATTATAAATAACAATTCCGAAGAAAAAAATGTTGACCTGTGTTTAATTAAACGGGGTAGTTCTCCATAGCTGCGAAACTCCACGTGAAGTAAACTGCTGTATGAGTGTTGCTTCCTGTAACATCTTATCTATGTATGGCTATGTTTCCACTAAAACAAGAATAAACGGATACTTTTAATGCTGTCTAGAAAGCTAATTAAACCGATTGGAAAAAATATTTATTTGTGACCCTCGATACGAGCATTAAATCAATTGAAATGATCAAACGGAAGGGGATAAATGCGAGCTAAAAATTAAACAAGAGGAAGCAGGTATGACACAAGCTGCTGATACAAGCAAACAGTCACACAGCTGGAGGGGTAAGAGATTTACTTGCACACTACCTTCAGGCTTGCGCATGTTGTTGGTGAAGATGAAGTCAGCAGCGGCCTGAGCGTCCGGACCCGTCAGGTAAAACTTTCCGAAGTAGGACATGTTAAAGGCTGCGACACCCTTTCGGCAACCCAGGCATTCCGACTTGATCTGCAAAATAAGGCGGCAACTGAGTCTTTGCCCGTCGGGCACAGAGGATTCCTGGAGTGGTCCCGCACAGCCAGACAGCCCCCTAGAAGTCCAGGAATGTGCCACTTCGTTAATATATTCTATTAGACCTGTAAATTGAACATTAGCACTCCTAACTTCCAAATTTTGCCAACTTTTGTAAATATAGTAAGTTTGACAGAATTGTCTACTTAGCTCCAGTGCTTCGCCACCGAAAATGTACTCTGTCACATTCCCGCAATGCACGGGTGCATAGGGTGAAGCACTCCTTCAAGGTTGAGCAATGTGCATGTGTGGTGGTTATTTGGAACCAAGTTACAAAATGGTACAAAATCACCACATTCTTGGGTTTTAAACATTATGATTACAAAATGAAGCTTTGTTTACATAAAAGCTGCAATATATCCTCTTCCGTGGCCTGCCCTTTGTTGCAAGCTGTGAATATGTGGACCAATAAGGTCATCAAACAAAGAACCTTACAAAAACCTGGGAATTCAGCTTCATGATCATTATGTAGTTAAGGACCTGCATGTTTTGCAGTGTCAGTTCTTTTGCTCCCGTTACGTGGGTTTGGATCTTCTAACTATCAGCATGGAACCTCTGAAAGGTGTCTATTCTATTTTAATGTTCAACTATTAAAAAAAAAGTCAACCAATACTTTGGAGCCGATTCACATGTGCGGTAATATCTTAGAGTTCATTATAATGGTCTTGATTGGGCAAAAATCAAACACGGCAAAATCATCTATAACTTGCACCGCTTTCCTGCAACTGGAGACTGATTTATATGTGTCGCAAGTCTGTTAAATCTATTCCACTTTATTTGTTATGAATATTAGTCGTGTCTCCTTAATACGAATGTCATTAAGGGGGAACACTAGTCTCGGAGCTTTTTTGCTTATTTTAAGACCAAACCCAATGAAACTGCACAAGCTTATTCAACTTTTCGTGTTGATTTCAAATATTTGATCATTTTCTCAGTCAGTAGAATTGTCCTCAGGATAATTAGAACTCACCTGCCTTTGTTTGGAGGAACAATAGGGAAGAAACTAGTAAAAAAAAATGTCCTCTTTAACACACGGCTAGATACTAAGAAGTGTAGAGAAGACAATCTTGGAGGCACTTTTCAGATTAATGCATTATTAGTGATTTTATCACACACTGAAGTTCAGTGCCCAATGTGTGTCTAACAAGTATTGGAACAAAAGATCAATTAAAGTATTTTTTAGAACTTTATTCAAAATTCTGCTCTCAACATTGTATGCTTCACACATTTAGCTACATGCTTCAGGAAAAGTTATACTTCTATCTGCCCTAGATGCTAAGATTTCCTGCAAATTTTCAACGAGTCGAAAAATTGTGTCGTGTGAAAACGGTGTTTTAGAGTCGACTTCAATGTACATTCAGCCTGCATAGACATTATAAGTTGATTTATAGCTCAAATATTCATCCACTAAATTAAAAACCTGGTAGATTCAGGAAAGCAATGGCTGTAGAGGTTAACATTGCCATTTTCAAAAGAATGCAAGCATTTTGTCTTATTATTATAAACGACTCACATTATGGACTATTTTTGGGGGAACGGAGATGTTCATATAAGCAAGGCATCACTGTACAGTATTAAATAAATTCAATTCCACATGCAAAAAATTGCAGTGGCTTAGCTCGGCTATGCCAGGATATACATAGCGTGAGCTTAGGTTCAGCTGGTTATTCTTAGCTTTCCTGGTTGTCTAGGATTAGCTTGATTATCATGCCTACTGCTGCTTCAATGACACACACATGGTATATGCATTATGTGACTACTTCGGGATCCGATGAGTTAAGCTTCTCCGCTCTTCTGCGCCGCTGAGCAGCAATTTTGCTCTCTTTCTCCATAACTATACCACACTGGCAAACGCCCCGCTATATGTATACCCACACTGATACCTCTGCGCATGAGCACAAAATGAGAGGTGCTATCAAGCAGCTCCGGTGCAGCGTCAGAATTGGCTACTGCGCAACGGAGGCGCACAGCTGGGCACGCGGCGGCGCCAGTGCGTCTGCCGCGGCTATGATGTCACTCCTCTGGAATGCGCAGACCGCCAAGGTGCGCGCAGCAGCGGAGCGCGCGGCGGCGTAGCGGTTCCGGTGCGCCAGCTGTGCAGCTGCCTCGGTGGCTCCGAGGCAAGAACGCTGGCCTATGGATCCCCATGTGGCGGGTTTGAATCCCAGCCGAGGTGCCCGCAATCTGACGGAGGCTTATTGCGGAGGAGGCGCTGTGTAACCGAGCTTTCGGTTGCACGTCAGAAGATCCCCAGGTGGTCCAAACCAATCCTCAGTCCTCCGCTGGGGCGTGCCAGATGCCCGTCGTTGGTTTGGCACATAAAACCCCCAAATTTGACTTTTTTGCGCCAGCTGTGCGCCGTGTGACGTCACTGCTCCTCGCGCATGCGCAGCACGGCTCTCCAGGAGCCACGCGAAACTGTTCAACCTCGGCCAGTGTAGCTCACGCTACAAAAGACATGAAGAATTCAAATAAGTTTGTAATAAACATGACAAGGATTGATCACCAAAATTTAGCCGCATCATTAGGGACCAACTTTTTATTTGGTATTGCCAGAGTATCTACATCAAAAACTTCAATAATTAAAAAAAAGAAAACTCATTTTTACAACTTTACAAGAAAAAGAACTGTTTCTTAGTGTGGGTTTCACATTTTTCAAAAAAAGAATTCCATTTTATGTCCAAAATTATTCTCAGATTAAAAAAGATTCAAGTAAAATAAGTATTTGATTAGTTTTAGATTAGATTTAATAAATACCCACCTACACATATCAGCTAAAAGGCCCAGCTTTTCACTTTGTCTTTTTTCAACTAACTTAATCTACACACTCTGCAAAGCCTTAAAATGTGTAAAAAAGTGGGATTAAAATTTTATACGGAGTGCCAAGAAAGAAATCACTGAGGTTGAGACGAAAAGGATTAATGGTGTCGGAGATTACGATAATCTTTCTCTTTCTAGCGCGGTTCACACGATGCGTGAACACATGTTCAACAGTGATTCCTCTGGCTGCAAAAGATTGGCGGACTCAAGAAAGGGATGTGCTAAGGCAGTGGTTCTCAACCATCAATGTTTCGCGGACCCCTGGATCGGTGGAGATGATGGAGGACCCCGTTTGTGGTGAGGGGAGGGGAAAGTCATCGGTTAAATATAATAATGATTTAATAAATAAATATCACTAAGGGCTAGTGTGAAGTAGACCTCTCTTATTGACATACACAAGAGAAAGTTCGCCCGAAAACTGAAACATTTCTTTTCGACCAGAAAAAAGACAACTTTTATTGCCGGGCTTGACTGATGAGGCAGGGCTTCGCAGACCCCTAAAATGCCTTCGCGGACACCCATTTGAGAACCACTGCTCTAAGGTATCAGGATCCGACGCCAAAAAGGGGAACCGTGAACCATTGAAGGCACATTTCATAGAGAAGCGGGGTGTGCAAAAGGAACGCTTGCGGCTTCCTAGACTTTGTGAAGCAGGTATGTTGAGTTAAAGTAACAAAGCGAAAAAGTGAAAAACGGCGTTGGCGCACCCTCATGATCACAAATCTTGATTTCATCAAATGTTTGGGAAGGATGCCTCAGAAAAACTTCTGACCAACAGCAGACATTCTGCTGACAAGTTTAGATTCTCCTGGACCCTGAAGCAGAAAGCCTCCCAGCAACACATTATCTGCCCTTCTGAGGCTTCCTCGGAAGGACCTCGTGTACCCCTTACCCTTGGCTTCCGCCAGCCTTTCGGCAGAGTTTCAACTCGCCAATGTAGATTAGAATTTTTTTTTAAGCTAAGGTCCGCATTGCGAAGCACACATCACCAGTATTTATGTCCCATCAAAACGGGTACTGTCGAAACCGGCTATTACGAAGTCACCGGGAATCGGAAATCACTTCGCTATATCCGGTATTTCATTATAACCAACTTCGGTTAACGAAGCGCGAAAGGGAATGGGAAATCTTGGTAGCTTCGCTGTAGCCGCTATTTCGTTATAACCGACTTCGTTATAACCGGTTTCGACAGTAGAACGGAAGTAGAGGAAGATGACGCATGCTGAAACCAAACCAAGTAAGTTTGCACAGTTTGCAGCTACACCCGAAAAAACTAATATCTATACTGTAAAATCCCGTAAGGGTGCCCTCCGCCGTGAGATTGCCCATCCCATTTTTCTGGCTAAATATCTAAAACATAAAATTCCGAAATATTGCCCACCCCCTATTCCCGTCGGACATCACGCGGGAATCACATCTACTGCGCAATATGTGGTACCGGTACGTTTTACAAGGGAGTTTCTTGCGGGTTCACACGTTTGTGTGCATTATCTGTGCGTGCGAAATTGGTTCATGTGCCGTGCAAGTTGATCCCGCGTGTTTATTGCATCGTAAAATGAGGGTCTGCTGCGTCTGCGATCCGCGGTTTTTGTTCCCGTGGCATGTGCAATCGTAGTGGGTTCCCACGTTTTTTGTCCGTGATCCGAGCGCGCGACATCGGTTCTCGTGACATATGAGTTGTGCAGAATGTTTGTTGCACTGCGAAATGCAAATCTGCTGGATCCGCAATTTGCAGCATCGGTTCCCATAACATGAGAGTTTGCGGCGGGTTTTCGCGTGACCTTCGCACCGTGTAGTGTGTCTGCTTGATTCTAATGCACACATTTTTAGCCAAACTCAGTGCCCAAAACTACAAGCGCGTAACAATCGAAACCAAAAACCGAAACTTGAGAAGAACGCAATACTCTGTAAAATATGGCTAGCCCCATTGCCATTGTAACTGTTTGTTTAAATTCGCCTTTTTGGTATTTGTGTTGCGTGCAATCTCTTGATACAGCTCTCGCGTCTACAGACTTCTGTACGCCGTTTTAAGATGGAAAAAAAATCCACTGGGAGGCTTTATTTAAACGAGAGGCCGTCACGCTGGCAGGAAAGATAACAACGGAGCAGCACTGCGTGGCCTCGCAATCCCAGCGACCCGTCGAGCTCACAGTGTTGTTTGGAAGACGAGCCTCCCAAAGGCGACGGTTGCGGACTCCTACAGGCGCAAGAAGCGCGGCACTTAAAACGCTTTAGACAAAAGCAGGGGTCAGCTCTCTGGACAGCGAAGAACCATCGTCAGACTCTGACAACGGCGACTAGTGCACGTCATTTATTTTTGTGTTGGCGTTCGTTTCATAAAATCCATTCGATGAGTTATGTCTTCAATCTTCATTAGTATTTTACCTGTGCGGTAGAATCGGCCACGATTTATTTTTGGGTATCTGAAAGCTAAATCTGTCTGCACGTTAGAATCGGAGCGCATTAAAATCGTGCAAATACTGTGAAGCGAATCTGCTGCGCCAGCAACCCCTTTTACTATGACAGAGGATGTTGTAGCAAATTATTGCGTGTTTAATTCAAACTGACGCTGTGGCCCGGTCCACACTGCTATATGTATTTCAATGTACGAAAACGCCCAGTAATTTGAACGCTTAAGCGTTCGCGCCGGTTAATTCGAACATCCCACGCTGCCAACCATGCTCTCAGGAGCGGGCTAACTCAGCGGCAGCGCCTCCGACTCGGCCGTGTGGCCGCGCTACGCCTTTCGCCAGCTGCTACTCCCGACTTCAGTTCCAAGTAACCATGACAACCGATGACGTAGCGACCTTGAATGCTGCGATGAGCGGTGCTGTGCTGGCCGAGGCTGTTGTCGTTTTCTTTTGTTGCACGGTGACGGTGCTGCGCCGCTGCTCTTCGGCGTGTTTTCGGCGGGAGCGCAATAGTTACGTTTCTTGCCTTGCACCGCGCGTTGCTGCGCTTCGGCATGTTTTCAGTGGGCGTGCGACTGATGTTATCTGGATTCCAAGCGTCATGGATGACTGACGCCAAAATCATTCAGGCTACGTGCCTTCAACAGGCCACACCTGAAGACCCTTCAACCCTTAGTGGCGAAGATTCTGATGCCAGCAAAGAAATGCCCCCACCTAGTGAAACTGACATAGCGTCGGTGCTGGACACAACCGCGCGCTACTTCTCGTGCCAAGAGAATGCTGATGCCGCTTTAGAGCTAGTCTCCAAGCTCCAAGCGATGTTGTTGAATCACGACTGAGGAACCGCGCACAGGCATGCATCACGGATTACTTCCGCTGGTGATCGGTGTAAATAAATGTCCCGGAACTCGTCACTCATGTGTTAGCTCAGTGCACATGCGCCACCCAACGCAGCGCTGCACGTAAGTACTCCATTTAATTAGCTTTTTTTAATTCGAACTCCGTTTAATTCGAACAAATTTTTGGTCCCCCTCGAGTTCGAATTAACGAGATTCGACTGTACTACATAACGAAGGTTACTGTAATAGCTGAACTTACGATTTCATGGTGCTTTGGAAAACCGAAAGTGTAGTCCATTTTCAGCTTGTCTCCGTAGGTGTCGCTTTCATGCTTTTTATTCTCGTAACTTCCGTAGTAGTCATAGTCGAGGACCTGTCGCCAACCAAAAATGGGAAAAAGTATAAGTTATGCAAAACTGCTGGCTACCATAAGAAGGCTCACTCCTTTACTTTCCGGCAAATCGTGCAGGGGTCAAATTAGCCAAATGTCGTGATTTAGAGTGCAGCTCACTGTTTTTAGGCCAAATTCTTGGCTGCTCACAATGATTGGCTCTCAAATAATGGGAAAAAAACCTTGGGAACAATGAAACTGATCCAAAAAAAGTAGACACTCCGGTTTTTCTTCACAAATGGGCGAAGATGATGCACAAGGAAATGCAATAAACAACTCAATTTTCACAAGGACCACAATTTCCTGACCTGACAAATATTGCAAACAAGTGATCCGCAAATATATATCACACCACGGTAACGAATACACAAAAAATCACTTCAAATCTAAACATATTTCTGAAACCCACACCTCATAAACTAATGCAAAATACTGAACCCACAAAAATGAAGTTAGAGTATAGCAATTTGCTGCCAATATTGTTACAGCGAAAGCTCGTGAACTCGCTCCTCGTTAATTTTAGTTTTTGAATAGTTGGAACTAGGCCATGGCCTGACCATGCTGAATAGACATTTATGTATAAAAATACTAATTGATTGGCTCCCAAATTGGCACTCCCGGTTATAATTCGAACCGCGCACAATCATGCAAAGGTATAGTGAACTGCCAGAGACATCACTGCCAATCAGGCAGCATTGCAGATCAGGTAGCATTGTAGATCAGGCAGCATTGCAGATCAGGCAGCATTGCAGATCAGGCAGCACTGCAGATCAGGCAGTTGGCACAGGTATACTTTTTCTCTGCTCTTTTTGTCTCACTCTTTTTGTTCACCAGTTGGAAATTTGATTGTCACAAGCATTCCCAGGCCATGTGCTGCGCTACACTGCCATTTCATACGCGCACAAGGATACACGCAGCGAAAAAGCTGTTGTAAAAAAAAAAAGAAAGAAGCAAGTGGAGGATGACAAAAGCAAGGGGAAGGGCACACGCGCGCGCAGGGAGGGCAGCGTAAACGATCGCAAACATTGTCGCGTAAACGCGGCGGTGTTTGCTATCTTCATCAACGAAGCTCTACTGTATTTAGTGGCTCTTAGAGGCTCTATTTGGTAAGGTCCTGTTTGTCGCGGCCTTCGGTATTAGCAGAGACGAGCGGAAATTTCAACTGGAGCTTAAGTTAACATATTTTTGTATATCAAATTATGGATATAGTATCTAACTACTTTACGATCCCCTTTGAATTTGATATATCCGGGTTTGACTGTAAAATGATAATGAAAAGACAACGAGAAAGGAAAGGGAACACCAGTGTAGCCATCTGCATTGCAGGTTACAAAGGCGTTCACTGTCGTACACCTCTTCGTCAGCTAAGAGGGTGAAATCATGACTTCTGCTAAGCCCACGCACAACAGCTCAAAGAATTTGGCAGCTCCAAGCATTGCCGGGCCTATCCGAAGGCAAAACTGACCCTTTTTCTTTGAGTTTCCTTAGTTCAAACTTTGATTAATTAAAACTTCTAAGCATTTCTTTGAAATTCAAACTAACAAGCTTTTACTGTAATAGGTCTCCAAAAACTAATGCTACCACTTTTGAGACTATTCTAGAATCCTAAAGGGGTATCAAACAGTATTCAAAAACTATAAAAAAACATGCCAAAAACTATTTAGCAAACAACTACAGTAAACAAATCTAATTTCGCAGACTTTGCGAAGAGTGGATTTTGGGAAAAGTTTGCAATTGGGAGTGGTATGCTATGTTTTCTTTAGCATGTGGCGATATATTTGTAGGATAAATTTTTCGTAATACTTTCAAGTTGTGAAATCTGCAGAAATTAAGTTTTTGTGAAACTGAAGTTGTTAACAGTATTCGGAAGGTAAGGCAAACTATCAGAAATGTGATCTTGTAAACATACTTTGAAACATGACTCACAGGAGAGGGCCCATCCTGTGCAAACCACCCTGGACGCTCCCAGCCCAGGCGCTCTTGGAAGACGCAGCCAGACTTGGACATCTCCTGCGATAGGCCACAAAACAGCAAAGGGTGAGACCTGCACACGTTTTCACGACACAGTGAATTAAGGTAATGTGAAAAGTTAACAGAGAGAAACATCTAGACCACGTTAAACCTAGACAAGACAGCAAAGCAATATGGAATGCATGCGGTGAGTGCTCATCATTGATGCATTTGAATGCTTTGGAATGATGCAACAGCCTATCACAAAAAGGAAGAGAGTGAATGGTCAGAAGCAAGGCACACTGTACGACTGGTACCACCTTCCCCCAAGTATAGCAGACAATATCTAAAAAAACATGAGGTATGAGAGGAATGCAGTGAGTTATCAGCCTCAATTTAAAACAAAATAAAACAATGCATTTAGTTTTTTTATGCTCAGTATGGCCAAGCCAGTCAGATACCAAAAATTAATTCCTTAGAAAAAATATTAAATTATCTGCACCATAGGCCAATCGGAAACTAGGTATTACCAGCATCCTGTCCCCGAAAAGCTCCCTTTGTTGAAAGAACTTATTTTTAGTTTTGTACACAAAATACTCAGTCCAAGTTAGATTCATTATCATTAACCTATAATCCTGGAATGTGATATTTCCCCAGAGAAAAGATAGGAGTTTAAGTCCAAAGTTCAAAGTTTATTTTCTAACATATGCATTGACATAGTCTCCATGGCAAAAGAAAAGCTGAGAAAACAGCTTGGAAAGGCCAAGGAGCCATTGAAAGGCAATAACAACAATTACTTTTTTGGGTACAGTATTTTCTAACAATAAAGATACCCCAATACTTGAAAACTCCAAAGGAAAAAATTATCAAAATGTTTGTTAACCTTGATTTTTAAAGAATCCAAAGAAAAAAAAAATTGTAAAAAGATTCACTTCACAGTGTGCCTAGTAATCACCCTAGCAAAAACTCACTTGTCGATCCCACTGCTCGAGTCACAGTTTAAGTTTCTAGAACCACGGGTTTACAAGCAGTCATAGCACTTGTGCTGCTCTGCTCGCATAAAGATTCACCGCTTTACACTAGTGCTCTTGTATGAAGTCTCAATCCTCGCATCAGAGCTCTTGCATGAAGCTTCACAGCTTTGCACCAGTGCTCTCACATGAAGCTTCACCCTTTGCACCAGTACACTTGCACGAAGCTTCACTCACCCCTTTGTGTCAAAGCAATAGTGAGAAGCTTCAATGTTTTGCACCACCACAGTTTTCAAGTGAAGCTTCGCCCTTTGCACCAGTGGTCTTGTGTAAAGCTTCACCTTTTGCAGTAGTGCTCTCACATGAAGCTTCGTCCTTTTCACCAGTGCTCTTGCACAAAGCTTCACCCCTTTGCACCAGTGCTCTCGTGTCAAGGGGTGTCCAAACAGGACACTACAAAACGCACGACTCCGACAAATCGTGAAAATTGAAGCGGACGCCTCACGCTTCAATTTTCACGATTTGTCGGAGTCATGCATTTTGTAGTGTTCTGTTTGGACACCACTTAAAGCTTCATCCTTTACACGATGCTCTTGCGTCAAGCTTCACTGCTTTGCACCATTGCTCTCACATAAAGCTTCACCACGTTCCGCCGGTGCTCTACAGCGAAGTTTCACTGCTTTGCACCATTGCTCTCATGTGAAGCTTCACCACTTTGCACCACTGGTCACACATGAGGCTAAATCTTTGTTTTGCGACGTGCTCAGGGATGCAATTGGCACAATGGAGCGCACGAGTCAGCTTCATGGGGTCGGGAATTTTCGCTCCATAATATAAGTCAACATCCTTTAGTCATAACTGTAAATCAACCCTTAATTTTAAACAACTCTGTCAGAAAGAAAACACCAACCTATATTTGAATAAATCTGAATGCTGACATCAAACATGACTATTATGAGAAAAAGGAAGTTACATTTTGTGCCAAAAAATGGTCTTTGAAGTGTCCCTCATGGAGGCTAGCTCTGCACTGGCACATTTGTTCATCTGTGTCTGTATCAAACCTCATGAAGCTAGCAGGTTTGAGCGTGTGTGAGCTGCGGCCCCTTTTGTCTTCCTCCGTGGAAAGCAAGATGGCGGCTATTTTTCGCGGGAACTGGCATCTTCCCCGCTCACAGACGCGCATGCATGGCGATTTGTTTCTATCCGCCCCTTCGAAGTCCCCGTATCTATTTACCTCGACTTCAGAAGACGGGCCAGCTGCAGACTGTTATCTGTTTTTGACCACTTATAGTCAACAGACTCTTCCTGTAACTATAAAACCGGGTATTGTAGGCAGCCTCTGTGCTAGCTGCCTGCGCAAAGGATTGAGAACTCGGCGTTTTTCCTAGAAGCTCTCTCCCCGGTGTCCACATTAGGCGAAGTAATTAGTTTGCTTGGTATGTGGACGCGTTTCAAACGGAGGGGCCCCCTTTTATGGCTTCTCCTTCCGGTGTCGAAGCGTGTCACTCTGGCATATGTCCTCTGGCCGCTCGTCGGGTCCGTTTCTCAACTGAGCGCCTTCCTGACACCGTTGACAAACTGGTTGTCGTTTGCTCCTGCCAGCTTATGCCGCCTTTGCGGCACGGCAGGCGAGCGACGGTTGTGCACGCCCCCTCGTTTGGAGGCTGCGGCGCCCTTTCTTTCCTTTCGGGAGGGCTGCGGCCGGTTCTGGGCGTGTTGTCTGCTGGCATTACGACTTCGCAGGTCTGCTCTGAGGTCGTCCACCCCCCTTCACCAGCCCACTGCGGCCGAGATGGTGCCGAACCCCCTGGACGGCATGTCTGGGACTTCCCCATGCTGGTCTCCGCCGGTGGCCAGCGGTCGTTGGTCTTTTTAGTGCTGCCGCCTTCACGACCCCCTGACTGCCCCCCACTGCAGGCCAGCTCGTACCGCGACACCTGGGTCCAGCAGCGTCAGCACGGTGCCTGTGATGCTCTGCGGTGCTGTGGCAGCGACTGTCAAGTGCTTGAGACTTGAACTTTCCGAGTCTTCGGTCCTGCGGGCCAGCTGTTGACGGCGGACACGGTGAAGACGCGCGTTGGGTGTCGCGTGTATTTTTTGGGGGTGCGCAGAGATATATTATTTTATGAGAGCAGGTGGGCCTCCTTTATTCTTTATTGAGACCCACCTACCGTTTTAAGGAGGGGGGATGTGGGGATTCCTGTGATCTCCCTTCCCCGATGGCTGCGATAACGGCCGCGGATCGGAACACTCGGCCTCCTTCACCGTGAGCTCCGACCCGTTCGTGAAGCGTAGGAGAGCCGCCTGGCTTGGGGGGCTCTTCTCCTCACTCTCTCCCGGGGGGACCTTTTTCCATCCCCCCGCTCGGACGCGAATCACTGCTGACAGGCGAGGAGGTTTCGCCTCGTTTTCCCGCTTTCGGGAAAAGGACTCGTCCGGTGACCGCGAAAGAGATAGGACATGTGTCTGCGACTTCTCCGATGCTTCCCCCATCTTGGCACTCCGGAACCCCGCGTCTGGCAGGTAAGGACCTTTTCTTACCTTGCCGGCGCGGTGGGGCATTTTGGATGGGGACATTGTAGTTCACTTTAAGAGTGTTCAAATAAATGCTCTTGGACTCTGTCCTTACTCTGGCACGTGTCTTCTCTTCCACTATAATCGAGAGAGTGAGACAAGGTAGACGATCATTGGCACCGACGGAGGTAATTAATCAAACCGACCCGCGGTAATGTAGCCCTAAACGTCGTCTACATTGCCGCAGAGATGTGGGGACCGTGCTACTAGGTTTGACGTCTCCTTTGAGATCGCCGCCGCTGTTGAGACAACCCTTTGGTTACTCTATCGGTACCTATGTTGGTAGCTAATAATATTCCCACATAAAATGGCGCCCAACGTGGGGCCACGGCTTCCTTTATCGTGGTCGTGGCTCCTGGCCTCTGTCCCCATGTCCGACCTTATTTGCCGACATTCCTTGCCTTTGATCGCCCCACACCACAAGCGTCCTGATCTCGCCACTTATGGTTGAGCGATTAATGTCGAGTCGGCAACCCGCAGTGCCACTCCTTTGAGCGAGCGCGGTGCGATTCGTACGCGTGTTCCTGTTTTGAATTGGCGTGCGTCAAGCAACATTCGTTGTTGCGGGAGGCCCTTTGTTCTTCATGCTTGAGGCAAACCCTTCACCTGTGTGTATTGGGGTTCCTTGTGCGCCACCAACAACTTGTCCTGAAGGGGAAATGTATACACGAACTCATCTCTGTGACGTCACGGCGCGGTGGTGGCGCGTCGGTCGCACTTCCGGTCTGGGGCTGTGGGCAGAAGTCCCCATGCCAGACGTGTATTCCTGCGTTGTTTTGAAAGGAACCAGACAAAAACCTGCCTTCTCGTCAAAACGCCGCGACTGGGGCCGTACCAAAAGTGCCGAGAAAGGTTTGAAGGTCAGTTTTCACGTGCTCGGTTCGTCCGAGAATCTGGATATGTGCCGTGAAAAGGGAAAAGCAGACGCCGTCGGACAACGATTGCTTGGGCGGGAAGCACTTTGGGTTAAATTCACGGATACTTGTGGTCATCAGATTTATTTGTTTTGTTCCAACATGAACGCCGGAAAACCGCTAAGTTGTGCGGACCACCTGCGGACTACGTTCAGTGCGTCTTCAAGTTCAAACGGCCGCCTGATTGTTCGAATTGTCGTCTGCTCTTTCAAACGTTTCTGCTTGTCGTCTGCTCTCTTAGACGACGCCGGTCCGTAGACCAAATGTTGGACCGGTACTTGCGATAAGAAGTGAGTGCAGGCCTCAAAAGACTTGAATTTGAAGGTTGGTAAGCAGGCTCGATGTAAACAGTAGATACAAGGAGATGTTGGTCATTATTACCAGTGACCAACACCGACTTGTTATGCCTAATTCAGTTGGTCCGATTCTGCTTGCGATTTTCAGTATCGTCGTCGACCATCTCAGCTACGGTTCACGCTTTTGCAGCCCGAGCGGCGTCGCGACTGAAAATTCCGAGCGAAATCTCATCATGCGAATCAGGCTTTAGCGTACAATCTGCGGCGTCCACGCGGAATGAATCGCCACATGTCACATTATTCACGCGAAGTTTTGCGGTGTAACGAGCCTCGGTAATTTCGCTGACGCCGCTCAAGATAGTCAGACATCGCCAGGAAGACGTAGAACCAACAATTCGAACGCGAAAAAGGGCAGGGGGACTCACACAGACGCCGACAACATCGCATTTCAATGGTTTGTTTATGGGCGACGGCGAACTTCTTGCCCACACCCCCATCGCGCATGCGCGGCGCCGGTGGCGTCCGCTAGGGGCGCTCCGGGCGCTCCGGTTTGTTTGTAAACATGAGTTGGTGTATATAGATGTTTCGATGACGTTTGTTTTTGAGAACCGGGTAGACTTTGATGTATGGCGGGGAGCGAGGCTTGGCAGAAAAGAGTAGCGAAGGATCAGCAGTGCAATCTGGGAATGTAAATATTCGCGTTTTCTTTGACTCTGAGTAGTCGCGGACACTCATTTAGAGTCGGACAGTACGCCTGCCAATAACGTCGATAAGTAGCTGGTACTGCTACTGACGGGCTCCGGGAGCCGGGCCGCATAACTGTCAGCGTCGAGAAGCAGTTTGCATACTGTTGACACGAGCGCTGTATTCACTACTGGTATTGCAGTGGGTGCGGAGGGTTTTCTTCGGGAAAGATTTGTATCTGCTTGATGCCAACGTACTCCTGCAGCCTGTTGTTGTTTTCCAAGAACCACGCTAGTTTTGCGTTCATGGTGGTCGCACTACGCGGTCCGAGGCGCACAGTGACAGTATCTGGGTGGACGAGTGACTCTTAAGGCCCGTTCGCACGATGCATTTTTCTCGCGCATCTAGTGTCGCGAAATGTAGTTTCGCGAAATGGTTGCGCCGTCTGAACAAGTTCGAAAAGGACGCGCGCATCTAAAAAAAGTTGCGCGCACACCTCGCTTCTGGAGCGAGCTTTTGCTGAAACTTTGCCGAGTCCTGTCAATCACTCTGAGGGCGCCGCCAATGGTTGCTCAGAAACGCTCTCACGTGGCCTTTGAGGGGGGAGCGAGCTGTTTGAGAAGACCACTTCACTGCCGGTGTTGTAGCCGAGCCAAATCTGAAAAAACCGAAACCACGAACGATGGATACTGCCAGCACTTCCGCAAGCACGTCAAGCACCACTGAAGGAAAAGTGAGTAGCATATCGGAAAAAAATCCAGCGATGGACGAAGACAATTAGCGGGAGTTGGCGAGATTAGAATAGTGCTCATAGCGTTGTTGTCGCGACGATACCGCTGGATAAGAGACCATCGAGTAAACTGAAGATAGTGCTCATAGCGTTGTTGTCGCGACGATACCGCTGGATAAGAGACCATCGAGTAAACTGAAACGAAGTTTGCTTTGTTTGCAAGCGAACGTGAAACCATGTGCGCTCTTTGAAACAGTGCACAGTAAAATCGGGGCAGACATGGGCGCCGAGAAGTAACCAGATTGGGCACGTAGCGTTTCTATGAATACCATGTGCATTGATAGGAGCTTTGGCAATGAATTGGCTGCGTATACGGGCTCGGCGCCGGCACATGTCCTGCACGTACAGGTTGCCGCCTCAATCGGCTTTGCGCACATGCGAGATCGCTCCAAGTAGTGCAGTATGTGAGAAAAAAAATCAAAGTGAATTGACAGCATAAAATGCGAAAAGCAGGTCCCCAGATAAATAGCGATCTGATTCGGAGCGCCACATTATGGTCAACACCGAAACTATTTTCGCGAGTCTAAACGTCATCGTTGTTGCACGTGAAGCGGTACGTGTGAACGAGCACATTTCGCGAAACTTGAGTGTCGCGAAACTGTTGCACGCCTAAAAGATGCATCGTGTGAACAGACCTTAAGACTTTCGGAGGTTATGTTGCTCTGAAACCCGGGCGCCATGTAGCCAGAGCGCCCTTTGGCGATATCTGTCAGACTCGCGTGATCCAGGTGGAAGAGTGACTCTAAGACTCTCAGCAGTTACGTTGCTCTGAAACCTGGCCTTGCCTCAAAAGAAGGGTCCACACCGTTGCGAGCACTTGATCAAGCCATATCGAGTGCAAGACATGTTTTTCTAGTCTCGGTAAGCTAGCTAGCTCGAATATTTGGCGAAGCTAGCAGGTTTGAGCGTGTGTGAGCTGCGGCCCCTTTTGTCTTCCTCCGTGGAAAGCAAGATGGCGGCTATTTTGCGCGGGAACTGGCATCTTCCCCGCTCACAGACGCGCATGCATGGCGGTTTGTTTCTATCCGCCCCTTCGAAGTCCCCGTATCTATTTACCTCGACTTCAGAAGACGGGCCAGCTGCAGACTGTTATCTGTTTTTGGCCACTTATAGTCAACGGACTCTTCCGGTAACTATAAAACCGGGTATTGTAGGCAGTCTCTGTGCTAGCTGCCTGCGCAAAGGATTGAGAACTCGGCGTTTTTCCTAGAAGCTCTCTCCCCGGTGTCCACATTAGGCGAAGTAATTAGTTTGCTTGGTATGTGGACGCGTTTCAAACGGAGGGGCCCCCTTTTATGGCTTCTCCTTCCGGTGTCGAAGCGTGTCACTCTGGCATATGTCCTCTGGCCGCTCGTCGGGTCCGTTTCCCAACTGAGCACCTTCCTGACACCGTTGACGAACTGGCCACCTTTTTTTTTTTTTCTGTGGTTTTGGTTGTCGTTTGCTCCTGCCAGCTTATGCCGCCTTTGCGGCCCGGCAGGCGAGCGACGGTTGCGTGCGCCCCCTCGTTTGGAGGCTACGGCGCCCTTTCTTTTCTTTCGGGAGGGCTGCGGCCGGTTCTGGGTGTGTTGTCTGCTGGCATTACGACTTCGCAGGTCTGCTCTGAGGTCGTCCACACCCCTTCACCAGCCCACTGCGGCCGAGATGGCGCTGAACCCCCTGGACGGCGTGTCTGGGACTTCCCCATGCTGGTCTCCGCCGGTGGCCAGCGGTCGTTGGTCTTTTTGGTGCTACCGCCTTCACGACCGCCTGACTGCCCCCCACTGCAGGCCAGCTCGTACCACGACACTTGGGTCCAGCGGCGTCAGCACGGTGCCTGTGATGCTCTGCGGTGCTGTGGCAGCAACTGTCAAGTGCTTGGGACTCGAACTTTCCGGGTCTTCGGTCCTGCGGGCCAGCTGTTGACGGCGGACACGGTGAAGACGCGCGTTGGGTGTCGCGTGTATTTGTTGGGGGTGCGCAGAGAGATATATTATTTTATGAGAGCAGGTGGGCCACCTTTATTCTTTATTGAGACCCACCTACCGTTTTAAGCCTCATGTATGTATCAAGCCTCATGAAGCATTTGTTAGACGGTTTTGATTAGGGCCACTGAATGTTCTCAAAGAATTGCATTGTGTACAGTCTGCTGGAGAAGAAACCTGTGGGGATTCCTGTGATCTCCCTTCCCCGATGGCTGCAATAACGGCCGCGGGTCGGAACACTCGGCCTCCTTCATCGTGAGCTCCGACCTGTTTGTGAAGCGTAGGAGAGCCGCCTGGCTTGGGGGGCTCTCCTCCCCACTCTCTCCCCGGGGGGGACCTGTTTCCGTCCCACCGCTCGGACGCGAATCACTGCTGAAGGGCGAGGAGGTTTCACCTCTTTTTTTCCCGCTTTCGAGAAAGGGACTCGTCCGGTGACAACGAAAGAGATAGGACGTGTGTCGGCGACTTCTCCGATGCTTCCCCCATCTTGGCTCTCCGGAACCCCGCGTCTGGCAGGTAAGGACCTTTTCTTACCTTGCCGGCGCGGTGGGGCATTTTGGATGGGGACATTGTAGTTCACTTTAAGAGTGTTCAAATAAATGCTCTTGGACTCTGTCCTTACTCTGGCACGTGTCTTCTCTTCCACTATATTCGAGAGAGTGAGACAAGGTAGACGATCATTGGCACCGACAGGAGGTAATTAATCAAACTGGCCCGCGGTAATGTAGCCCTAAACGTCGTCTACATTGCCGCAGAGATGTGGGGACCGTGCTACTAGGTTTGACGTCTCCTTTGAGATCGCCGCTGCTGTTGAGACAACCCTTTGGTTACTCTATCGGTACCTATGTTGGTAGCTAATAATATTCCCACAAACCTCAATCCACTTTCACCTTGTTTACAGCCACATTAGTGACAGCAAAACCAGTTGAGTAACAAAGTTTCAAAAATGGACAGAACTTTCATTTTTAAACTATACTGGTACATTCTTTCTGATCCCCTGCAAATTGTTTCCACTGCCAGCTTTGTTCCCTTTCTTGACGTTTTCCTGTCTTCAAGCCTGGGTTCAGGCTGGAACACTTGTGAGTGCAAACCTTGATCTAAGAGGCTTCATATAGTTGCCTTTACCTTAATTCTGGTCAGACACTCTATGAGAGAGCGAGAATGAGCACATGCCTTGAACCTTTGGTGTTATGTGAACACCCAGCGACTCCACTGGAGATAGTAGCATAACGCACCCTCCATGGTTCCCGCTCATACTGACTCTGCCTCACATGTCATGCAGCTGTGACACATCATTTGTTACTAGTGGAAAGAAGCCAAAAACAGAGAGGTGGTAGATCAACGCTATGCTTAGCATCGACAATTTTGTGCCATGTTGTCAAGGCGAGCATAACTTCCGCAATGCTCCAACGCTGTCAAGGCTACTTGCACGAGTGCGTAGCTTTGTTTGGCGCTTCCTTCACATGGGAGCATGTGAATGAAACACAAGAGGAAGTGACTTTCATAGCAATGCAGGGCTGCAGGACTGTGGAAGTTGCGCTAGCCTCAACAACATAGCACAAAATGATTGACGCCCAGCCCAGTATAGATGCCGATCAATCAGGGATGAAACGTGGAAATTGGGAAACTTGCGAGTAGACAAAAAAATGTCAGAGACGGCTGTAGAGCCTGCAAAATGTTTCCTACCTCATGCAGCGGGTCTTTGCGCATGTTCCTCGAAGCAAGAGGCTCGTCATTGGGATAAACGATGGAGTAGTTCTTGACGTAAGACTCGTGGCTGCGTTCTCGTACCCAACGTGCGTTGCATGCTAGCTCGGGAGAGAACCGCCTGTCCAATGAAAAAAAAAAAAGGTGTTTTGTTTCTTACGAACCTAAGTTCAATAAACACAACACCACATTCTGTACAACAGAAGGTGACTTTCTTAATCGGCACAACCGGCCCATCTAACTTTCCCGTACAACATGGAGAGTCAATCGTTACGATTTACAGAAGAATAACAGTGAATGATGACAATCAAATGAGGTATGAATCAAAAACAAAAATCTGGGCTGGGTCATTGAGTGTGACATTATCAGGCTTAGAACCAGAGCATAAACCGTACCGTACGGGAAAATCTTTAGCACGTCTGATTCCTCGCTAGACTCCAGTAAATTGCAATGATATGCTTTCTGCATACTGTGAGGGAATGTAGTACTATAGACAATAGAAGTATCATCAATAAAATAGGTACCACTTTAAATTCCCCAAACCGCACTTTAATATAAAACCAAAATAAAACATTTAATTGAGCCAGTGGCATGCTGCTTAAAATATGAGCAATAACGAAAAGCAAGGACAAAGAGAAAATATGAAACACTAGTACTATTTCCACATTTCATATTTCCCAATTTTAACACAATAGAAGGCCCTTTGAACTTGCACATTAGGTTTCTGTTGATCCTTTTGCTTACATTTATTGCTATGCAGTATTTGCAATAGAATAAAGTGCGCTTTTGAGTGCACTTTGGAGACATGGTCCAACACTTCAATGCAATCGACTCAGTTTGTGACCATGCCACATATTATCTTAACTAGGAATGCAGTAGATGAAAGAAGTACCGCCAAACATTGCACGAGTTTTAAGGAATGGGTGATGTTTTTTGACAAAAGGTATTCATCTATAAAAACAGGTCAGCAACTATTTTAGCTGCACATTCGTAAATAACCTTAGGGTAATCACTACTGCGTGATGCCCGATAACGACCCCAGGTCACAAGCTACAACGCACCGATTCACTCCAACAGCAGGGATACCAGACGCCACACACCGAGGTTGTACGGCCTCCCACCGTCTAAAACCTCAGGCAACAAAATTGTATTTTGACAGTTTGTTGCAAGGCACCTGCTAGCCAGTGAAAATTGCTATCGAGCACTCGGGTACGGCGCTTGGAACGCGCCTTCGACCGGTGCGTTTAGCGTCTGGAACTGGCCACGCATCCAAACTGGTCCCGAAGAGGCACCAAATAACGTCGCAGAAGTCGGCGTGTCACGTTGTCGAATGTCACGACCCTGGCGCTTGGTCGCAGAAATTACGACCATAAAAGACGAGCAAAAGCAAGTGTCCCTCTTGTCACAGCATACCGACACTTGGATAATAAAGCTCCCGGGAACTGCCAAGCCAGAGACCGACCTACGGCAGGACGTAACAACCTCCACTGCTGCTTCACCGCCAGGATCGTGGCAGGCAGCGGCATGACACAAGTGGAAGTCGTCAAACAGAAACCGAGGGACCACTACGAAGCAGGGTGTTGAACCGGTTATTATTCAGGTTCGGGTTCGGTAGCTTCGCAATTTGTTCTAGTTTGGTTCCGGTTCAGTGATGCGTTGGAAATATTGGTTCGGTTACCGGTTTCATTAAGCGGGAACCTGTTCAAACCGGTTCTTAACTCTACCTTAAACTGCGGCCCCTTGTGCATTTCAGGCACTAAACAAAAAGTTTGCAGTTCCAAGTCGTTAAGAAAAAAAGTGCTCAACTTAACAAAACCTACACACAAAAAAAAAATCTATTTAAATTTGAGGTGTTGTGGGAACGAGGGCAGCAAACAAATAGATGCGTAATTTCATTCGGTGATCTTGACTTTTTATCGCTAATGTGGTGTGTGGGCATGCAGGCGCTCTGAAGCGGTACTAAGACATGAAGTCGATCAACCAGCATGCAGAGTAACACTAAACCCAAGCTATGCACCTTGATGACAGAGGTGAAAACGAGAAAGGCAAAAAAGGACAGTCGAAAGCTGATTCAAACAAAAAGGAGAGAAGAGGAAACAGGCGGCACTCTACACGTGAAAAACGCAAGCAAAACAAATTTTTCCTCGGGCAGCGTCCAAGGCGCCGTGCGAATGGCATCCCGGCAACCGGTGCCTCAGTGTCGCGACTTGCACTACTCATTGCTTTGTGCAACTAGGTTTTGCCGCCACGGAACAAAGACGCCTTCCGCCGTCTACTTCTCTATTTTTATTTATGTGTTCAGTTTCTTTTTCCTTAGGGAGTATTGCTTATACTTTGTTTCACCTTATGGTGGACTGCAGAGGACGCAACAAGCCACTGAAGCCAATTCCATGTTGTGCGTGCATCACGTGACCTTCGGGAGGGATGCAGCGACGCGTAGAGCACCTTTATTTATTTATTTATTTATTTATTTATGTATACTGCGACCTCAGTTGAGGTCATGGCAGGAGTGGATTACACAACTAAAAACATGAGTAGAGAGAACAATAAACGAGAACATATTCAACAACAAATGATTCGCCAGAAACACCAAACATCAAAGGAAGTCAACTTTCGCGAGTTTTATAACAAAGTCGTCGTACTGGAGCATACGCATAGAACCGTCAATACTATTCCACAGCTCAACAGTGCGCGGAAAAAAGGAATTTTTGAAACAGTTTACGCGAGAACGAAAGGGTACAATATTTAAGGGATGGGATCGCTCGAGACGGTCACAGCGCTGGATTTGCTGGGTGTCTGGTAGCGTCTTCTGCGGTCCGCATCACAAAGTGAAACAGGATATAGCGGCAAAACAAACAAACGAACAAACAAACACTCACACGCACGCACGCGCGCACGCACGCACGCACAAACACACACAGACACACACACACACACACACACACACAAACAAACAAACAAACAAAAACAAAAACTCTGTAGCCTCTTGGCATAGCCAGACAGAACTGCTCTGCCCCGACTTGCTCACGCCAAGTTACGCTGCACATG
Source organism: Ixodes persulcatus (assembly GCA_013358835.2). Taxonomy (NCBI): domain Eukaryota; kingdom Metazoa; phylum Arthropoda; class Arachnida; order Ixodida; family Ixodidae; genus Ixodes; species Ixodes persulcatus. Next base: position 398,812 of record JABSTQ010011327.1, on the reverse strand, counting down.
ATCATTACATAGTTTTGTTTCTTTCATCGTTACTGAACTGTTTTCACGTTGCTAACGTTTGTTAGTGTACATTGCGCTGCTAACATTTGTTAGTCTACATTGCGTTGCTAACGCCACTATTGCAAATATTTAATTGAGTTTGCGCCGCCACCCGCAAAAACGGGCGCGGCTCACATTTTGTTACACCAAATCGTTTTCCAATGAACCGGTAACCGCCACAGAAGATTAAGGGTTTCGTCCCATTTCGGGTTCAATACAAAATCTGCTATTTTGGTTATGGATTTGTTCCGGTTCGGTCAAAAAATATCATTTCCTACAGTCTTCGGTTGAGCGTGCTAGAGTGCACTGCATTCTCTCGTAATTACTTAGGAACACACTGGCAGCATCTGTCCGGTAGCCGTGGAGCACTTTAGACCGGCACACATACTTCTATAATTTTCTAAGCATAATTTCTTCATAGTGAGCTTGAAATAATTCTGACAATGCTATCAGCAACCACTTCCCGTAGAAACTGCATAGATTTGGTCTCACAAATACTGCTGTTGTTTATTTTGGGGTGAAGGGAAAGGGGGAAATCAGGAGATCTATGGGCCTCCATTGATGGGACCAGTAGCCACCGATAAAACGCAAATACAGTAGAATCTCGATAATTCAATCTCGGTTTATTTGGAATTTTCGGATAATTCGCAAAATTTCCATGGTCCCGTGACTTCTCACGAAAATATGACCGGATAATATGAGCGCTCCGCGCGTGCCTACCCGGTTAATTCGCCGAGTTGGTCTTCCCGGTTCAGTTTTTAGTTGCTAGGTGGTGCCAGTGGCATCCACATTCGGCAGCAAAAACAAACATGGCACGCGTCTTTGCTGATCCGTCTCCTGTTTGCTGGTTCGTGTGCTTAGCAGTCCCTTTGTTTTTTTGGGGCTTGGGCAGGCGGTGGGTAGGCTTAGTTATTCTCGCCTCACGTGAAGTTGATCGGTGTTAGTGATCCGTATTCTTGTTGCTGCGCCGCTGTGGTTCGAACCGTTACAAGGTGCATAGACCAAAGATGCCCAATTCTAAATCTTTAACCTTGAAACAAAAGGTTTGCCACATCGAAGGAGCGAACAAATCAACATGCTCAAAAACGAAGCTTGCGGAGAAGCACCAGGTACCCATCTCCACACTTTGCACCATTCTGAAGAACCAAGCAAGGATCCTCGAGACGTACAGCAAGACGCGCTCTGCAAATCTATCGCGGATTCGATTCCCCACATACCCGTACATTGAAGCCGCCCTGATAACCTGGCTCCAGAATGCCACTGCAGCTCAGACCTTCCTGTCGACGGCATGATTTTGCGAGAGAAGGCCAACGATTTACCTTTGAAACTTGGACATGAAGAATTCCGGTGCAGAAACAGATAATTTTCCCACTTCAAGGAACGGAACAACTTGACATTCCTTACGGTGTGCGGTAAGAGCGGCACCGCGCACAAGATTGTTGTCGAAGATTGGATAAAGCACACCTTGGCTCCACTTCTTAGCAAATACAGCGCAGATCACGTCTACAATCTGGACGAAGCAGCTCTTTTTTTTACAAGATGCATCCTACAAAAACATTTGCAGCGAAAGACACCGACGTCAAAGGACGGGAACGACCAAAAGACAGGATCACAGTCTTCTTCGGTGCAAATATGATGGGTGAACACAAGCTGCCCCTCCTGGCCCAAGGAAAAGCAGAGAAACCAGGATGCTTCAAGAATGCTCGGCTTCCACCAGCCAATGAACTCATCTACTGACACAACAAGAAAGCCTGGGTCACAGCAGCCATCTTCGAAGAGAATATATGACTCCATGACCGCAAGTTTGCGGCAGCAGGACGAAAAGTTGTTTTCGTCATTGATAACTGTCCGGGCCATGGTGACATTCAGAACCTCAAAGCAACCAAGCTGGTCTTCCTCCCACCAAACACGACAACCATCTCGCAGCCAATGAACCATGCTGTTATTCTTCATATGCGGAAGATCTATCGCCACCACCTTCTGAAGAGGATGTTGCTCTGCTACGACAATGGCAAAAGCTATTCCATCAATCTTCTGGGGGCTATAGTATGCCTGATTGTGTATGCATAGAAACAAGTGAAGGCAGAAGTCATCAAGAGGTGCTTCGAACACTTTAGATTTTCGAAGGAACCGGCCGTGAAGCAGGAGAATACCGCGGATACCGCCAGTGCTAGTGCCGGTATTGTCCCTGGTATTGACGATGAGGGAGAGGAGCTTTGCTTCCGCATTAAGGACAGTGATGGTGAGTCGGTCGGTATAAGGTTCATAGACATAACATGAAAAAGAATGAGCAAACCTGCTACGCATACTTTGAGAGTGAAATCACTGACAGTGTGACGGGAGAGATTGACGACGATGATGAGCCGCCGCTCTAGGCGATGTTATACGGACGCTGAATGTCGTCCACAGCTTTGTGGAATGTAACGGCGGTGGTTCTGAGATGTTGCGCCTAGTTAGCCTTCTTGAAAATATGACGTTCGGCACCGCTAATTACAGAACACGGCAGTCCCATATCGACGACTACTTCGGGCGATGTTCTCTTGTTCTGGCTACTCGTTTTGAATAAAATGTTTCCTTCAAGAGTCAAGGCTTTGCGCAAAATATTTTGTTGTTTTCTTTCGTTTTTGGATAGATAATTTGCAAATTCCACTTAATTCACATATTTTTTGCTGTCTGACCTACTTCGAATTAACAAGGTTTTAGTGTACAGCAAAACATTCAGTTTAGTTATGTACAGTTCCGGGACTACCTGATGAATGGTACAAATGTGTCCTCTCGTTGTAAGGGCTGTATAATACGAGGGTGCACGACGCTAGAGCGACGACGGGAAAGTGAGCGACAAGAGAGCACCATGACAGCAGAGAGCACGACAACAGAGCGCTTCGACAGCAGATCGCACGACAGGAGAGCGGCGTGTCATTAGAGCACGTGTCACGAGAGCGCACATCCGCACCTTGGGAGTGATCGATACTAGGGTCTTGAAACACTTCAAACACGCAGTGGTCTGTGCAGTCACACCATATAAGATCATTTATTTTGTCCGGGTTATTTATTCCTAATTCAATAAATTACCGCATAGCTGTCGTTGCTGCCGCTCAGAGAGTGCTCCTTTTGAACATCACTGCTTTTGCTCTCGAGAAAATTCTACCTGTCATTTTGTCCCCCAGACAAAAAAATTCAGTATGGGTGGAAAAAAATCGGTTGGGCAATGAGCTTTTTCCCGGAAATAAAGATATGCACAGGTGTTACATCATTATCATGTTCAATTCTGGCAAACGTCAGGAAAACGTCGTATTCGGAACCTGCTAGAAATCAATCTGCTCGTTCAGGACTATGATTAAAGGGGGACACGGCCCCGAATTACCGATTTTTCGCGAAAACAACACATTTTCAGAATTACATAATTTTGGCATCTATGCTTAATAAGGAACACCCTCAAGAAGTTTTATCAGCGTGCGTTGACAAACAACGCCAAAAATAATCATTATTGACTCGCCGGTAACGCGCGCGAGGAGTGCCGTGCTTGGCTGAGCACGGAGAGAACCGTGATAAGCATCAGTTTCGAAACACGATTGCTCCGCGGCTGCTAGGCCTAACGTGGATCTGGTGGTCTCGTTCGAAGAGTCGTTTCGCGGGCTTTCGAATTTACTTCTTTATTTATTTCTTTACCCCTCCGTGCACGGGAGAACGCCCCGTAGAAAACGCTCGTTCTGGGGCAAGAATGGTGCTAAAAAAACCAACGGGCGCTGCTATTGGCTGAGGTTATGAAACCCGCACTGCGAGTGGCTGTCCTTGGTCACGTGATTCTTCGCGCGTGGTTCGCGTTCAGAACACGCTTTTTCGCTGATCTGACCACTTTGCTCCGTTTCTCTTCGATCTTCCCTGCTTCTGTTTTCACTACGAAATGCCCGCAACTAAAGCTAATACGCGTAGAAGCTTTGGTAGACGCTCTCGCTTCACAAAACCGAGAGGTCGCAGATCCTGCAAGTGCTCAGAAGCTCCGGAGTTGACTGCATCGCCCGCACAGTCAAGCTGCAGTCTGACTTCGTCGGAACCATCGGAGGATGCTTCTACGTCGCATTTTGTGAATGCTTCGCTCCCGGAGGAAGTCGATGATTTGACCACTTTCGAGCGGAAGATTCTGCTTTCGGAACGCAGCGAGGCCGAGTGTGAATCGATCGACGACAGCGATCCATCTCAATCGCTCGACGGACATCGCTTTGTGCACGTTTCAGCCGTGCGGACTCTGGTGAGTGCCTTGTTGTGTCCCACTTGTTTGGGATGCGGATTGGAGTTGGCAGAAGATGGAACTGGAGCAAATTTACAGTTTGTGATCGTCTGCAGTTCTTGTGGGGAGATCGCGAGGGCACCGCACTCCGCACCCATGGGAACGACTCAGCTAAACGAACTCGCTGCGCGCCTCTGTGTTGTCGGTCGGGACTGCGGAATGAGCTTCACGAAGCTAAAAAACTTTTTTGGAGGCATGAGTGCACCACCGCCGATGCATCTGAAGACCTACCTATGCAGCTGGCGGATTCTAGTGACATTCAAAGTGCAAAAAAATTAAAAAAATCCATCTTGAAACTTTAAACGCGTTTATCTCAGCTTCACTTTTTAGTGTCAAATATCAGTTCAGGGAGGCTATCATTTCATAATCAAATTATGCAGTGCAGATATATTTTGGTTTTTCTATATTGAAATTTTCTGGAGAACACGACTGTGAACTTACTTTCTGCATTTTTATGCTCTTTTGTTATGAAAAGTTTATATTTCTTTTAAATCAAATGTACACCAAAAAAAAAAACTTTTTTCCATATTTTTTTTTGTGAATAAATTTTATAATTTTTGAAATTTCTTTTCATAGTCGTCTGAAGCAAGTATTCTGCTGTATGTTCCAGCAAAAAAAAAACTGGCCATTTTCATTACCCTTTCTAAACGATAGCTTTCCTCGGCAGATACACTTTTTTATTATGAACTTTTATGTAACTCATCGTGGGATAAATTTATAGGGTTGAAAATTTCCACAGCATCCTAGTCCAGTGCTACGAGTACACCCTGCAAATTTCATGCAAATAAGACAAACGGTTCAAAAGTTAGCCTTCCGGAGTAGTGTTCCCCTTAATGATGAAATATGAAGCTGCACTCACATATTGTACAGTGCTGGCTGTCGCGTAACAGTTAATTCGTTGTATAACAACCCAGTTACTACAGAAGGGGTTTCGATACTTGAAAGTTCCGCCACGAAAAGAGGCACCTCAGTGACTGCAGCTGTTGTTCAGCGCTCTCGTGGCGCCCTCCTCATCGTAAGTGGTCACTCGGAGACTACATGCACTCGAGGACATTCAAATGCAAATGTGTAAACGGTGGTAAACACATTCTGCAAAGACGCATCCCAGGCACCCTAGTAGGAGGTGGGGCCCCTGCCGCCGAGCCCTTTGGGGTGCACCCACCGTATGTCGTAGGCGTACATGTCCAGGTCGGGCCTGCCCTGCAGCACCCAGGCGGCCAGCTCCCTGCCGCAACCACCACCCCCGTTCATGCCCAGGCTGTTGAAGCCGCAGCCGTGGAAGAAGCCCCGCAGGGAGGGCTCCTCCCCCAGCAGGGGTTTGTGGTCGGCCGTGAACGACTCTGTGACGGGGCCAGAGGAGACCGGGCTGGAGACGTCCGTCGGGGAGTCGGCGAATGGGTTACCGTAAAACGCAGGTTCTCAAACTGATCGACCTCAAGCAGCCCTTTCTCTTAGTCGATAGAAGAGGAACCCATCCCAATCTCGGGGACAATGAGTGATTCTCCATACCATGCGAAAGAATTCCCTTTCTTGGGTACGGGAATTCCCTATTTGAAACTCGTTCCCTGCAAAAATTTTAAAAATCACCGCATATTTCCCTACATTTTTTTACCTTTGTTTTCGAAGCAGCCAATTTCTGCGGTGATGCGGGCCCCTTTGCGTGCATTTTCCCGCAAAAGATGCGTGAAATCGCACATTTAAAGAGAAGGACGGCCCTTCAACATGGCCATTTTGCTGCACCTAGGATTCGTTGACACCTTTCCTTCCCAAGCCGTGACTTTTTATCTTTCTCTTCTTGAAATTTTTGCACCAAAAGATTGGTTTTTCTTAATATATAGTTCCCACCAAAGTTTTTCCAAAATGCCCTCATTAATCCTTAAAATTCCCCGCAATCACATTAAAATTCCCATTTCCCATTTCACCAAAACTGAAATCGAAAATCCCCCGAAAAAAGAAAAAAAATCCTGAATGACACATCACTGGCAACAATGCCACATAGCAGTGAAGATGCTTACAAGCTTTGTAAACTATAATGAACATATCGGGCAGTGCAGGCCTCAGTTACACGTCAATGGGTGCCTAGAGGAGCTACAGTAGTGCTCGTACTGAAAAAAATGCTTTACTTTGAGGCGGGGCCTGTCGAGGAAATATGCAAATTTGGGGAACCCACAAGAGTATTCTGGGGAATGCCTGGGTTCCGAGGAACTCAGTACGAGAACCTATGGTGCAAAATATCGACCAGGCACCCACCGAGCGTTGGAGATAATCACGGCAAAAATGGGACGAGCACTCGTTAGGTCCCATGGTAGGCCCTCGCTTGATCCGACGGAACGGTATGAGAGCGGTATGCTGATCTGGCAGAATGCCTTATTTTTAAAGCACCCACTTGGCGCTGGCACCCTCGCATCGAGCTTTACCTCTTTGCACCGGGCACGTCCGTAACGCCTCGCCACTTTGCACCGGCTTCTACGAGAGGCAGCCAATGTGGAGGAATACCTCGGTCAGCTCAGAAGTTTGCTGGCGTCGCCGCTCGACGTGTCCTTCCCTTTTATTTCAAATGTTCCAAAACTAGGGTCGGGCACTTATTGCGACTGAGGCGCATGCACGGTATTTTAAGGTGGGTCGGAGAAGCTGGCATGCCCGCTTTATTTCGTCGCATTACGAACTGCCATCGGCTAGCTTCCACGCTATGCCATTTTACGTCGGTTTCTGATATGGCAACTGGCGCCAACTGCCTTTCCTGCTGAAGGATAGCCAACCTGGACTCTTTCGTCGCACCTTTTGTCAAGTGATGCCCCACCCTATTTATACGCCCTCCGAACTTTCCGTGGCAGATTCAAAACATCACCATTCGAATATGCAGCGGGCTGCGGCAACATTTAATTTCAGAATACGCAGCAAGAAAGATTCGACAATCTGGCGATTGGGTCGGTGGCTTTCGACACTGGAGCGGTCCACAGCCCAACTTTCTTGGCTTCTGGCATAAAGCAGGCTGAACTGCGCGACTGCTGCATAAAAATTTAATGCTTTTATTTATAGGGCGATAGAGCCACACATCCGTTCTAAATCAGTGACATGCCTCAAACAAGTTTATGCAGCTTAACCATGCCATATTCATTTACATAAAAAAGAAGAGCCCAAAGAACACTGGAAAAATGAAGACACAAACACCAACTTGTTTGTTCTTTGGGTCTTGTGTTTTTTTGCATTGTTTTTTATCTCTCTGTGTCTTGAGTTTTTTATTTGTTTTTTATTGTATGTAACATGTACCGAATTCGTACGTACGTGCAATATCTGAATTTTATATGCCCCTCTGTGTGAGTAATTGAATTTATACTGCTCCAATCGCACTCTAGCGTAAACGCTGCTTTCGGTGGCAACATTGGAGCTCTGACATCACACAACACAAAGCAAGCATTTCTGTCTCGTCGTTTACCTGCGAGTGAACGCCTCAGCGTGCTTCGTTTTTGTTGTTGACTTGTTTCGTGGTTGGGTGAGATTTTTGTTCTGCGGTTGGGTGCCACAACCACCGGGCAGCACATGCGAGCCAAGACATGACGTTCCACACTTTTCCGAGAGACGTGCAGCGACGAGCAAAATGCACCGTCGCCGTGCGTAGGGACTGGGTTCCCATCAAGATTGAGATCCCGCTTATGCAGCAATCATCTCACAGAAGAGAGCTACGAGCTGAGCTCTTAGCGGACAGAAGGCTCGTAAGCTGAGGTGTGATGCTGTGCCAACGATATTAAACTATGTCCATCCACTCCTCGCCCAAATCGGATCAATAAATTTGATTATGCAGCGAAACCGAAACCAACAGCTAGACCACCTGGAAACGACACCAGAAGTTGTATTTAGCACGCATGCAGCCAAATTCTGTTTGACCCGCATGTGAAAATAGAGCGCGGCTATGCTGCACCAAGCTCGTCCAAGTCAAGTGACGACATGCATTTGAACGATTCGCCGTTTGCCTTCGACCCGCGGACATCGCCTCTGAGGGAACGACCCGCAGCCTCATCACCGATCCAGTGGATCCGCAGAAATGCGTACCCAGATGCCGCCTCGTGTACCTAGTTGCTAAGGCCCCTCTTTGCTTTGCAAGTGCTCCTAGTTCGATCGGCGGCCGTTGCAGTTGTGTTTGCGCGAAACAGCATACGTTTGCTCGAAGCTTATGGCTGTTTTCGAGTAATATCCTGCTAAAAGGTGTGACTTTTTTTGCACACGCTGAGGAACTGCATTAAAAGAACCGTATTTCAGTAGGGTAAAGCCTAGGAGACTATATAATTCGAAACAAAATACAAGACATCCATCGACCAACGCTTGTTATCCCGACCATGCGACAAACCTTTGCGTTTTGTGATGTCACGCAGCAGCTACGGATGTCAGCCATTGACACTGGCGAAATTTAGGGTGCAGTTTCGTACATACGCTCATGAAAGGTTTAATTAATAACGGGAGATCATATATCAAAATAAAAATGGCGTTTGTGTACATGAAGGCTCCCTCGACGTAACGAGCCCAATTTCGACTGGACAATCCCTTTAAGGAGAGTCTACGGAATCCACCCCTAGCTACACAGAGGAATTGCTATTAGAGAGGGTATTTTCCACAGTGTGCGCATGTGCTTGGCAGCAGAGCTGACTACGTGTACTATCAAGACCTTTGATTGCGTGCTTTGTTACAAGGTGTGATGCCATCAAGCCCCCAAGAAAAAGACCGCTTAAGGAAGAGGAGCAGCAACGAAAACGCCAATCAAGGAAGAGGACCAGCAATGAATGAAAAGTGCGTGGGTGCAACCAATGAGTTGGCAAGGTGAAGGAGAAAGAGCCAAGGGAGGGGCATAGGAGCTACAACGCAAAGGCGGGCAGAGCGAGGTAAGAGCGAGGGACGTGGCTGCAAAGAGAGAGCACCGGGCCCAGCAACAACAGGAAGCCAGTTGCCATTACGGAATGGCCGACTGGAAGTTGAAGCACCAGTTCAAGGGTAATTCGTTCATTGCAATGTGGAATGTGTAAGCGAGATACTGGTTTTAGGTGAAGGTGAGGAAAGGGGATCTTTTTTCGGGTATGGAATTAGAATGAATTTGGAAAACACAAAAGAGAGCCAATTTTTTTTTTTTTTTTTACCTGGCCCACACACGGTGGACTTGATGCCCGTCTTCTCCAGAACCGGAACCCTGTGCATTCCACTCTCTATGTGCGTCCCAAAGACGTCCCAGTCGAGGTCAAACAGTCCAAATGCAAAGTTCTTGGGGAGCTGCAAAAGGAAGGAACTAATAAGTTCTAATCTCAGACATAGAAAGCTGCATGTATAAAACTACTATAATAAAAACAAACACTAAAAAAACAAAAAAAATATAAATAACATGTCAATGCTAATTCGGTAAGGCTTGCACATTAGACATGCATTTAGGGCAGTGTTTGGTCTCTAGTTACATTATGCAGATAATAAACCATACAAATTAAACGGAAATAAAGGTTAGAAATTCGCCGCAAAATTTCGCATAGTCCGAAATCAAACTTCAGGTTATTGAAACTAAAGCAAGAGTAGAGACGAACTGGTTGAAGATAGTAACCCATGAGCAGAGAGAAAAGTCCTTCTAGGTCGTGGACCTATCTAAAGGGGTTGTGCAACAATATTCGTTTGGAATGTTTTTCACTTTACACAAGCTTATTGGCACTAGTCGGACTCAAGGATACTCGCAAGCAATGCCACTGGCCAAGAAACTCCTTTGTTGCGGTGTAATTTCAAGGACAAAAACGAGTGCTTTCTTTCAATCTCTCCTTCGCAAAACCTGATGACGTAGCTGGGCGATCGCAGTACCGCCCAGAGACAATATTTGAACGCGGCTCATAGATTGAACCTGAGCTTTGCGTGGGCACTCGATTTGGGTTCGTGATAATCGATAGCTCGAGAAGCATTTGGGGTGGTGGCTAGTGTCCTATCGCTGCAACGACGACAATAGCCAAACTTAAACAATGTCTAGAACTCAGCACGTAGCTACACTCAACAATGGCGGCATACAATCGGCTCCAGATCACGTGGCCGCTTGTTCTAATTGGGAGTTGAGGGGGTGTACGCTGCTAGTTTTTTTTTTTTTTTTTTTCTGCGACTTAGATTGCATGTGGTGAAAAACGAACGGTGTTTCACAGGTCATTAACGTCAGGAATCTGTTCTAAGCGGTATTTGCGCAAAGCACAGAAATCGTTGCATCACCCCTCTAAGGATGTCTTGGTTTAATAAAATTTTAGCCGTGTTTGGGGTTTCGTGTTATCCATCGCTCTTTTTGCCCCCCTGCTTCTGGGTTACTATGTCAAACTCCAGATCTCCATAGTACCGACAAAAAATGTTAACCCCTTACGGACCGCAAAGCCCGACCACAAGTGTGACTCGTGTTTCGGTTTCAACACTTGTTTAGCACAATCTCAGGCAGATGGCAAAACTATCCCTGTTGCTCCATTTACCTTGGATTGCTTGCTTGCTTGTTTTGCTGTCTGTTGTCACATATGCTCAGGCACATGTGACAACAAATCCTTCAGCCCTTTCAATCTTTTGGAATCGGACAATAGTGCCACGCGCGTCGGCGAGCGACTGAGTGCGTGGCCGAGTGGTTACCGCGCTTGACTGTAGCGTGGAAAGTCTAAGTTCGATTCCAGACAGTGGAATCAAACATAGACTTTCCACGCGACAGTCAAGCACGGTCGCTGTTTATTCTTTCAACATTGCGTTCTCGTGAGTTCGAGATCATTCTCGTCTGATCGAGTTCCGAATGTTCTAGTCGTCGAACGTTCTAGGCCAATTGTTCCAGAAGCCAACGCGCATACATAAGGGACTCCCCGTGGCGATCTGGGGTCAGTCTTGCCCCAGCGTTCGACTCTGCTCTTACGCTGACTTCGACGCTCTGCTGTTATCTTCCGTTTCCTTTTATTTTTGGGCACAAGTTCGCCCCATTAAACGTTTAGTTTCTTCAGTTATCACCGCCTCATCCATTGTCATTCGTGACATTTTGGTGGAGGTGCGGGGTATCAACTTATGTCTCTTCACCATACCCCTCCGAGGACCCGTTCGGCAAGCCCCACTCCAAGACGACCATTTGTAGAAGAGACAGGGCCCCGGGCAAGCCAGCGTCTCCGAGGACAACCCCCAGAGCTTGGTCCACTGCCGGACAAGGCAAAGACGCTACCGGAGCCGACGATGAACTCCACGGCCCAGTTGACGGAAAACCCCCAAGCAGTACCGTCCTACGTCTTCCTGCCTGTGGTTCCCGCGTGCCGACGCCATTCTACGGTGAAATCTACGAGGACGTAGAAGATTGGCTGCAGCACTACGAATGTGTGGCCCACTACAACGCGTGGACGGCAGAACAGCGCCTCCAAAACATTCACTTCGCACTGGAGGGAACGGCAAGACAATGGTTTGAGAACCACGAGGCTTCCCTCACGACGTGGGAGACATGCGTGGAGGAGCTAAAGCGCACCTTCACAAACTAACACCGACGTCAACGAGCCGAGGACATCCTTCAAAGAAGATGCCAAGGTCTAAATGAGAGCGTGACAAGCTTCACTGAAGATGTCCTGCGCCTGTGCGCCCGTGCCGACCCTGGAGCCGCCGAAGGCAAGAAGCTGCGCGTCCTCATGAGAGGCGTGAAAAGCGAGTTTTTTGGCGGCCTCATTCGCAATCCACCGACGACCGTGGATGAATTTGTTGCTGAGGCAACGAACATTGAACGAGCGCTGTCGGCCAGGGCGGGTCATTATCAGAGACTCGCCGGCGTAGCTGCCACCTCATGCCTTCCATCTTCTCTCCCTGACCTCAGCGAAGTTGGCATCGAGAACCTTCGGGAGGTCATTCGGGATGTGGTTCGAGAAGAACTGAAGCGGTTGCTCCCTTCTCCAGAACGACCCGCCGCTGTTTCAATCGCCGAGGCTGTTCGCGAGGAAGTACAACGGGCCCTCTTGCCAGAGGTCCCCGTCGCAGCGGCTCCCGAACAGCCAGTCCTGACCTACGCCGCCGCCGCCAAGAGAGCACCTCGCATCGCAGGACACCACCGGCCAGCTCCCAGACGTGAGATACCGGCACCGCAGTATGCTCCACGCCCAGAGCAGCGTGGTGCGAGAAAGACCGGCATTTTAAGGACGGCCAATCGACGCCCCCTGTGCTACCACTGTGGTGAAGCGAACCACATCTACCAACGATGCCCCTACCGCCAGCTGGGCATACGAGGGTTTGCGCCCAACGACCCTCGACCACGTCTTAGAGAGCGACCTCGGGACATCGAGGACTACCTCCGCCGCTCTTCATCTCCCGAGTCGTCTCCCCGCCGAGTATTCCGTTCACCATCTCCTCGACGCTCGCCATCGCCCTTCCGCCGGTCTCGCCGAGACAGCCTGTGACCCATCGCTTCCCGTCGGGAAAGCTAGGCGCGGCAATGCCGGGAGGTGGCGTTGCCGATGACGAACGATGCCAAGATCCTCCAAGATAGTCGATGCTCTCCCACTCTAACGCCGCAACGCCCCGAAACGACGTTTCTGTAACAGTGCCGAATAACCTCTACGTTATCATAGACGGCCACAATGCGACGGCACTCGTCGACACCAGAGCAGACTACTCCGTTTTGAGTGGGACGCTCTCCCGCTGCCTTCGAAAAGTAATGACGCCGTGGGATGGACCTCAAATACAAACCGCCGGAGGACACCTCATTACACCACTCGGGAGATGCACTGCTCGCGTCGAGATCCACGGTGAGACGTGCCCTGTGAAGTTCGTCGTTCTACAAGACTGTTCCAGAGATGTCATTATCGGCATGGACTTTCTGTGTGAATACAGCGCCGTTATCGACCTTGGTGAGAACAGATTGACGCTGCGCAAGCCTGTTCCGCCTGCAGAGAAACCCCAAACAGCGTCAGCCGCCGTCCGAGTCGCTGCCGACCACGTGAACCTGCCGCCACGATCAAGTGTTGTCGTACCCGTCGTGACCGATGCAGCTACCTGCGGCGAAGTTGTTCTGGAAGGCAACCTCCAATTGCTCCTGGGAAGAGGAATAGGCGTCGCAAGAGGTGTGGCTGCAACTTCAGGATGGGCGAACCGTGGTTCTCGTGACGAACTTCCGACAAGAAACGCAACACCTCACTAAAGGTGCAGCTGTGGGCCATGTCGAGAAACTCCGCCGAAGTCGCCGCGATTGCTGAAGAATCATCGCCGCCTCAGCAAGACTTTACGTCGCCAGCGCAGCTCGACATTGACCCCAAGCTTCCGGGCCTAAAACGACGGCAGCTGAGTGACCTCCTCGCCGAATACAGCGACTGCCTCGCGACGTCTTCGAGGGTGCACCAAACTACCGTCGCGAAACATTGCATCGTTACCAAAGACGACGCGCTCCCTGTGCACCGATCGCCGTACCGAGTCTTCCTACAAGAAAGGAAGGTCATCCAAGAGCAAGTGCAAGAAATGCTGAACGACGACATAATCCAGCCTTCAAGCAGTCTTGGGCCTCTCCAGTCATGCTGGTTAAGAACAAGGACAGAACGCTTAGGTTCTGCGTGGACTACCGGCAATTGAACGCGGTGACGAAGAAAGATGTCTATCCACTCCCCCGCATCGACGACACGTTAGATTGGCTGCGCCATTCTCGATACTTTCCATCGATGGATCTGAAGAGCGGCTACTGGCATATCGAAGCCGACGAACGGGACCGAGAGAAGACAGCTTTTGTCACGCCGGATGGACTGTACGAGTTCAAGGTGATGCCCTTCGGACTATGCACGGCGCCAGCAACTATCCAGCATGTCATAGACACTGTACTGGCAGGACTGAAGTGGCAGAGCTGTCTCGTCTACCTTGACGACGTCGTAGTGTTTTCAAGTGACTTCGACGAGCACTTGCGACAACTCCGAGCTGTTCTCCAACCCATAGAGACCGCCGGACTCACCCTCAAGCCGTCAAAGTGCCGGTTTGCCTATGACGAACTGAAATTCCAAGGTCACGTGGTTAATAACGAAGGCGTCCGTCCAGACCCCTAGAAGACTTGCACCGTCGCGGCATTTCCAGTGCCCACAGACAAGAAGGCTGTGCGAAGATTCCTTGGTCTTTGTGCCTACTATCGACGCTTCGTTCGGGATTTCGCAAGGATTTCCGCACCGCTCACTAAACTCACGAAGGACGCCGAGAAGTTCAAATGGGCCGAGGAGCAGCAGCACGCATTCGATGAGCTGAAGCAGTGACTCCAGACTCCTCCTGTTCTTGGACACTTCGATCAAGACGCGGAAACCGAGATTCATACGTACGAGAGTAACGAAGGACTTGGCGTGGTACTGGTTCAAGTGCAAGAAGGCACCGAGCGAGCCATCGCCTACGCAAGTCAAACACTGTCCAAAGCGGAGAGAAATTACTCCACGACTGAAAAGGAATGTCTTGCGGTTGTCTGGGCAATCACAAAGGTTCGGGAGCCCTTTCCGCATTGTCACGGACCACCACTCGCTCTGCTGGCTTGCGAACCTAAAGGACCCGTCAGGACGTCTCGCTCAATGGAGTCTCCGACTGCAGGAGTTCAACAGGACTGTGGTCTACAAGTCAGGCCGCAAGCACAGCGACGCCGATTGCCTGTCCAGAGCCCCTGTCGAGACATCTCCCGGTAGCAGCGACGACGATGACGACGAGTGCTTCCTAGGCGCAGTGAACACTGACGACATAACGCGACGTCAAAGAGATGATTCTGAGTTGCGCGCGCTAATCGAGCACCTTGAAGGACGAGGGGGTACTATTCCCCGTGTCTTCTCGAGAGCCCTGCTGACTTTCGTCCTCCGACAAGGTGTACTTTACAAGGAGAACTTCGGAGACAACAGCACACCGTGGCTGCTGGCAATCCCTACCGACCTTAGAGCGGAGATCTTCCAAGCCTGCCACGACAACCCGACGTCCGGACACCTTGGTTACAGCCGTACGCTGGCCCGAAATCGTGAAAGGTATTACTGGCCCAAGCTGCCGAAGACCGTTCAATTCTACACACGGTCGTGCCACGAGTGCCAGCGACGCAAGAAACCGCCGACGAAGCCGGCCGGTCTCCTGCAACCGATTGCTCCCCCGAGCGCACCGTTCCAGCAGATCGGAATGGATCTACTTGGTCCTTTCCCCCCATCGACGCAAGGAAACAGATGGATTATCGTCGCCACAGATTATCTCACGCGATACGCCGAAACGAAAGCCTTTCCTGCAGGGACTGCTGTGGAAGTCGCCAAGTTTTTTATCGAGTCCATCGTCCTCCGGCACGGCGCTCCCGAAGTTCTGATCTCAGACCGTGGATCATCGTTCATGGCCCAGCTGACGCAAGAAATCCTTGCGTCAGCTGGACCAACACCTGGGCCAATACGGCAACACCTCGTCCCAAGAAATGGGACGAGGTGTTGCCGTACGTCACATTTGCCTACAACACGGCCGTGCAAGAGACCACCGGGGTGACACCCTTCCAGCTGGTTCATGGTCGCAAAGTAACGACAATGCTGGATGCAATGTTACCCCACAAACCGGCTGTCGACGGAAGCGACGACGCCCAGGCGGTTGCCCAACGGGCAGAAGACGCCCGCCAGCTCGCCAGACACCGTATTCAAGCCCAACAACGTGTCGACACTAACCGCTACAACCTTCGTCGTCTGGACGTCCACTTCCAGCCCGGAGACAGGGTGTGGGTGTGGACACCGATCCGCCGCAGTGGTCTCAGCGAGAAACTCCTAAAGCGCTACTTCGGGCCCTACAAAGTACTTCGTCGACTCGGGGATCTGAACTACGAGGTGATGCCCCACGGAACACGGACTTCATCACGCCGCCATCCACGACCGAACGTCGTCCATGCGTGCGCCTCAAGCCGTACTACGCGCGATAAGACTGCAAACTGTGATCTTGTGCAACGCTTGATAGGATTGTGTTTTGCCAGCCTCCGTATTTTCCCATTATTTTGTTTGTCTTGCTCTGTTTTGTTGCCTTTCACGTGGCATCGAGACAATGCCTTTTTAAAGGGGGGAGTAATGCCACGCGCGTCAGCTAGCAACCGCGTGCGTGGCCGAGTGGTTACCACGCCTGACTGTCGCGCGGAAAGTCTAGGTTCGATTCCAGTCAGTGGAATGTTCTTTTATTTATTCTTTCAACATTGCATTCTCATGAGTTCGAGATCGTTCTCATCTGATCGAGTTCCGAATGTTCTAGTAGTCGTCGAACGTTCTAGGCCGATTGTTCCAGAAGCCAACGCGCGTACATAAGGGGCTCCGCATGGCGATCTAGGGTCAGTCTCGCCCCAGCGTTCGACTCTGCTCTTACGCCGACTTCGACGCCCGCGGCACTCTGCTGTTATCTTCCGTTTTCTTTTATTTTTGCGCACAAGTTTGCCCCATTAAACGTTTAGTTTCTTCAGTTATCACCGCCTCATCCACTGTCATTCGCAACAATAGTTTGATGGACAGTGACAGGAGTGATGAAAACTATGTGAATCCTGCAAGCATTCTATCGACTTCGTCGTCTGCACGTCAGTGGGACACGGACCAGAAGTCCTGATTTAGAGCAAGATACATACCACACCTGGAAGTCGAGAAAATGTTTTTGCCTTATTTTGATGTAATTTGCCCGTTTCAAATAATATTTTGCTGTACGTTCCTTGAAGAAAAAAAATTTAGTAGGCAAGGGGTTAACCCTGCACCCCTGCCTTGCCTTTTGGCATTTTCTATCTGTTCCATGGGCGCACCAAAACGGAATGTATCTAATTTTCTGACTGGATACCTTCCCTATCTGTGCACTCATAAGACAGGTAGGAAACACCGAGACAAGGCCGTTGTCATCTTGTCAGGGACCATAATCTTCCCACAGACATACGGTACACACAGAGTCGTGTGCAGGGCCAATATGGCGCACCTGGTCGATGAAGACGGGGTTGGGCTCGTAGCCGCCCACCGAGAGGGCGTCCCCCTGCAGCCGCAGGTAGAGGGAGAGGTCGTGGTCCCGCACATTTGGCATGCCTTGGATGCCCTCTATGCGGTTGGTTACCACGTAGGCGTGCTTCATGGCCACCAGGGGAACGCTCACGCCGGCCATCTCCCCGATGTAAGGGGCCCAGGCGCCTGCGGCACGCAACCGCCGGGCAACGAAGGAACCGCGCATTAAAAGGACACTTTTCGTGAGAAGCGAAAACATTAAATTTGTGCGAGAGGCAAGATTTGTGGTCAGGTTGAACACAAACACATACCCCCAGAACCATTTTAGAACTGAATCGAGTGCTTATATGATTAATGAATCGAAGAATTTGTTCAAAATACGAAAACTGTGTTAAAATTTATGTAGTTTCTTTTTAGGATGACAAACAAGCTATCTTCACTCTTTTTTTTATATAAGCACATCCCATGTGTTTCATGATGCAAAAAAAGTCATTATTAAAAAAGTAGAAAATTAAGTTTTGTTTCAAATGCACTTTTTTTAACTCTTAAACAAGTAGACTGATTGAAATCCCTTCTCAAACTATTCTCCAGAATGCTTTTTAAGCACGACAGATTTATTCTCAGTAGTGTCGTTAAACTCGAAGCAGTATGGGACAAGTAACATACTATAAATTTAGGTATATGTTAACTATAAGTCAAATAGAACTTTTTTGGGACTTTAACCAAGCTGTACTTGTTCTTTATGACAAGAACCTGATTATTTTTAAATAAGTTAGCAAACTTAATTTGAAATAATATATTAGCAAGTAAAAGCAAAAACCAGTAAACTTGATATCATCAAAACATAAATATACGGAAGAAAAGTCAGTCGAAATAATGCAGATGTAACCCACCCCAAAGTAACAACTAAAACTTTTGTTAATCCTTTGTAACAGCTGGTAACTTCCTCAAATGACTGGATGAATTGTGGCTTTTCACTTTGTAAAAAGAGGTAGCTTGCGCCACCTAGACTACAATTCTCACTGCCCAACTGATGTAAAACTATAAATAAATTGACTAACAATAGTTTTTCAAAAACTACCGATAGCAAGAAAAAAGCTATCAATAGTGGGCTATCAGTAACACTATCGATAGTCAACCAACGATAGTTGACTACTGATTATTGGCTTTCTATTGAATATCAGTACTATCAATAGTCAACTTTCAGAAAACTGTTGACTGTGCTGACTGACATGTATTGAAAACTATTGACACATAGTCATAAATACTCGTCTATTGATAGTATACTACTATCAATAGTAATATCAATAGTATTTCAATAGTCGACTATCGATACAGGGGAATCTCGTTAATTCAAACTAGCAGATAATTCAAACTAACATGCAGGTCCCGTCCTATGTGTTTCTAGGAAGGAAACTCTCAGTAATTAAAACTTTGCATTACTCAAAAAGAGTTTTGGTCCCCCTCGGGTTCAAATTAACGAGAGTCATTAAGGCGCTCTTGTCTGTCTACCTCATCGTCCTTGTATTTTTTGCGCTTCTTTAGGTAACAAGAGTCCACTGTAGTAATATCAGAATTCTTCTGCCATTGGTTGTTAGATTTGGCTTGCATCATCGATAGTATAGATAGTACTATAGAAAGTATTTGTGCTATTGATAGCTAGATTCGGCTTCCATTATCAATAATTTTGCACCACTTAACCCCCCCCCCATTTTCTCCACTAGTACATCAATTTCTTTCCCTCTATACCAAGGGTTCTCAAACTTTTTGGTCCCACGGAACCCTAGGAAGCCACAAAAATTGTTGCGAAACTGCCCCCCTCCATATTTGCCGACCGAGAAGCGACATAAGAACAATCGCAGGCAATTTCGCTTGCGTTGCTTCTCATATATTCCCACCATATCAACTGCGATGTCAGTACAAAGTGATATGAAGGCGTTTTGCAGGGTCCTGCTGCGCAGCCCGCAGCGGGGGTGGGGTGGGGGGGGGGGTGCAATTTAGGTGTTCGCGGAACCCATGAAACCAGCTCACGGAACCTCTGTGTTCCGCGGAACCCAGTTTGAGAACCCCTGCCCTACGCCGCTGCAACTATCACTAGATGTCGCTGGTGACAGTGCTTCCATGCGCATGTGCATTCATGTGAAAAATCTAGCATTCTAAAAAAGTTCTGTGAGAAGCCTGAAATTTTGTTCTCTTAACTGCAATATTGGTTTCTGAAAATTACTAATTAATCCTCAATTTGGTCTTGGTTTCGGTTAAGAGAAATCAAGTTAATCCGATTTTCTCCTTTATTTTTGTTACAGCCTACTAGCATGTACAAATTCTGTCTGAAAGAAGTGCTTTTCCATGTCTGCCGCCGGTATTGAGAACAAACACGAGGAGCCTCCCTCGGACCCCACCACCCTTGACGAAACGTGCGGCATGTGTAACACTGCGCTTGCCCTACGATCCGACATCTCTTGTGGTACTGCCGTAGTCTTGAACTTATGAGGAGAAAACACAGAGGACCTCACTTCGCCTCACTGGAGGCTTGACTGGAGGCATGAACTACCCCCTGGACTTATGCCCAACGGACTTTGCTCTCCCTCTGGGAGTTTGTATGTGAAGTTAGCATAACTGGCAGGATATGACAACCCTTTCCCCTCCTCTCTCCCCAACATTAGGCCACAGAACCACCCTCGTGAAATAAATGTATTCTCTCTCTCCATTTTTGCTCCGCTGCGCCGCAGGAAAGTGCTACTGGAGACACCACCACTCAACTCGACGGAGTTAAAACAGCCTGCCATTGTGCACATTTTGAAAATACTGTAAAACCCTTAATGTTCGCGAACCCCTAATTTTCGCGAATTTCGCGAATTGAAAAATTCGCGAAACTTAAGGGACGCAAAAATTTCGGTCTTTAATAGTTTCAGTGCAGGCGTCTGGAATTCGCGAAATTTAGTGGCCGCGATTATGTCCACTGTGACTGATTCGCGAAAAATGGGGGTCGCGAAAATAAAGGGTCTTACAGTATCCAAAATCATTTGAAAATATTGATTTCATAGAGGTATCAAAAAATGCTGTCAGTTGAATCTACATTAGAAAGTCTAGAACATTTGATTGTGTCTACCAAGTGTAACTTCACTGACGGAATCGGTTTATGAAAACCCGGACTTAGCACATCAAACTCCATTTCGTGCGCCCTATGAACAGATGATCTAAAACTCACCCGTGCAATTTACGAGAGCATTTGTGCGTACAAGACCGAATGGCGTTCGCACTCCCGAAACTCGCCTGGTCCCGAAGTCGTCAACTCGCGTCTCGACCTCCAGGACAGAGCACTTCTCGATCACCTGCGGTCAAGTCGGAAATTAATGCTTTTTAAAAGAGAGTCGCACTTGATTTTGCGACAACGGACTACAGAAAGTCTGCATCGTGCATTTCTTTGCAGGGTCAACGTGCTCCTGCATGCCATTCTGTGTGCTAGGGAGACAAAATAATGAAAGCAGGAGGAAGGATACATTTTGAGGACATCTGAGAAGATTATCACGTGACAGGGAAGGTATACTGGTCACTTTTCATAACGAAACAAGGCTTCTAGCCTTCATCCACAATCAACATGCAATCATCTCGTGTGTTTATGGTCTGCTAGTGCTGTTGGACGAGCAACCATTTATTTTTACAATTTGTATAATAACGCAGAGATGCGCATAGTGGGGGTGACAGGGTCCTCAGAGAGCCGAGTCATTGTTAAGTATAGTCAGAAGGGAGGGGCTGGGAGGGGGTCGCCGGACGGCTTTCAAGTATTTTTGGGGTAGCGGGCTGGAAACGTTTGCGCACCTTTAGAGTATGGTTATATCTTTTGAGTACACAACAGATGATGGCACTTATTAGACAATGTTCAAATTACATATGCATCAACAGATTGTGACCCTTGTTAGGCTTATGGTGGTAGTGTAGACAAAGTGAACATAGCATAAAGTAGGCTCAACATAAAAAGAAAACCTGCAAGGTGAGAGATTTTGCTCAAAGTGCAGGTTTCATATTGAAAAGCGCTGGTTGCGAATAAGGCCTCCTGGTGAGTGCAAGACCCTAATTGACATTTCATCTTGTCTTACTATGCCACTGTCCTCCAGCTAGGGTATTGGGCTTCAATCATTTTAGTCTTGAGTGACAACTTCAGAGCTCCTTCATTACATTCACAACGTGAAACAATTCATAACTAAGCTAATACAAAGGTTGGTTCAGTCATCTGCATTTGAACGTGACTGACTGCATTATGACAGCTTATGATGAGAGGGTTGATATGGCATATAATGTCCGCACAGCATGTCATAATAACGCAAGGAAAACTTTCAGCCTTTCCACTCTGGTAAAGAAGGAAGGCCAGCGAAGCTGTACTATGGTGGGAATGAAGTAATCGCTGGCCGGAAGTCGGCAAGCCAGAGTGGAAAGGCTGAAAAGGTTGCCGTCATCTATGAGCGACGGCGGCAACCAGACAACTGGCAGCCGGTTGTCTGGTTGCCGTCGCCACTCATAAATGGCGGTAGCTGCCCGGAGTGTTGTGTCAACATTTATTTGCTGGCGGACACAGTCCTGAGGAAACTAGCCCTTAACAGCTCCGCTGTAATAGTAACACAGATGGTCGCACTCAAACAGAAATGTCTGATCCAACCTCAGCAAACATAGCAGAGAGGAAATTTGCAGTGTTTGGCTCATATAATCCAGCATCGATAGATGGCCCAGTATATGAGACTCCAGGGTTCCGAGTGTGCAGACCAACCTTAGCACCTTTGGCGGTGCTGGCCCGTGCAAGGGAGGTGCAGAAGCCAGCGGGGTCCACCGTTCCGTCTCCAGGGCTGTACAGCGTCCCGTACAGGTCTTCCACATTCATGAGGGGGTATAGCTTCTTGGTCTCTTCAGGACTCAGGACATGAGACTCAATGCCAAATGCCTTTCCAATCTGGATGAAAGGGAGGAGAAACTCTGAGGTATGTGTACCCCTCCAATTGCTTCGGGCAATTTTTGTTAGAAAATGTCAGACAGTATATGGGCAGATCTAACTATGGGCAGCAAATGTTTCGACATTTAGTTCCTCGGCTTTGAAATCGCCTTAAAAAGACAACATTGGGATAGATCTGGGCACAATACCAAAAAAAGATTTATGCTGCATGTTTTTACCAAATTGAACATACTTCTGACATATATAACCTTCTTGTGGTTGGTTTGGTTCCAGCAGTGACTTTCTACTGTTGCTTCATTTACTGTATAATTTAGTATTTTTGTATGCATTTTTTTTGTTCATCTATTGTACAAAATGTTGGCTCACAATTGCCTATGGGTCCGAGGACCTGTCAAGCGTCATTGTAAAGCTTATTTTAACTTTTTCCACCATTTGAACAAATTAAAAAAAAACATTATTATTATTATTATTATCATTATTATCATCAAATTAGCATCTTTCGTGCATCATAGGTTTGCATCTAGTCACTGCCATAGCATGCTGCAAGTCAGAATCTTAGAACATAATCCATTTCACATTAAAAGGACACTGCAATAGAAACAAAAACCTTTTTAAAGGGACCTATATATTAAAGGGGCACTGAAGACATTTTTTAAAAAGGTTGTTTTTGATCTAATATTGTTTAGAAGATGCCAGTTCCCACATATACCAAGTCCTATAATACAAAACTGCCTATTCATCTCAGGGAAATAGAAAAAATTGCGATGGCTTAGCTCGGCTATGTCAGGATATACGTAGCGTGAGCTTATGCGCACAAAATGAGGCGCCATCAAGCAGCTACGGTGCAGCGTCAGACTTGGCTACTGCGCAACGGAGGCGCACAGCTGGGCACGCGGTGGCGACAGTGCGTCTGCCGCGGCTATGACGTCACTCCTCTGGAATGCGCAGATCGGCGAGGCAAGCGCGGCAGCGGCGGAGCGCACGGCGGCAGCAGCTCCGGCGCGCCAGCTGTGCGCCGTGCGACGTCACTGCTCCTCGCGCATGCGCAGCACGGAGCACGGCTTGTTATGCGAGCCACGCGAAACTGCTCAACCTCGGCCAGTGTAGCTCACGCTACAAAACATGTGGACTCTTTTTTCTCATGGACTACATTGTGTGGACCAATGAAAGCACCTACAATATGCGCAAATTCCGAATGATTTTATTATAACTCGTTTCGAAGAAAGTCTGATAGGTACACATTCCAATAAGACTCCTCTTTTTCACCGCAGGTGAAGCCATCGCTTGCAACTCGCCGACAAGTGCGCTTGGTCGACCACTTCACTCGGAGGAAAATTCTTCACAAAAAGGGCGTGTCACGATCTTTGAACACGCTTTTAACAAGGAAATAAGCTATGCACTATTGTGATTTCGGGTCTGTTGGGATGCTTAGAGCATCTAGATTGGGTTGTCGCCACAAAAGGACGATCTCAGAATCGACTTCAGTGCCACTTTAAAAAAATATTTTATCACAAAAAAAAAAAGAAGAAACTTTTTCTGAGCAATATTTGTGCTGCTAGACAAAATTTAGGTTAACAGAATGGAGGTCGCGGCCTGCTAAGCCCCGCCCCATGCTTACAAGGTGCGTAATCTCTCATTGGCAGAAGAGATGATCGACGTGTGAAAGGTTGGTTGTAAACTATCTCTGTGCTGTAATAGTATTTTAATCTACTATTTTTTTATGATTGAGAAATAAATAATCTAGGTCAAGTCATTACTGTTTTCAAGGATATCCCGAAATTGTTTTCTGTTTCAGTTTCAAACGATAACATGGCTGTCAGCGTTTGCGGTGTGCTCAATGAGCGTAGCTCGTTGACATAGTTTATTTTTATAAGTGCAAGTTGTTCTGCATTCACCGAGATGTTTAGAGGAAGATCTCAACCGACCTAGCTTGCAGCGAACAACTGTCGCAAGTACACGCCTTCGAAAGTGCTGTGCGGGTTCTTGTTTTCATAACGGGACTGGTCTAAGCCTAGCATCCCACGTCGACTATGTTGCTCGATCTTTCTTGATTTGTTAGTTTGCGTGTGTTGATTCCAGATAATGATGTTGGTTTTCGTAAAAGCGGCCCCACTGCTCTGTAAATTGTGCAACCGTCATGATTGCAACCATGGTTTCAATACCAAGAAGATACCTATACAGGTAAGAATTTGCGAGCCATTTTGGCTGGAGGCAATCGAGCATTTGGTTCGCATCAAGTTAGTTCAGGTATATTCCCGTCATTCCGCTTCGAAAGGCAAGTAGCTCTCAAGTTTTGCAGTGCACCTGGCCTAACAAAGCGAATATTATAATGTAGCGTTTTAATTCTGGGTTATGATACTCGCACACCTTGCTCACAGATGACATGTGAAAATATAAGAACAATAAAGCTAGAAAGACTGCATGTTCATATTGTTGATTATTTTTAGTTTTCTCGGTCGATTCTTACAGCAAATCGATAGACGCTGACAGACGCCGGTATTAGACTGCAGCTCGTGCATGATGGAACGCTAAAACGCCGCTTTCATGGTCGCGTCTTCCGAGCGTTGCAGAAGATTTTGGATGGGGGCAGAATAGCAGACGGACGAAGGCGAAAACGGATGCCGACGCGCAGCTTTCGTGTCCACATCTCAACGGGCCTTGCAGACAACAATAGACGGCGGTGAAATAGCAGACGATGCCAGAGGCTACTGCGTGTCTGCTCGCACGACTAGCAGGCAGTGTCATATGCCAGACTAGATGCACCAGATGTCGCGAAAGGGAGACACTAGGCTTGTTAGCGTGTTCAGTCGAGCAGGCAAGCCAATCCAGTAGTAATGGGTGAGGCCACTGTTTTGTCGGTGGGGCTTAGAGCAGGCCATGAGCTCCACTTAAATTGTGTCTAAAAACGTAATTATTGCATGACAAAGTTTTTTCCGTGGCAAAACTATTTTTAGAAGTATGTGTCCCAAATACGCTTTAAGAACAAAATGTATTTTTTCATTGCAGTATTTTTTTAAGGTTGACTGCAGAGAACGCTATGAGCCATCCCAGCCAATCCAATGCCACGTGTCACGTGACTTTCGGGAGGGGCACAGCAATGTGTGAGGCCCTTAGTCACATGATATGTCCACAACACTGGATTGGCTTGGATGGGGCTCGTAGCGTGCGCTGCAGTCCATCGTTAGCAATGGTCATACAGCCAGTAAACAAGGGATGCCACATTTACTTGATAAAACAAGAGGTGCAAGTGTGAGGTACACAAGCTATTGACAACTTTTTTATGATATCCATTATTTGCAACTCCAAAGGAGGCAATGCCACACAGAGAAAAAGAAGTGAAGGAAAAGCTACCAAGTGCGCATTGAAAACTGGCACAGCCTGGCGTCCGAAATGTGAGGAGGGGGAGAGAGGGTTAAATGCACAAGGGTGGAGCTGCAAACAGCTATGGCTAGGATACTGTAAACAAATTAATTTTCGCAAGGACCTAATTTTCGCGAATCGGCTACAGTTCGCAAAAAATAGGTCCCGCGAACAATTCCGGTAAAATGTAAACATATTGGAATCTATATTGAGATCTCACCGCACCGCGAAAATTAGAACCCGCGAATTATTCCAAAATTTCAGCTTTGACCTAAATCGCGAAATATTGAGCCCGCAAAAAATAAGTCTTTACAGTATATCAAACGGGTAACATAGAAAATTGGTGGCTATCGACAAGCTCGACAAATTTGTTACCTAGATCTAGAAGTCATCCTTACTGACTGAAGCCTGCAGAAAGATGCAGTTAGTTCAGTGCATTTATAATTTTCCGACGATTGCTCGAAAAGTGATCTCTGTGAACCTACTATACACAATATTTATTATCACAAAATCACTAGAAATAGAAAGAATCTGGTGTGCCATGCAAGCCATTCAAACATCTGAAAATTCATGGGCATAGAAGTACTCACGGTCATCAGCCTCTTGTACTCGTCGAGACGCTCTTTAGAGTTTGCGATGAAGAGGCCGCCGTTGTTTATGAAGCCTGGGTGCACGCCCGTCTCCTCCTCGAGGACGTTCATGAGCAAATGCCGCGTGTGATTGAGGATTTGGATGTCCGTGTCGTTCGGCCGCAGGCGCCATATCAGCCCTGCACAGACACACACAAATCCTTCACCATACAATCAGACTATATTGAATGAGTTCCTCATGCCAGTTCTGTAGCAATAAGCTTGTTGCCATTCTAATTTTCCTTGCCATAGCCGGATGGAACCGTACAAAGTGACTTGGATGAAGCATGATGCAACAGATGGAAATTTAATATTAGCTCTCTTTTTTTTTTGCTCCGGCATTGCATATTTTGTTACAACTCGTACATTTCCATTGAAGACTAGATGTATTCATTAACCTCCACTTTGGCATGACGAACAAGGACGCGAGTAGAGAAAAGGGGACACCACCAATCATGGAGAGTGCGAGGGGTTTCTTTTCACCGTCTCATGTTTACAAAAGGAAACACAGACCTGCGGTGTGCCAAGTCGTTCCCGCCGTTAGGTTATCCTTTTCGAGCAGCACAACGTTGGTACAGCCGAGCTTGGTCAGGTGGTATAATGTACTGCAGCCAATGATGCCTCCACCTGAAGCACAGGGACGTAACAACCGCGAAATCAAGATGTTGCATCAACCTTTTTCGTATACCGCTGTTTTACAAGCTTACCTATGATCACAACGTCAGCGGATTCGGGTACAGAGCGGGGTGTCTCTACTGCATACTTCTTGAGTACTGTCTGGTAAGGGACGGCGTTCGGCACTGCCTCCGAAGACTCGTACCTCCGAAAGCCTTCTGAGCGGAGCGCGGCAGCTCCTCAGAGCCGCGACACCCTTGCAGAGCCTCGGCAGGAGCAGTGTTCTCGTCATGGCTGCAGGAATGCTACGCGAACGAGACGCATCGAACTCTCTCGGTCACTACGCCACTACGCATCTACCCTTATCGTCTTGTACTACGTACGGTCGCTTGGGGAAAGGAAAAACACTTGAAAGCGTTGAGGTGCAGCGGTGCCAAAAAAAACAGTAACACGTGACAACACACAACATAGCGTACGGACGAGGAAACCAAGATGCAAACAAACCAATCAAACCAAACCGCCAAAAAGAAGAAAGAAAGAACGCGTTCGCTTTTTCGACTCCCGTGAAGTCAAGGCGAGAGTTAGCGCCCTTGGTGGTCATAAAAGGTTTGCATAAAAAAAAAAAACGAAACAACTGGGAAAGGTAACATCGAGTAACACCTCGTTGAGTTACCGACTCTAGGTACCCACACGCGGATTACACCATGTCTTGGCGTATCTTAAATATTTCATATAACTTATTCAGTATATCAGAATAGAGTCAATATTTTCTCCCCAAACCATTTAACCTATTTTGCAAAACGCTTTCTCCACTTTTCGACTGCGATACGTAACTAGCACGAATGACCACGTATGCTGTCTGCTCGCAGCTGGCTTACAGCAGACGAGCCTTTTTAGAGCGCAACATTCCGAAACAGGCTGACCTCAACGCAAAACCTTGGCATTCGCAAGCCATATCCGCGTGGGGCTTGCACAACCCGGAAAAATAACCTCGAACTTACCCTTACGTCGAAATCGAGACTTTCCACACCTTCTACGCGGCCCGAAGGCTGCCCCTGAACGCACAGGTCAGTACCGGCTTCTCCTAACCATGCTTGTATCTGATATGTGCCCAAATCGTACATATGATATCCTACGTGCCGAGCATGGGTGCACAAGAAACCCCGCTATCTGACACTCGACCGGTTTCGGGCAGTCTCTGAGGAGTTTCGAGCGAGTTATCAACTCGTGGAAAGGCGCCTCGACATGTCGCGTGCCCCTCAATCAAAAACACATGCGACACACAACGTAAATACGTCGAATAAAAAAAATATAAAAAAATAATAATTAACAATAAAAAAACTTTGTTGCGTTAACGGTGCTTTGGGGACAACATTCGATAAACCGCGGCAGAGGGTATGTAGAGGTTCCCGCCGGTTAGCTGAGGACTTATAATCGCGATAACAGGAAACGAGAATTTGTTGCCCAGTGCCATGAAAGCGCACAGCTGTGTACTGCACACCTGGGCCATTATTAACGCCGCTTCTTTGCTTTCACGCTGCGCTGCGGATTAACTGGTAAGAGCGCATTTTTCATATATTTCACCATTTTGTGATATGATTAAAACTACCGAGTACATTTCTTTTAATTTTGCGTAGGCGAGACCCGTGTTAACTTCTCATCAAAATGTGGGTGCTTTTCGCGAATATTCGTGACCGCGATTAACGAATGTCAATTTTGTTGGAACAATTGGTAAAAATTACATTATCCCACAAAAAAAAAAAAAAGGCATTTTATACTGCACTTTGCTTTAGAAGCATACATTCGCCACTAGACTATAAATCTTTGCAAACGAAACAATCAAGCTAAAGGTTAAGAATAAGGTGGAAGATGCACCTCCCACCTCTGCCCACCTTAGCAGAGCGAACGCATTCTCTCCAGCGCTCGCTCAGAAAAAGTGGAGGTAGGAGGAGCTTCCACTTGACCCTAGCATTTTTGCGTCAAACTTGATTCCATGAAAGTAAGGCTGTTCTAGTTTCAGTCGATACAACACAACTATTGCTCCACAACAGCATTTTAAAGGCAGTATCAAAGCAAGCAAGCAAGCAAGCTTGTCTGATCAGCTTTTTTTTTTTTTTTTTTATTTCAGGGCAATGGATAGCAGGAACGCATCAGAAAAGGTGCCGGCTTTTGAAGAGCCCTTATGCCAGCCAGCCAAGAAGAATGAGGTCACGGCATGCCCGACAAGAAAATTCAAGGCACCCGAGAACTCTACAGCGGAACAGGAGTCGGGCAAAGGAAGGCAGCAGCCTCCCCCCGAAAATCAATCCAAGAAATGAGCAAAGACCAGTCTTACCGGTCTCGTCACTTGCGACAGAATCTTCACAAATCGAAGGTCTGCACGTCTGAATCCATCTGCTCAAAGCCAAATTAAATTCTACTAACAACCTCTTTGAATGGTATTTTTCTATTCAGTGAACAAGTATTTCTAACCTGAGGAAAGATCCCGTCATCTTCCCCACCACCTAGTTCAGAAAACTTTGACGCACACGGCCACCAAAGTATCTCGGCACTCATGCCATCTAACCACATGTGGCATATAACCAACTACTGTCCATCAGGACACTCACTATTTAGCAGGCAAGGTGAATCCAAGGGACACTCATTTCTCTCCACGCATTAAAGGCTGAACCGCGTGCAAGCAATTTAGCGAACGACGGCACAAGCGACAAATTTCTGTCACTCGTTCCTCGGTTTTTGGATTTCTAGAAAATGCCACTCGCCGCCCTGGTCGCTTTCATGCGGTTTGCATCGTCCCTCTCGGCCAGAACAGGTGGTGCCAGCATCTGCCCACATTTGCCAAGCCCAGCCAAGCACTGGGGCTGGCAGATGCGGGGGATGCATGCAATACCCTAGACATCGTTAATAGTCACAGACAATACGAGAGCCACAGGGAATCTCTTGCGAACGCCTGGCCTTCAGCACAGACTTGTTGCCTTCCACCGTGCTTCGGCTCTGCGTTGACGAAGGTACAAAGGACGAGACAAGTGAAACTCCTCCCCGTCAGTCTCATTCTGTAGTGGTTGCAGCCACTGCGTTAGGCACATGCTACAAGCCCAATGCCTCCCCGGCTAAATCCAGGCGGCATTCGGCTGTGGTGAACCTGGGGTACACCTTGGTGAGCTTTCTCGGAAAGAAGTTTTCACATCGGCAAAAAGCTGTCGCACGTTACTTGGCTTGTTCACAGGGCTATCAGTTCAAAGTTCTTCAGACCCTCCAACTTCAGACAAGCAAAGCACAAGACAAACAACAGAGTGGTGGTGGGAGTGACAAACTGTATTTCCACACAGCACTGGTTTCTTCTTGGCAATGCCACATTACACAACAAAAACTATGATTTAGACTCACATACACATGATGTACACAATGACAAGGTTTTTCTTGCTTTTTTTTTTTTTCTCGCGATGAACTCGAAGTGTTTCAGAGAGATGGCAAAAACATGTACAAAACAAGGATGGGGCAGCGTCTGGAGGCCTTCAAGACGGGACGCCGACACGGCTCGATCAGCGCCCCTCAACTGCAACGCAAAGGTGGAGAGAAAGAATTAGGAAAGTCGCCGTCGCGAGAGTACAGAGATGGACGGAAAGAAAACTGTACGCACTGTAGGAGGAAATGTCGATCTCGTCGGGCAGCTCGGAGATGTTGACGTCAAAGCGGTCTTGGACCTCGTTCAATGTCTTGGCATCCGTTTCGTCGGAGACGAAGGTCACTGCCAGGCCCTTGGTACCGAATCTTCCCGCTCGGGCAACCTGAGAAAGCAGAATTAACGATTCCTCACGCACTGCCGATTTCATTGAATTTCATAATGCAATCTTAACATTGCAAGAAGCGACGCTGAAACATGCTTCGATTTAGCATGTAGACCCAGAGCAGAAGCATGTATCAGAATTGCACCTAGAGACACTGAACTCCAAAATATTTATTTCTTTGAAGTACCTGGATTGCATGTGCATGTACAAAATAAATTTGACCCAAAAACAATTTATAGAGCAATACTTACTTTGCAACAATCAATTTGAGTGAGAAGCGATTCCGAAACGTGCCTCTCTTTTACCGCTTCAACCCAAGAAAAAGAAAGCGCAAAAATCTCAATAATTTGAACAAATTAGTTTTCTTTTCGGAAAGTTCCCATTGAGGCACATTAATTTTTTTTACCCTAGTTTACTGTCTTTTCAAGGTCGAAAGGAACAGTGCTCACCCTGTGGAGGTATGTGTCGGAGTCCTCTGGCATGTCGTAGTTGAAGACGATGTTGACCCGCTCAATATCCATGCCTCGGCCGAACAGGTTGGTTGCCACCAGTATGCGCTTCTGGAAGTCCTTGAACTGCTGGTACCGGGAAAGCCTGCGAGGGGAAAAGCGGAAGCACCGCACGCTCAGTGAACCGTCCTGCGCGGCAGACAAAATTGTGCTGCAGCTGAGCGGTGGAAGGCTGAAGAGGGGACATGAAATATAGTACAAATGAGGGGTGGTTTCAGACAGTTAAGAGATGCTGGCTCCTTTCTAATTTTACAAATGAACAGGGTAAACACTGCAGAAGTACTGTATATTGCCATGTATAAGTCATACTTTTTTTTCTCAGAAATTGGTGGGCGGGCGGGGAGGTGACCGATATGCTGGTTCGGGCCAGTGCTGTAGCCGAATAGCAGGTCCTATCGACTTTTCCCTGCATCTACATATACAGGGTGTTTCACGAAAAGTGGACAAATTCGATATTGCGAAAACTATGCGTCACAACAAAAAAAATGTTTGTCTTTTTGATCGTGGGCCAGGCGCCTATTTAGGAAAATTATTGAAGTCCGGGATAATTAGATTGTTCATTATTTTTGCATAATAAACTTTTTTAATATTGTGTTTAAGGGCATGGTTTCAATTAGAAAATTGCTCAGCATCATCGAAAAACACTAAATCAACAAAATGCAGAAGGATAGAAGGCACGCGAAGCATTTTACAGCTTCCGGAAAGACAGCACCAATTCAACATGTTTTTTAAGTTTCGGTTTGCAATCAGAGCACATCTCGGCCCCGACGGCACCGCGCCCCGTGGAGAAATAATGCAACCAACCTCTGCTGCGCTGTGCTCGCGCAACACAGCAGATGCTGGTTGCACTATTTCCCCAAGGGGCGCGGTGCCGTCGGGGCCGAGATGCACTCCGATTGCAGACCGAAACTTAAAAAACACGTTGAATTGGTGCGGTCTTTCCGGAAGCTGTAAAATGCTTCGCGTGCCTTCTATCCTTCTGCATTTTGTTGATTTAGTGTTTTTCGATGATGCTGAGCAATTTTCTAATTGAAACCATGCCCTTAAACACATTAAAAAAGTTAATTGCGCAAAAATAATTAACAATCTAATTATCTCAGACTAACAATTTTCCTCAATAAGCCCCTGGCCCAGGAACAAAACGACACAGGCCTTTTTTTGTTGCAACGCTGTAAATTTCAGAATATCGAATTTGTCCGCCTTTCATGAAACACCCTGTATAAAACATCTAAACAGACGGTTTTAAACCAAGAGATTTTAACATTCATTGTGTAATTAATTTTTACACAATATAATATTATTGCAACGAAAGAAAAAAAAAATGTTCAGTATGCACACAGAAAACCAGGATCAAACTCTGCAAGGGAAATGTGGGGACTTGTACCTAGGCATGTGGGGAAGGCAGTAAAAGAAAAAATAAATAGCAAAAGCGTTCCACAATTTGACACAGGATCGTGATAGCGTTCGTCCTGCTGCAGTGCCACGATTGTGCTTCCGATATCTTCGTAAATCGTGAACTTTTCCAACCTACGAAGATGCCGGAAGACGATTTTATACGCCAAAATGAACAATAACATTGCGGCGGAACGGAACTTCGATGTTTCGGAAAAGTGTAAAGGGGATGAAAACGGCAAAGGATTTTTGCGTGCAAGGGTTTGCGTCGGTTGTTTAGGGGACCAAAGCAAGGCCAATATCCTGCAGTCGAGGGGGCGTTTCTGGAGTGGGTGTCTGCGCAGCGGAAGGAAAGCCTTCAGCGCCTCCTACAAGGACACTGAGGTGAAGGCACGCACCGTCGCCAACGAAATGACCATCGCCCGAAGCAACTTTTAAGATTTCCAAGGAGTGGGTGGCGAATTTCTTAAAGTGGAATGGGCCGAGCCTAAAAAGACTGACCACAGTCTGCCAGAAACTGCCCGACGCTTATGAAAAAAAAAAAAAGCTGCGGGAGTTTCACCGCAGACTTGAGGACGAGGAACAGTTTCATGCTCGGTTAGATTGGCAACACAGACCAGACGTCGGTCTGGTTTGACATGCCGAGTAAAAGGACCGTCGCTGGAAAGGGGGGGGCACGTCAGGTGCGTCTGTTGATGTCAGGCAACGAGCACAACGGGTTCTCCGCCATGTTGTGTGGCACAGCAGACTGCCACAAACTCTCCCCCTTCCTCGTCTTCAAGCGGAAGACGTCACCGAAAAACGAGATCTTCCCCCCGAAGGTGATTGTGCAAGGATATTTCAACGAGGAGACCGTCCTCGAGTGGTTCCGCCTCGTGTGGTGCAGGTGCCCTGTTGAAGCCCTGGAGCATGATCGTGCTCAATTCATTCCTTGGGTACATGAAGGTATGTGTCAAGAAGACTGGCGGATACAGGGTGCGACCTGGTCATCATCCCGGGCGGCACGACGTCGGTACTTTGGTCCCTCGATGTGGTGTTGAATAAGCCTTTCAAGGACAGTGTGGGGGCCCTGCACAATGACGATGCGCGAGGACAACCCCAAAACACTGACGGGGCTTGTGAAGCGTGGCTTCCTCAGCACCGTGGTCCAGTGGGTAAATGATGCCTGGAACGCGCTACCAGCGGAGATGGTCCGGAAAGCCTTCATGAAGTGCTCCTTATCGATGCCACTTCACGCGGCCTGTTCCAGAGACCCACAAGACACTGCCAGCACAGACTCTGTTGCGACGACGCAGTCATGACGAGCAAGGGCGAAGCTTGAAGCTTTCAAGTGTGGCAATAAATGCTATATCTTTATTTTTTAATTTAAAAAAAAAATATTTTTTGAATTTGTTTTGTGGGTTGAAAGTTTTCTTTTGGGGGAGGGGGGGTCGACTTATATTTGCAGTCGATCTATACAGAGCAATGTACGGTATGCATGCACCTAACCTAATATCAGAGATTATGTTGGTAAATACAAAACAATTAATGGAAAAGGCAAGTACACGTCACAAGCAAAATGCTGCAGGGTAAGTGGTGTTGGTAGAATAAAACCCAGAAAAGAAATGCTTTCCACTCCACTGGCAGAAACTTTGGCAAGGAATGCAATTTACCAACTTCTTTTCCGTTGACAAAGCAACTGGAGGTGTACAAACTTCAAGGGATGAGATAATATAGTCTTTGTAGGTAACAGGGAAGACCCAGGTTTCCTTTTAACCCATCAAGGTGCACAAAATGACACACCATGAATAAACCAGGTATTTGTGAAAGATCTAAACCCGGTTTTCGCACCGCAAATATAAACGAGACATTGAGGAGAGCTCAAACTTCGTCATAATGTAGCCCCAGCCGTTCGAGCAAGACGCCAAAGTTTCAGCACCAACCGCTATCTTATTAAAACGTTTTAAGCGATTTTCAGAAAATTACAATGGAAAAATGGCAGCCGACGAAGCTCTTGAATACAAGAAGCTCTATGGCACCAGAAACCGAAAACAGGCAAAAATGGGCCCCATTTTCCCATTGAATTTTTTTTTTAAAAAATCACATAACTTTTTAATAAGATAACGGCTGGTGCTGAAACTTTAGCGTCTTGCTCGAACGGCTAAGGCTACATTCTGACAGAGTTCGAGTTCTCCGCGATGTCTACTTAACTTTTGCGGTGCGAAAAGCCGGGTTCGGATTTTTCACGAACACACCGTACAACCACCACCATTCTTCTTTCTGCCATTAAGCTACTAAAGCAGTGAAACATGTCGATGCTGGACCAACAATTTGGGTGACGAAACGTGAACACTCAAGAGCGACGTGTGAAAAATTGCCAACGCTAAGTCTACACAAGCCGTGCCATGCATGCAGCCTAACACGAGATATTGTGGAGGAGTTTGAGGAGTGGCGCTCCCTAGCGGCCATTTCGGGAACTAACACTGTATGGCAAGCAAACCCTCCGACTGCGGTCATTAGTGCAATCGCTTCCATAGAAGACGACGCAAGGCTCGTGGAAGATACGTAACACTATTATTTTGTTCTAAACGCATTTAAAGTCCTCTTGGCAGGCAAAACAGGCGCATGTGTGGTCATGCGCGGAAGTGCCGGGATAGTGTTTGTGTTTTTCTCGATGATTCACGAAACATGCACCTCACTTTTTAGTTACCTTGTCTCTCGCGACAATCATGGACGGCATCAGCGAAAGCAAGCAGTGTCTCATTCAAGGAGAGTACATGATCAACTGCGATCATGTCACCGAGTGCCCTCCGCGCCGCATATACCCGGTTCAAAAGCTTGCTTCGAGCACTGCGGTAAGCAGCAAGTGCGCACCATATCACTACAAAATATGCAGAGTGTGGAAATGATGGAGCGTACACTAGGACAGTGCTAGCGTCAAAGTTGTTTGCAGGGGTGGAACTCATGAAATGTACTTGGGAGCAGCCACGGGAGCAGCTGAAACAGCTGTTTTGGAGCAGGTTCGGAGCAGCTAAAACTACATTCTGGAGCAGGCTAGGAGCAGCTCAGATCAGTTTTCATTGCACTTCTGCTTGTCTTAGAGAAGCACGGGAGCAATTTCAATCGTACTTAGCAGCACAGATGAACATGAGTGGTTAGGGACCTAGGTAGATGGGATAACAGTGTAACACATGCGAAAACTTGAAACTTTGTGAGCCTTAATGAGAATCAAAAAGCAAGTACCCTATGTTTCTTAATTAAGATAGCGTCCTTGATATTTTCTGAGTGGCTTTCAGCTGCTCAAAATGCAAACCAGCACTGCTTATCGCACAACCCACACATGCTCGACATAGTAATTATATGTGCGAACCACGGAACGTGCGTAAGCAACGGACGTGCAGTTGCACGGAGGAACAGGGCAACAAATTTCGAGTTTATCCTATTGTGCAAGTCGATATCGAAGCAGCAGACTACGATTAACGAAGTTATCGTATTTGAAGCGATAAGCAGGAGCAAGGTTAAAGTACGCCGAGCAGATCTACCGCTCACGTGAGAGCTGCTGGCCGGCAAGGTTTCGGATCGGACCGCGTTTCAGTTCTATCAAATCACAATTTATCTTGCGAGAATGCGTTTCCAACTTCTAACGATGAAGTACTAAAAGGAATATTTTGCTCATTTGTTTTCAACTGGCTGACGTCCGGATCCCGGGTCGCGGAGCCTCAGGTAATCAGACTCGACCTCACCTCGGCCGACTTGCTTAACCGCCTATGGTTGAAGAATAACAATCCAGTCAGTCGCAGGTAATGTAGCGCTTAGAATCCGAGTTTTTTCGCGCGCTTCCGACTCGGGATACACAGGGAGAATAAACAGAACAAAAGATTCCAAGGCCGACCAGGCTAAACGCACTCATTGTTGCCAATCGAGTCGATAAAAACCGAAACCAAGACAAAATAAAAAGTTTTTTGGCGCACGTTTTGCGATTTGGCGCATAATGGTGCGAGGTATTGGCTGTGGCGCAGTTTCTGCAACATGGCGCAGGATGGCGCAGACACATGCGTCTGGCGCAAAATGGCGCAAATGGCGCAGCCGTTCCACCCCTGTGTTTGTCACACAGTGATTGTTTGTGGTGATGATGATATTGAAACTGCACCCCTATAGTTTAATCTCCTCACAAATATGCCTCCCCACAGCTCGAGGCCTCCAGTGTAGTTCAAGTTCCAAGTTCTTTCACTCTGCGATGAGAATGCAACATTCACTTATGTTCTCAAGTCTAATGCACCCTCCACCTACACACAACCCTTTCACAGCGAGTGACGACAAATTAGGTCACAGGAGCAAGAGCGCCAAGCTGTTGAATGTCGCAATCTCGATGGTTGATTGCAAAGGTTCCGGCTCACGCTCCGGGTGCCACAGTGGCAGGGCCTCACCTCTCCTCCTGTGTCATGGCGCGGTGGATGGCAATGGCGGGGAAGTTCTGCTCCACCAGTAGCTGGGCGAGGGCCATGCAGCGCTGCACAGTCTTCACAAAGATCACCACCTGGTTGAACTCGAGCAGGTCGAGCAGCTCAAAGAGCTTGCGGTTCTTCTCATTGTCCTTCAGCTTCACGTAGTACTGCTGCAGCCCGTGCAGGGTCAGCTTCGCCTCGTCGTCCACATACACCTCCATCGGCTGGAAGGAGAACGCATCAGGCGGGCAACTCAACGCGGGTCCATAGGGGAAAACTTTCTGGGGGGCTAAGTATAGCAACGACTTCCCCTAGTGTCTTGGCATGCATACCTACACACAACAGGTCCTGCAACGAGGATATTGCCCGAGATGAACTGAAGTCCAATTATTCTTGTTGAGAGTTTCAATGTTCATCAATACTGTTTTTTTTTTTATAAGTTAGCAATTCCCCAGAAACTAGACACACCATACAAACTACAAAAGCCTACAATTTCTGTTTCAGCTCACTAACCCACCCCATTTCCCTAGATCCTCCCCTAGTCTGCCTTCAAATCAAGAAATCTACCGTAAGAAAACATCCCCAAACAGAAAAGAACACAAAGGTCACCCCCCCCCCCTTCTTTTCCGAACAAAACTCCGAATCTTCACCTCCACCCAGCCAACATTCCCACCAACAACCTGAAAACAAGCACAATGCCACCCGTGCCCCCCCCCCCTTCCCCCAGATACCGTCCACCCAAAGACCACCAGTCCTCGGTCCGGCATCCTCGGCGGGTTGCAGCCGTCGCCGAGCCAAGCCAGCGCCCATCCGGCTCCGGAGCACGCAGCAGCAGCCACCGGCCAAGCTCGGACGCAACACACAACCTCCCGCTCCGGCGGAGAGACGAAGCAGCAACCGTCGCAGCTCTCGCCACACGACGACGGTCTTCAGAGCACAATGTCCAGATGCACAGCACCACAAGTGTCCACAACGCGAGGCGCGCCGACGCCACCGATCTCGGTATCGCGACCCGACAACCTCGACCCTCCGGGGTGACGAGGGAACCTACCCTAGGCGGGAGTGGAAGACGCAAGGGGGACCCCATCCATCCGGTCTAGCTAGGCTCTTCCCACGCAGGCGGACGCGCAGACTCTCGAAGACGAAGAGGCCAGATGACAACACCCTCGGACAAGCTCTCCCGGGGGATCCTCAAGCTCTGGACGCCCTAACCTCGCCTTCCCACGCGCAGACTCTCGAAGACAACGAAGCCAGATGACAATGCTCTCCCGAGGAAACCGCAAGACTGAACGGACGCCCCGACACATCCTAACTTTCTTCCAACAATGCCCCTTCCGCAGGTCGATACGAAACCGACTTTGGTTGATGGCACCGAATCTAACCCTTTGCTCTCAATGGATTCCGTGCGGTGTAAGACGCGCCTGACTACTAACACGCGGGCCCTGGCATTGAGTGACGGTTCTCCCGATGTCAAACTTATTCAGCTTCCCCTGACATTGCGCACATGCTCCTGACCTTCCTGGAATGCTCTATCCAGCTAGCTAGGCCTCAGCCATGGAAGACGGACGCAGGAGACCTGAACAACGGAGCCGGCTGGCCAAGTGGAGGTGTGGTGTGCGAGGGATGAAGGCTGTTGGGGGTAATTACGTCTTGCATGAACTTGAGGCAGACGGGCCGGATATCCTTGCTCAGCGTGGCGCTGAACATCATGACCTGCTTCTCGTGGGGCGTGTTGCGGAAGATTTCTTGCACGTCTCGACGCATGTCTGGAGGGGAGAAAGAAAAGCATAGAAGCTTACATCCAGATTTGCTCACTCACAGTCACAAATACTAGGATACTGCCATCACATCGTTCTGGTTAACCATGCACACGAGAACGGTAAGAGCCATGGCAGCTCCCTTCAAATGATCCGTTTCACACTGGGCTAATAAAATGCGCAACACTCACAATGTCAGCCTCAGCACGAGGCAAATAGATACGCACGAGGCAAATAGATACCTGCATAGGATGAATCAAGTACAGATAACAGAAAATTTTACACAATCAGTAGCAGATAGTCCTTTGCTCAGGAACATGAGTTCTCCCATTATTAAAAACAAGTCCTGGTGTAAGGTGCAAGAAACAGACACAGGAAAGAATACACCCATACAGGCAGTTTCCTTCTTTCTTGTGTCCGTTGTTTTTTGCACCTTACATCATGATTCCTAACAGTTGCCAACTAGCCCAACTACAAGTTCTCAAAAACAAGGTATGCAACAAATCATGCCCTGCATCTACATGCTATACCCTGTTCCATCATCGGAGCGAGCAAAGCCGATGCTTCAAGCACGAGCATGCAGTCCTAAAAGACTGCTTCGACTTCATGAGCACATTTGCATAGCAGACACACTTTGAGCATTGCCCTCGCACCTGTAGCTCCTTGTTCACTCATATTTTAGGTGAAAGGGAGTGAGCAATCAATTAGATCATTTATCCAGTGCGCTAAAGTCGGTTACAAAATATTTTCAGTAAAAGCTCCACCTCCAGCACGAGCTTTCTACCCTCAATGCTGCTTCGGCGTCTCGAGAGCACGGGCAGCCAAAGCACAACAGAAGGCAACAAGCATGTGCTAGCTTCTACATATCCTGCGTTACAGCAGACCATAGTTCATCGTGGTCGTGGAGCACTTTATTTCACGGACCTTTCACTGCATTACCCGAGCACCGAGGAGCGTGCTGCAAGTATAGTTACATGTGCCACACTTGTTGGCATCCGAAGCAGTAACTGTCCTAATGAGTCGTTTTGTCAAAGCCTCATTTCGGAAATTTGCTTCAAATCCCTTATTTAATCGAGGTAAGCATGTGCAGCACATGTACCTACGTTCCAGCAATTCACTTTGCTGCTTGGGTAATTTGGCGAAAGGTCCATCGCCATGCCAAGCTCCAACCGGAGGCGCGTTCCGGGCAATGTTGCCCGGAACGCGTCTCCGACCAGCGTTTGCCGCATCCTAAAAAGTGGTCCCTCGACATCCGCCTGACTAGATCGCACAATTGTCACATCGCCGGCCGTGATCTGGCGGAGTCACGGCGGCACTGGTGCATGTG
Source organism: Ixodes persulcatus (assembly GCA_013358835.2). Classification (NCBI taxonomy): domain Eukaryota; kingdom Metazoa; phylum Arthropoda; class Arachnida; order Ixodida; family Ixodidae; genus Ixodes; species Ixodes persulcatus. The sequence goes on along the minus strand of JABSTQ010011327.1, from coordinate 358,828 downwards.
GCAGACGCTTGTTCCGCCGCAGGTGGTTGCCGCTCGGCGTGGTTCCAACCAAGCGGCAACCAAAAGAGCTCAAACAGGGAGCGAGGAAGACCCACCGAGCTGCTCGAGCATCTTGTCGCACTCGTCGAGCACAAAGTGCTTGATGTGCTTGAGCTGGAGCTTGCGAGAGCGCACCAGGGCCAGGGCCCTGCCCGGGGTGGCCACCACCACGTGGGGGCAGCTGCTCTTGAGCAGCTTCTCGTCGTTGCTGATGTTCATGCCCCCGAAGAACACCCCCACCCGCACCGAGGGCAGGTACTTGGAGAACCGCTCGTACTCCTTCGAGATCTGGAAGGCCAGCTCTCGGGTGTGGCACATCACCAGCACGGACACCTGCGACGGGGAAAGGACTTCGCCTTACAACTCCCGCGGCATTCACGAGCAGACGTGGGGAGAGAGGCGCCCCTTTGCAGTTGGATCCACGACCGGTCATGTACACAGCCCCAGCAGGCTTCCCCAGCACACTATAATGCAAGAAAATTAAAATCTCCTTTGAAGGCAGGACACCCTTTTTAACGGAACCCCCAATCCCAGAAATTTGTTCACTCATCTGCACTTTCCCCCACTAATTGACGTCATGGTGTCACAGCATGCCACGAAGTAATGCGACACCAATTTCCCCGCGAAATTTAGCGGGAAAATTAATACACATGATTGCCCTCACATTCCGGAATGACTGTTTAATGTCTTCTAAATTAATTTACACAGATGCCTTTTAAAAACTAAATTGCATCTCTTATAGGACTTGGGAGCTGGTTAGCTTTAGTATCCCTACTATTACATGTGGAGAACTTGAGTAGAGAAGAAGCAGAATGAAATGCATTAGAATAGAACAAAATGCTTGTTAGTATTGTTCAGGTCTGAGGTTAAACCACTTTTTTTTTTCTATTACTGACAGACTATGGATATTTAGATCGCCATATAGCACAACCCACATATTTCAGCAAAGGCTGAAGCGCAACAAGTTCAACATTTTACTGATGGGAAAAGCCCCTAACTCTGAAAATGAAAAGGTTCACATTTAATTTCAATGAAGCTATGTCAATACCAAATTTTACCACTCCTACTGGATGGCAAGAAGTACCCACACCATTTTGCTACATGGATGCAAGCGAGGGAAGTCCTCCCACCTGTCCGTCCACTGGGTCCAGCTGCTGCAAAGTGGCCAGCACAAACACAGCCGTCTTGCCCATACCAGACTTGGCCTGGCACAGGATGTCCATGCCCAGGATCGCTTGGGGAATGCACTCATGCTGCACTGCAAAGCCAAAGGGGGGACATGGGTCAGGCAAAAGTTTCCCCACCGAACGCGGGTGAAGCAAGAACAAGTGCACACCGTCACCATAAAAGCAGGTTCACACATTGGCATTTGAGTGTGATGGACTATGTTGCAATCACCTGAGGCTATCTACGGGTCGATCTGGAACACTTCCCATCTGTGTACTCGAGTGAAAGTTTCGCAGCATTTGCGAGAAAAAATCTGCGCGCCACCTTTGAGTCGCAGAAGTGAAGTTCCTCTCTGCCGATCTCATCTTGCCGGTGACTATAGCCATGTGGCTTAAAGGGGCCCTGCAATCATATTTAAGCGTCTACCTTTTTTGCGGTTTCCACGTCTCTTGAAGTTCGGGCAAGCCAGCGGGCACGGAGAGAGTAACTAAATATCAGTGCGTCATATTTTAACCGGACGACGCGGAAACCTCCTCCACCGACGAGGGCGACCCGCGGTACCGAAAGCGCGCAAAATGTGACGTCTTTGGTCCTGGGCTTACTACTGGTCAGAGCCTCTAAAAGCTTCTTTTTAGTCAAACTACAAAATATAAGTTGCGCGAACCGTTTCAATTATTTATAAAAGTAGTTTTTGTTCAGTATTTTAGATCAGAAAAGAAACGAATGCAGTTTATAAAGTACGGAAACGAGAAATGACCTGTCGACATACCCGCCACCGAGTGGTGGAAAAGGCGGCGCACACTAGAAAGCAGTAGTGGGATCACGCGCCGACACTGAAAGGTCCCGGATGTATGCGGCGGCGCTGCGGTCGTATGGACAGGATGATCCGACCAGCTCCGAGCGTTCCGAAGGCCTTCGGCGAGAAGCTTTGTCTTGGGGTTTGGCCGTTTCGCGGTATGGCAGCGCGAAGTGGCTCCCATTCTGAACTGATCTTTACCCCGTGTTTGCTGTCGTTTGTGGCCAATGAAGTGTCATGCCGAATTTGTGTTTAATCGCGCAGCAAATGCAATGAGAGCCGCCCCGGCTGCCCGCTGCATACAGCCTATCCAAAGCATGCTTTAGTGGTGCCCTCTCGCGCCGTCGACACGGAGTGCGGCGGCCGTGAGCGCTCGCGATGAGCCCACTACCCCTCCTCTAGTTCACGGCCACTCAAGCAACCAAGGACATCATGAGGGAGGTTATTTTTTGCTTGTTTTTGTAATTTTAATTTGCCTATACCATTTAAAATAAAGCGAATTTCGAGAAAAAAAAAGTTTTACTAAGTTACTATGTTCAGTGCGCTCAGGTTTGGTGCAAAATAAAAACCAGTGAAAAAGTCCTTGCAGGGCCCCTTTAACGCCAAGATAAGTAGTAAATTGTGTGCAGCTTTTCATTGTTATGGTGAATATAGATAGTTCCAAAATACATTCGCCTGGCTCCAACATGCCCTTTGACTCCATATGATCGCTGCAACAAATTTGCTGTATTAAAAAAAAAATAATTTCTGAACAGTGAACTTTATTATCAGCTGTATATAAACTTTGATTATAATGCAATTAAATGCAATGGTGCAAACGAGCTAGACATGAATGACAAAAATAATCCCTGGAGAAGGGGAACAAGAGGGACAAAGGACAAAACAAATCTCCAAACACAGCTAGGTGACTGGTGCGCAACCGAAAAATCCGGACCAGGCGGATCTTTTCGGTCGCGCACCAGTCACCTAGCTGTGTTTGGAGATTTGTGTTTGTCCTTTGTCCCTCTTGTTCCCCTTCTCCAGGGATTATTTTCGTCATTCATGTCCACGTCGCTTGCACCATTGCATTTAATTGCATTATAATCATAACCTTAAATTACAAGCTTCACCCTTGTAGGTGTTAGACTGGTGGCGGCGGATAAAACCCGTTTGTTCTACTGACGTCTAACCGCTGATTAGCTCAGTTAATAGAGCGCTCCACTGGAAATGGAGAGGTCCGGGGTTCGATACCCGGACCAGGCGGATTTTTTCGGTCGCGCACCAGTGACCTAGCTGTGTTTGAAGATTTATGTTTGTCCCTTGTCTTTCTTGTTCCCCTTCTCCAGGGATTATTTTCGTCATATATACACTGCTGTCATATTTACAATGTGACATTCACAACATGAAGTAGGTTTGAAGATTCAGTACCACAGACAGCTGCAGGCGTCATACTATCGGGTTCGAATGAAATGCAAACAGCAGTGTGTGTAGACTTCGACGCTTGTTGCGCCTCCTGAAACTGATAAAACTGAGTTGGAGAGTAGGGCGCTACAAGGGTGTGCGTCCTACTCCTATGTGTTTGACCCTCGCCCAGCACAACCCAAGCTTCGACGCTGCGCTGCCCGTCAAACCAAAAAAATGAACACTGCTAAGTTAAGAGGAAGCATGACGCTGCGGTCATACTACACAGACACACCCGCAACGAGCGGCAAGGTTCCTCGCATGGCTCGTGCCGGGCCAACGAAAGTGGTTGTGAGGGAGCTTCCAGCGCACCACCGGCGCGGCGTCGAAGCTTGAGTCGTGCTGTTCGAGGGTCAAACACATCAAAGCAAGACGCACACCCCCGCAGTGCCCTACTCTCTACCCCGCAATTTTATCAGTTTCCAGATGCCTCCAGCAGGCGCAACGTGCGTCAACGGCCACACGCTCCGCTGTTCGCATTTCATTTGAACTCGATAGTAAATGTCAACAAATATCTGTAGCACCAGCTGCGGAACTTCGTTCTCGTACTATACTCCGTTTCATGATAACTGGGAAAACTGTGGAGGCTGCGGCCCCCGTGACCCAATATGAGCGTCGGAGCAAGGCACGTGATGTTACTCCGTAGCCTCGACCACAGAGGCTTCGTTACTACCACAGCAATAGCGCCGTCCGTGACAAAAATCACCTCTACGCTTCATTTTCTTTGAACGGCAACTGAATTCGTGCCATACCATCTCTATCGAGAATATATAAAAAAGTAAGGAATATTAGTGACTTTCCGAGTTTTAATTATATTTAAACTAAAAAAAAAGTGACGCCCCATCCATATTTGTTCCCAACTTTTTCCCTCTTATAGCGCCCTGGCCGTTGGCGATCGCAGCCACGTAAACACCTGCTTCTGCTCAAAACATAGCACTGAGTCCTGGTGTTAGCACTCGCCAAAAATTCGCGGGTAAATCGAGTGTACAGTTGTCTCATAAACTGTTCCTAACGAGAGCGCTACTCTAGCGGATGGCAATGTTGCAGCAGGGGATGTCCATCCAAAGTTGGTTTCGCAGCAGACACAGCCGGTTTCTCCAGGCCTCGCATTTCGCGCAGTGACACAAACGCGGTGCCCCGTGACATGGTATCACGTGCCTCGCCCCGACACTCTTTTTCAGTCGCAGGGGCCGTAGCCTCCACAGCTCGGCGTGCTATCGTGAAACGAAGTATTACTGCAGACATTTACAAATTTATTTAACACTCAGCACACAAGCTGTCAAAGCCACTGGCACAAGAGTGTGACCTCATCTCAAATTTAATTTGCGCAACCTGTCATGCAAATTAAGGATGGGCAAGACATTTGCGTATACATGCATGCCTTTCACGTGATGTCCACCGTACCATGATCCTGTGCTCGTAAATTCCAGCATACATTTCGAGCCATCAAATTTTTTCTTTTCGGTACGAGAGGAACAAATTCGATAGTTTGAAATGCATTCTGCAGAAGGCACAGGCACAGGGGGCATGGTGCGGAGCAATGGCGGCTGCTGCGACGTCAATGTAAGCCATGTATAAATAAGCACAACCAACTGCATTACAACGGGTTGCTAGGGTAACCAATGTCCGTACAATGCAAGGAGTCATAATTAATCAGCTGTACTCACAGGAAATGTTTGAACCAGCCCTGAGGCGCTAAATAAAATCGCGCCAGTAGCTTTGACAGAGCTGAACACCATATAAGAAATGGAATGAGCACATACCCCACTCCAAGCATAAGATAAATTCATAATACAAAAGTCCTCTCACATCAATGAGATGACGTTTGTAAAAGTAACACCATGGTTAAGAGGCAAACAAATTGCTAGGCGTGGCCTAAGCAGCCCTGAAGCTTTGTTATAATTGATCACGGAAAACAGCTGCACGAGGCAGAAGCCGTACGCGAGTTAAAAGACGCTGGCGATACATTTCCGTTGTTCGTGTCAGCATCAAAGTATAGAAATCCTCAGGATTTCGATCCAATGAACGCCATTTATCGTTTTGTTACGCGACGTCACCGGCTACGTTCGACTACCAGCGAGCGCCGCAAACGCACCTTCGGAAGGGTGCTCGAAGCCGCAGTCCACAATGGCGCGCAGGAGTTCGGGCTTGAGCAAGAAATCCCTGAAACCGGAGCTGTGGATGGACACGTAGCCTCCCGTCGGCTTCTTCACCTCCGGGATGGGCTCCCCGGCGGTCTGCTCCTGCTCCTCTTCGTCCTCGTAGTCCAACAAATCGTTGTCGGCCATGGCTGCTTTGTCCCTGCTCGATTTCTACCTGAACGCAGGAGTCAAAACAATGAGTCATCGAAGGACGCTCGCCAGACAGCTCTACGATTGGAAACAACGATTGCAATCATTCGTAGCTTTATTTGGCCGGTAGAAGCTTATTGTTTTCTGTTTTTGCGATTTCTACGGGGTAAACGACGCTTCTCGGTTCAGCGTTCCGCGACAATCAATCGAAGTGACGGACAAAGACGTTAAAGGCGTCCGAAATACCGACGCACAAGTTCCGAATACAAAAACTACGGGCTGTTTACTGTTAGCATATACACGCGTGATGATATTTCAATAATATAAAACAGATGAGCTATTCACAACGATCAGATTAATCAGATACTCACCGAAAAAATTCCACCGACAGTAAACCAAGCAAGATGGAGGAACAATAATTTGTTTTTTCGGGCTGTTCGGCAGCAAATATTTTTGTTAACACGTATATAGAAAACAATGTTATTAATCAACCATAAACGTTTTTTTTTTTTTAATTTAAGTATTGTATTAGTTTAATTAAAAGTGTATCTACATTTATTATTTATTATGAGTAGCCCTCTAAGTTTTGCGCGGCGCACTTAAAGTAAAATGGCGCGTAGCGACGATGGCCCCAAAAGCGGTTCTGGTTCCGAGGATCAGGCGGCTGCGGCCGGCGGAGGCTCCGAAATTGACGAAACTTCTTACGATGAAGGCAAGCTAAGTTATTCTAGTCTTTCAGTCGGAGTTTCCATCGCTCTGTGAACTTTTGCATTACGCTCCCCCTTGATTGAAACCAACCTTTGGAGGCCTCGGAGATATGGTAGTGATGGCCGACGTTTCTAGCTTCTTCAAGTCGTGCCACTTCGATGTTACTCTGAGGTTCTCAGGAGGTTAATTTCAATCCATTTTGTACTAGCTTCACTATTATAATGCTTTGTTTAGATCCCCCTCCCCCTCCCTCCCCTATGCGTTCACTGACACACTGACGTCGTGGTTAGCGACGCCGACTCGCGTGACGTTCCTACTCTACACGTATCGCGTTGTGATTCTCGCAGAGTACGAAGCACTGAATGCGGCTATGGACGAAATCAACGCCTGTCTGGACCACATAGAGCAGAAGAACAACGACCTCTTCGCTCAGATGCGCCAGTTCCTGGAGGCGACAAAGCAGGAGGAGATGGAGCTCGAAGAAGACTCCTCAATGCCCACACATGACAGCGGTTATCAGCCGTAGAGTGGCATTCATACTGCTGTTTTAAGTTTATCGTTGCATTCCAGAGTGTTCCTATCCTTTGCTGGTCTACTGAGAGTCCCGTCATGTGATCGCTTAGATTCTCTGTTGCTGCTTGCACGCCAAAGATGTTTTAATAAAACTGCATAGTTCCAATAGACATATTTTGGTACGTCTCTTTGTCAGGTGCACACTGTGAACTGCCTGCTAGACTAAAGTGGCATATATTCCTCGGGCCCCAAAGCGGGACGCGTATCGGGGGGAGGGGAAGGGTAATTGTGTTGTGTGATGTGAAAATTTAAAATTTCGGTGACATATCGCACCTTTTTATTATTTCGCGTACATAGTGCACTTACCTTTTCCTTGCAATTTGCATGCTGTTTGGCATGCACATCTAATACATTTGGTTGCAATATTTCTTCAGCATTGGTGTATTTATTTTTGTAGATACTATCCACATGTCATACGCAAATTGATCTTCAGCATCAGCATCTTCTCTGCCAAGCATATCTTGTTCATTGATCAGAAGAGAGCACCCTTTCACTTGTGGGATCCTTTCATTTTACCGTATCTTTTAACTATTCTCGGTTCGGGGGATTCGAAGCGAGATAAACCACCATCCCACAATAACGCTGGCGGGACAGCAGGACCTGTCCCGCCTAATCGGTACATTGGTCACTTTATGCTCGACTATCCCGCAAGCGTGAGAAACAACGTTTGTGGAAGGAGAAAAAGGCTGCAGCAGTTGGCCACAAGGCCGTCCAACTGGCTGACTGGCTTCTTTCTTTCAAGTCTGCAAACTGTTGCAAAAATATGATTCCGGTTGAGAGTCTGTGCTCAAAACAGTGGAAGGTGGTTTACACTACCTACTGCACACGCCAAACTAACGAAATTACTGCTAGGATGATGAAATGTAATTTCTTTGGTATATATGTATATCAACTACACATTTCTTTTTTTTTTCTTATCTAGTTTGTCTGCTTTCCAAGTTATTCAGTGGGATAATCGTTTACCCCCTAGCTTTGTTTAATGGGCATTGAAAAGCCAGCAATTGTTAAAGACAACAACAGTGCAGCAAGGTATGGTCGCATCGCATTATTTCAATGGATGAATGGATGCATATGGCCAAACCCTCTAAATCGGACTCGGGCTTGCACGTCCTAGTTGGTGGTTTTAATATAAAAATTACAACCTGCGTGATGGAAACACCTCTTTACACCTTTTCCCCCAGTGGATTGACAGGAAAAAAATAAGGCAATTGCATTTCTTCTTCCCTTGACTTATGCCACCAGTAAGATAACCTCTGCTGGGTTACCTCCACCTTGCCAAAGTCTGATTTTCCTTTTTTGTCCTTAATCTCCAATGCCTTTACCAAACCGGTCTCACCTTCAATAAAAGTAGGGTAAAGCCCTTCACAATAAGTATCAAGTGTTCAGCTGTCTTCTTCCCTCTCCACGTCTCCACTCAGAAATTCAGCTTTGTGCATCTTTGTTCGCTATACACTCGGATTTCAAACAACACTGACTTTCCCCTAGAATTATCACATATACCACTCTTTTTTTTTTTAACAACATCCATTTTGAATGAAATACAAGGTGTTCCACAAAAAAAATGTACAGAGTTGTTTTTTTTTTTTTTTTTTTTTTTTTTTCCCGTAAAATTAAACTGGATGGCCGAACGCTCACTCTCCGCAGAAAGGTTGCGCTAGTGTTCCGAACCTGATGTCAAAGTTTCAGCACGAACCGATATTTTATGCAAAAGTTAAGTGATTTTCTGAAAATTTCAACGGGAAAATAGGGCCCATTTTCGGTTTCTGGCGCCATAGAACACCATGCATTCGAGAGCCCCGTCGGTCACCATTTTCCCATTGACATTTTCAGGAAATCATTTGTAACCTTTGAATAAAATATCGGTTCGACCTGAAACTTTGGCACACCTGCTTCGGACCTCCAGCGTTACCTTCGGACGGAGAACAAGCATTCAGCAATGCATTGTTTATTTTTGCAAAAAAAACAAAAAAAAACTTTTTTTTTTTTTGGGGGGGGGGGAGGGGGACATTTTGTATATGTTGTCAAGGTTGATGTAGTCTTCATATCCACATTTCTAATTGTTCTCGCTGCTTCTTTAACACCCTTCTTAAAACTGGTATTTCCTGATCTGCGTCCCTTTCTGTGCAAAACCTTTCATCCGTGTTTTCGTCTTGCCTCCTCCATCATGTTTCGACACTCCTCGTGTACAAGTAGCTGGGTGATCTCAGGTAAGATTGACCAAAGGGTGGCTGGTCGACATTTTTAAATCAACTGATGTTTTTATACGCCATTGTCTAGTGTCTGGTATAAACGAATCCGCCATAGTTTTGTCCAGAAAAAAAAAAAAATGGGGACAGGAAAAGTCGTAAGGCATGAAGAGGTGGTCTATTGCAATAAGTCGCACACTGATGGAGGGGGCACGTTTGAAAGTGAATAACTAAAACGATAAAATTAGGAGAATTCTAATACGTTTTAGAAACTGCTGCATCTCAGACATCAGCTTGTTCCCGCGTGTGCGTCTGGTGTCGCGCTAACGACGACGACAACAAACAGACAGTCTCGAGAACAACGCGCGAGCAATCATGGAACTGATGGCCTACCCCAACTAGCTGCCGATGCCCGGTCTGTGCCAAGAACACATCTCGTGTAAATACCTGTACATAGATTAAAGAGCACTAGTAACGCCTCTAATAATGTCTAGCAATGGCGACGAGTACCGAACCAGCCTCTGAAGTCAACGGACGCAACTCCGAGTCTGCGGTGATGACGTACCAAGTACCACAGTTCGACGAGACGAAAGATAAGTGGACTTCGTATATTATCCGCATTGAGTCCTACTTCGAGGGAAACGGCATCGTGAACGATGTAAAGAAGAGAGCGCTTCGTTTCGGCACTGGGCTCAAGAGCAATCGACGTCTTGAGTGGGCGTTGCGCGCCAAGGAAGGTTTAAGAATTAACCTACTCTCAAGCGATTGAAATTCTCGAAGAATTTTACGCGCCGAGACCGAACGAGATAGCTGAAAGCTTCAAATTTGTCACGAGGGTTCAGAAAGAGGAAGAGTCGGCTCAGCAATTCATCGTGGAACTTCGGCAGCATGGCTGATAAATGCAACTTTGGCGACATGTTAGACCGCATGCTACGAGACAAGATAGTGTGCGGAATTCGAAATATCGACGTTCAGAAGGCACTACTTTCCAGGCCCAAGTTGACATTGCAGGAAACTGAGAACATTGTGCTGGCGGCGGAGGCGGCGAGACAAGGTGTCAGGCTCATGAAGCCTTCAGACGTGAAGTCAGAGCCGGAAGAACTGCACAAACTGGCGGGTAAGCAACGACCAGGACCGTCACGCCAGTACAGCAAGGAAGAACGTGGACCATCGCTATACTTCGTTTCACCTTCGGTCCGAGCGCGGCCGATGTTGAGCCGAAGGGCCAATCAAAAAGCGCAACATCACGGCGTGCTCTCTGCGCTTGATAGGACTAGCCGGCGGAGGAGCACGCACAGAGAGACGGCGAATATCCGCTGGTCCTATCTGCAGAGAGCACGCCATGACGTTGTGCCTCTTCGCTGTTTGATTGGCCCTTCGGCTCATTACATTGGCCGCGCTCGGACCGAAGCTGAAACGAAGTATAGCGTGCGAACGGTGCGGCAGCAAGGAACACTTCGAGATGGCCTGCACGTTCAAGAATGCGAAGTGTTTCCAGTGTGGAAAGAAGGGACACATCGCAATAATGTGTCGCTTTAGGGCAAGCGACAACAGAGGACGTTCGCACTAACCGAAAACTCCGCTGGGACGGCGACACAGCATTCTCCTCGCACCTGTTGTCCCTGAAACAAAATCCGATCGGGGAGAACAAGATCGTCGGTCCAGTTCGGCGCAAGTTCTGTTGGGGCGGAGTCGACATTATCATGGAGATCGACACGGGATCACCTGTGTGCGTGATATCCTGGGACGTTTACAACCAGTACAGGGAGAGTTGGCCAAGACTGGAGAAGTCAACCCTGAAGTTGTCTTGCTGCTTGGGGCCACTGCCAATCGCCGGTAAGCACACGCTTCCTGTTTCTTATGCCGACAAGACTGTCACAGCGTCGATGACTGTACTTCGCCGGCCAGGACCATGTTTGTGTGGCCGAGACCTGATCCAAGCACTAAACAACTTGGGGACTCCTGTTCTCAGTGTGTCCAACTCGAAAAGCCAATGTAAAGGGGAGGATCTGGATAAAATCTTGACCGAGTACGAAGAGGTATTTGAGCCAACGCTAGGACTGTTCGAGATTCCACCCGCACACCTGTATGTCAAGGAGGGGTCTGTTCCAAAGTTCTTCAGGGCTAGACCTCTTTCGTATGCTATGAGGGACAAGGTTTCTGACGAGCTCGACAGGCTAGTGAAGAACGGCGTTCCGTCTCCGGTGGCACACTCAGAGTGGGCAACCCCGATCGTGCCGGTTACGAAGAAGGACGGATCAGTCAGAATTTGCGGCGATTACAAGCTAACCGTGAACGCGGCATCCCACGTAGCATCCAATGTCGTGCGAACATTCCCTGTGTGTTCTGAATGTTGAAGGAACGTTAGAACACCATTCGGGACATTCTAGGAACGTTCGTATGCGAACATTCTCTACAAGGTAGGCTGCTCAACATTCTAGGAACGTTCGTTGGCGAACATTCGTATGCACAATGTTCTCGGAATGTTCTCCTTCGAACATTCATATGCGCAACATTCTTGGAACATTCGCGTGCGAACATTCCTAGAATTTTCGCAGGTGAAGCCAACTTTACGGAGCTCTCACTCAACCTGTGGTTCGAAGCACCATCCACTATATGCCACTTCGTGCCAAAAATATACAACTTAAGTGAACTTTCCGGAAACTTAGCATAAGGGATCAGTTTTATCTTATATGAGTCTACCGAGGAATGTAATATAAGGTGTAGGAGAAAAGAAATGGTTTTCAGAACTTGATAATGATCTTGGAACTCACTGCGTAAGTAGAGGGGCAGCTTTGAATAGACCCGATTTTTAGCATCCCGAGTTCAAGACATTGAAAGAGGTATGTCCCGCTAGAGTGTGGGATGCGATGTCTATCTGCTCTTAAGCTCGGAGTGAGTAATCGGTTATGTATGCAGCACATTTTTGTTTGAAAGAAGTTGATAAGTGACAGGAAGTGTGAATTGTTGTTAGTACATGCTCAGGCTGGTGCGTTGGGAAAGCGGCTATCTTGTGCTTGTGGAATCTTCAGAAGTAGTCCTCAGATAACGTTCCCTGAATGCAGCGATGACCCTCGCCACGTTCCGAGGAGATTGAAAGGCTTCCTGCTTTAATTAGAGACATTTGATGAAAGTTGCAGAAGTTTTTTTTTATGTTGTGAGAACGTTCTTAGACCCTTCTTAGGACATTTGAATGTTGATTAAACGTCCTGTTAATGTTTTAAGTCATTCTAAGAACGTTCTAGGAATATTCCAAAGATAATATTCCCCGAATGTAGCGATAAGTGCCTGCGCCACATTCTGACAACGTTGATGGAATGTTCTTACGTAAATTTGCAACATTTCAAGGATGTTGCAGAAGTTCTTTGGATGTTCTGAGAACGTTCTTAGAACCTTGTTAGGATATTTGAATGTTGATTGAATGTCCTGTTATTGTTCTATGTTGTTCTCAGGACGTTCTAAGAATATCCCTTTGAAAACATTCCCCGAATGTAGCGATAAGTGCCTGCGCCACATTCCGACAACGTTGATAGAATGTTCTTACGTAAATTTGCAACATTCCAAGAATGTTGCCTATGTTCTTTTCAACATTCCCGGAATGTTCTGAGAACGTTCTCGTGCTACGTGGGATGCGTTACAGAGCAATATCCGCTACCTGTGATTGATGACCTCTTCGCCGCTCTCAACGAGGGAGACGTGTACAGCACGCTGGATCTTCGCGACGCTTACAATCAGATTCCCCTTGACGAAGAGGCTAAGAAACTGACGGTCATCAATACCCATCGAGGATTGTTTTGTTACAACTGTCTGCCGTTTGGGGTGTCTTCCGCGCCCGCTATTTTTCAGCGTACTATGGAGACTATGCTGAAGGGTATTCCAGGCGTGCAGGCGTATTTGGATGATGTCCTGGTGGCAGAAAAGAAAGAAGATGGTGGTAAGCGCCTCAAGGCGGTTCTGAGGGGGTTGCGAGAAAACGGCGTCAAGTTAAGGAAGGACAAGTGCACCTTCCGGATGCCAGAAGTCTTCTACCTGGGACACAAGATCAGCAGCGACGGACTGCAGCCTCTGGAGAAGAACCTGGATGCAGTGATGAAGGCTCCAAGTCCTAAGAACGTAAGCGAATTACGTTCCTACATCGGGCTTCTCACATCGGGCTTCTCTTTGTGTTCGCTTCAGAGTGAGATGGTGTTTCTGCAAGGTCGGCTCCGATTGTGGCGATTGAATCCGATGTGGTTTGGGCAATGTGTATATATATAGGTGACAATGATGTTAATAAAAACCAGTTGAGAGTGAAGCGCCTGTCCTGTCGTCCGTGTTTCTTTATTGTCCCCGTTTGTTCGCGCTTTTTAACGTTTTGTTCAGTAATGGACTAGAGTCACTAAATAAAGCTACGCTTTCAGAGTACCGCATTCCTTTTCTTTGGCATTTTGCCGACAATACAGTCGCTCTATCCAACAATATTCTGGTTCGCTGCGGCATCATTGGGCAGCGGCAGTCACGTGCGTCGCTACCATCATCATCGCGTTTTTTCAGCGCCACCATCTTGGGTCCAGCGATCTTCTGCGTGCTGCTGTTTGCTGTTTATTGCGCGCACACGCTGAAGTCCGTCGCTCAGCATGCGCTTTTTTCGTGTTACGTCGAGATACGAACAACACGACTTCGATTCGCTGCCACAGCTGCGGCCGCGGCAGCTCGCGTAGGCGACGGCTACAGCTCGGCTTGGCTCAGCTACATACACCTCTCCATTTCCGCGCGGACCCAAGATGGCGGCGTCTGACGTGCTTCAGACGCGTAGTTCGGGAGTTTCGGTACTCTGAAAGCGTAGCTTTATTTAGTGACTCTATAATGGACCAACTAGACCAAACCCAAATTTTAATGCAACATATTTCTTCTGCACTGGGCTCCTTCCTTTTTCATCGCGTACACAGAGATCCTGTCATCACGTGCATCAATCTAATCGCCATTTCAACGTGCCATTCCCGAACCATTTCTTTTTGCCTGAAGAGGAAGCTTGTGCTTCCTCTTTAGGAAGCACAGGACTCTTGTGCTTCAGGAAGCGCAAGAACCACGAGAGGGTTGTGCAAGATCCTGAAATCAGAATACTGGAAACAAGTAATACCCCTGTCAGACGGGCTAGTTTAGTGTCACTACAAGCGAGTGCACTTCAACCCGTCGAAACACACTCCAAGTGTGTTGGTGCTACACGGAAAAACTTAGTGTCACTCCAAAATAATGGCAATGACGATGGGTAAAGTAATGGGCACGCAAAATATTAAAGTGCATGCGCATATTTTCATAAATAACTTCGTCGTCTTATTAAAAACACGTTACCACACATTGTCGCGCTAAGTCACGAGCTTTAATCCAAATTTAAATCCAATTTGATAATTATGATCAGCCATTACAAGCCAGTGATACACGTCCGCACGCCGGTACAATGCTCATGCAGATCGAAACGGGCAAGGTTGGGATTGAACCCGGGATCCCTGCAGAGCTATGGATCCCTGGGTTCTGTAGCGCCAGCTTTCGCTCCGCGTGCTCCGAGCTGGTGTGCGTGAGGCACCGCGAGCTCACTCGGCCACTCGCCGCTCGCCACAACGAAACATCATGGAGTGTGTGGAGGGCGAGCTGGAGAGCGATATCTGCGATCTTGGACATTGGAAGCGCGTGGGGGGGGGCGGCACTTTTCTTCGTGAGAGCCCGACGCCTTTCAGACTAGGCAGCTGGAGCTGGATGCCGACGCACAGGCAAGAATTTCGAGTGACATCGATCAGCAACTGCCGGTCAATGCCTTCACGCTCCTATCATGACCTACAGCTACCAGTGATCAGTCGAGAACGGTGGAGTGTCCCGTTTGGGCGAGTTCCATTTCAAGCAAGCCATTCGCGTCTCTCCTGCCACCTTCAGATTCCTGGTGGAGTGTTGCAGGTGCCTCCTGGCCATCGCTGGCCGTCGCGAAGGGGCCGAGGCAGGAAACTACTGGGTTATTCAAGGAGCGGCCAGGCTCTTTTAGATCGACCGGAAAATTCAGTTTCTTAACGTATCGCGCTACGACTTCGTGCAGCGTTGTCCACAGATGGTGCATTTTTTTTGTAGAATTTGCAAAGAGCAAACTTACCTGAGGAAAAAGTAAAGAAAGAAAAAGACTTAGCTCCTATGGAAACGCAGCGAAGCCACCGGTGCTCAAACAATACGACGCCGTTTCGCACGGGAGACAAGAGATGGCGCGAGCGGTCGCGATGCCAACTGCCGCCAACGAACGAGCATACGTCGCCGAGAGCCGGTGTCTTTAGCAGACGATCGTTTCGACTCAAAGGCGGCGCGAGCTTTTCTGATATCAGTTGCCAATGCATTATTTTATCATCTTACTAATAAAACATACTGAATGGACAGATAATCGATTAAAGAAATGGTTTGTCGGGATATTTTGACAGTTTTTTTCGGGGTACTGATGTCGTCTGCTTTGCAGTTCCTTGTTGTTACCGCGCCTGCTTTTGTTTCTGCGACTGCCGCCGCCTGCGGAACGCGCGCCGCTTTTAGTCAAAACGATCGTCTGCTAAAGACGCCGGCTCTCGGCGACGTATGCTCGTTCGTTGGCGGCAGTTGGCATCGCGACCGCTCGCGCCATCTCTTGTCTCCCGTGCGAAACGGCGCCGTCTTTTTTGAAGACCGGTACCTTCGCTGCGTTTCCGCAGGAGCTAAGCCTGTTTCTTTCTTTACTTTTTCCTCAGGAAAGTTCGCTCTTTGCAAATTTTACAAAAAAAAAAAAAAAAGCACCATCTGTGGGCAACGCTGCACAAAGTCGTAGCGCGATAGGTTGAGAAACCGAATTTTGCGGTCGATTTAAAGAGCCTGGCCGCTCCTAGAATCACCAGTAGATTAGCCGCTTGTTTTTCTACAATGCACTACTTTCTTGCCAACAGAAAACAAGTGCGCAACTAATATTACTCCTATCGAAATAATACTAATTTTACGCAGCGTTAGTTTCTTCTATTGTTTTTACTCCTTGAGCACTGTTATCGAGATTACACACTCGGTCTACCGGAGCCAGCGTAGTGTGCTCCCCGAACTCACTTCATCGGAAGTGTGTTCTTCGCGCAGGGCTGGGGATTGAGGTTGGGCTCAGGATCACTGGGTTCTTCAGCGCGAGCTTTCTCTCCACGTACTCCGATCTGGTGCGCGCTAGCCCACTCGACCACCGATACCCCTTAATAAATACACGTTAAAAAAATTAGACGTTTACAATTCTCTGTAATGCCTAATTGGACCGCAGCTCTTGAGGAGGAGAAGGTACGACGGGGAGGGTATGCAGCTGCTCCCCCTCCGTACCCTGCCATCCTCCTCTCCTGCTCCCATCCCACTTAAAGACCGACGAGCAGCACGCGCTTTCCGCGTTTCTCCCGTTTCCTCCTTTCCCCCCTTCTACCTTGTCCACCGTTGCCTGTTTCCTCCTCTCCCAGGTTGAGAAGGATATTCTGCCCTGCAGAATCTCGTGTCTGGTCGTCGGCCTTTAACGAAAACTTTTAGCTAAATTTCCCGCTAAATTTAGCGGGGAAATTTTCCCGCTGAATAGGTGAGCGGCGTTTGGCAACTTCCGGTTCCTTAGGAAATTTTGTTTCACCATTGACAAGTGACGACAATGAGCTGCAAGCCTGTGCAAGCATAATTCTGAAACCTCCAGACTGTAGTTTTCAGAACCATGCTTAGACAGGCTTGCAAATCATCGACGTCGCTTGTCAACAGCTAAACAAAATTTCCTAAGGAACCGGAAGTTGCCAAACGCCGCTCACCTATTGAGTTGTGACCAACGTTATTAGATTAACTCAGTCACGGAACTGTTCATAGACGCTGCATGCACGAACAGTACCCCCCCTCACTCACCACGACTCGCCCAGATTCGCTCGACGCGCCGCCGGACGGCTGCTTTGGTAACTGAATCGGGATACGTTCGTTTCAACGTCACTAGAAACGTAAAAACCAACGAAAAAAACTCTTTTTGTAGTAACTTTTATTGGAGATTAGTACAAAATGGGGGCGGGTGATGTTTTCTAAAATTGTTAGTTTTCAAGGTTTTGCAGCACAATTAATATTGTTTTTATACAACCACGCCTCAGCGGGGATTTCAGGTAGCGGGTCCCGACCTAGGCGCATTTTAACTGTGGGGTATTTTGCGGCGCGTGCGCTGGGGATACGGGGGTGGCACCACTGTAACCCGATTGAAGCCAAAAATAGATGTCACCTGCAGTTCCTAGAGTGACCGCTGCAGGAGAAATGGCGGCGTTGTGATCGCCATTTGGCGCTTCTTTAGAATGAACAGTTATGAAACGAAAATATAGATGGCGCTTCGAATGACTCTAGGCGGATTGAGGTGAGTGAGGGGTGGTACCCCCCTCCGCGGGAGTTCCACAACTGAGGTAATCTAGTAACGTTGGTTGTGACGTCCCATGACACGTCACGTGAAATTTTAAGTGTGATGCAATGTTACTAGATTACCTCAGTTGTGGAACTCCCGCGGAGGGGGGTACCCCCCCTCACTCACCTTAATTCGCCTAGACTCGTTCGAAGCGCCATCTATATTTTCGTTTCATAACTGTGCATTCTAAAGAGCACAGCTGAAGCGCCCAATGGCGATCACAACGCCGCCATTTCTCCCGCAGCGGTCACTCGAGGAACTGCACGTGACATCTATTTTTGGCTTCAATCGGGTTACAGCTATGGGTTACAGGGGTTCCACCCCCGTCTCCCTAGCGGACACGCCGCGGAATACCCCCCCAGTTAAAATGCACCTAGGTCGGGACGCGCTACCTGAAATCCCCGCTGAGGCATGGTTGTATAAAAACAATATTAATTGTGTTGCAAAACCTTGAAAACTAAAAATTTTAGAAAACATCACCCGCCCCCATTTTGTACTAATCTCCAATAAAAGCTACTACAAAAAGAGTTTTTTTCGTTGGTTTTTACGTTTCTAGTGACGTTGAAACGAACGTATCCCGATTCAGTTACCAAAGCAGCCGTCCGGGCGGCGCGTCGAGCGAATCTGGGCGAGTCGTGGTGAGTGAGGGGGGGGGTACTGTTCGTGCATGCAGCGTCTATGAACAGTTCCGCAACTGAGTTAATCTAATAACGTTGGTGTGATGTCACGTGACGTCACACGGGTAAAAGTTTCGCGCTAAATTTAGCGAAAACATTTTCCGCCAAGCCTAGAGAAAAATTTTACCGCCAAATTTAGCGGGAAAATTTTACCCTCGTGACGTCACACGTGACGACAGACGTGACTTCACGTGTGATGGCATTTTGGGAAACATCCCATATTGCAACGCGCGGTTACGCCGACGCCTCTCAACCCGGAGACGGGTACTTAGGAGCTGCGCTCTAAAACAACGTTACATTAATGAACGACTTTTACGCCAATTGGATGATTCTGATCGATCAATGCAAGCCAAGATAAAGAAAGAAGCATATCCAACTATGGCGTTCCGCTTCGTTCACGGAAGTCTACGAGGAGGCCCTGACACTGCCTAATTAGATGATAATCATCGTGTTGTCTCGAATAGTTACATGCTGAAACAAAAGTAGGCTCTATCCTTCTCTGCTAACCAAGATAGCCTTGGAATTACTGACTTTGTCGTCGTCTTTTATCAATTCACCGCGGCGCTAATCTTGGTTCAGATCAGCCCAAACTCAACGTCCATCCCACTATTGTTTTTGCAATGCCACTCTTCTACATGTCCTCTCTTTCAAGAATTTCTTATTCTTTATAAAATAAAATTTACACCACGTTTTTGGTTTCTCTGTTGTTATGTTTTACTGTTGAAACACTCCTATCAATGCCACGCACTCGATCGAGAGAAGTGAGTTCGTCAAACTCGCTCGAACCCAAGTAAGTTTCTCAGGAAGAAGCCGTGTGGCACACTACAGAAATGACACTAAAGGCGAAGTACACTTGGTTGAAGTGCACTAAATTAGCGCGTCTGACAGGGGTATAAGACTGCATTTGGACTGGCTCCGTATCATCGTACAGGGAGGACGGGAGGACTACCATGCCAAGCGCCGTTTTGAAGACTACAAAAGATTGGCGTCGCAAACAACGGAGTTCATCTGGCAACAGACGCGAATGCAGCTTCCGCCAAAGAAGAAGAGCGCTGCCATTTGCATGGATAGCGTTACCGTCTTGAGGGGAGCCGCGCTTCCAGAGGAGATCAAGGATGTCCTGAACAAAGAACCAAAGCACAGCTTCGAACCGTCCACATCTCGACCAGAAATGCTGGCCATGTATACGAAGAGTGGCGAACAGCGCTGGGGAACAGAACAGGGAGCGTGCTATTGGTGATGGTGAGGACTGCCTGAAAGCATCTGTGAGTCGACGCCCTAAGGATTTTTTCAAGCTCAACGAACTCTCGCTTGTGCAGGAAGATTAGGAAGGGGGATTTGTTGTAATGTCGAAGGGCCAGTCCCAGGAAAAAGCATTGAGAGCAATAGATAAGAACTTCAAAGAAGTTAAGTTTCAACCAAAGTCTCAAAAATCTGCGGCTATTGAGTTGTGAGTAAAGCTATACGCGCTCCGGAGTGCACTTACGTCGGAAATGGCTATACGGACACCGCGGAGAACTCGTGCCATTTGGGTCGCCCTTTTCGAACGGCGCGTGTATCACTGGGGAGCTTGTTAACACAGCCCCCCGCCTGCGTTCACGCCGCTTCGCGGCGACAGTATCGGCTGCTAATTACAAAACGTAACCAGTAAACGCCGCTTCGCGGCGTCCAGCCGGCAACACAAGCCCCGCTGTCCCCGATGGAACCTCCGGAAAGGGAGTCCCATACCATTTAGTTCTGCGAAGTTTCGGCGACAACATTCGGTTTTCTAAATGTTCATCGCAAGAAGAAATGTCGTAAATATCGCCAAATGCCTCGACAAAACAAAATGTTCCAGAAAACAAAAAAAGGGAAAAAGTAAACCCACCGCGGCTCGAACCCGCGTCCACTTGCGCTCAAAGCAGACGTCTTAACCCCTACGCTATGGCACTTTTTTTTTTTTTTTTTTTTTTTTAAAGCAAATGGTTATTTACAGGTTAAAAACATAAGCAGCAAGAATGGAAAAAAAAATGAGGTATATACATATGTTACAGCAAAACAAGAACGTTACATAATTTAGACATTGCATTCAATGACCCAGGTGCAAAGTAAATCAGTTAAAGGTTACAACATTGTTAAAGAGTGCAGTTACCTCAGCTCTGGATGTGTATTACACTCAAAGATCTTAAAAAAAATATTTTAGAGTGAGGCACTTGCGAAGGCGACGGATAGTCTTCTCGAAGCATGAAAATTTGGTGCTACCTTTTGACCTTTTTCCAGAGTGTTTCTCAGATTGTTTTTCTATTTCAACTGGTTCTAAAGTTCAAATAGTACAGTCCAATTTGTTAGCAAAGTGTCGCCACGCAGGTTTAGGGGTCAGTGTGAACTCTGTCATGTCTACTCTTGACCACCATAGCGCATGCAGGCCTAAAACCATGATTATCTTCGTCAGGTCAGTCAGCGTCCTTTTGTCGGGCAGCCGTAGGAATTTTAAAGTACACCAACTAATTGACTCTTCAGGTCATCGTGGCCGGACAGGATGGAATCCTGCTCGGTGATGGGACCTTTGGGAGATGACGATTTCGTTCGCCTCTTTCTCCTCCTCTTTGACTCCGCCCTCTCCCCTTGAGATCTGGAGCCAGGATCTGACGTGTACAGAACTTGTTCTCCCTTTCTTTTCCCAAGCATTTCCTTGTCGCTGGTTTCATCCATTTCGGACGCCTCTTCGTCTGACTTTATTGGCTCTTCAGCTTGGTCTTCAGCTTGGTCTTCAGGGACAAGAGCACTGAACGAGTTGGTGATGACAACATTGCTCACTGTCTCCTTCGTTGCAGAGCGTGACGACGCCGACCTGTCTTCGCACTTCTCAGTCCGTGATGCTGCCTCTACGTGGGCTGTGCTGTGAGCGGTACTGACCTCTGCCGAAACCTCTGTTTGTGCTGTTTCTTCTGCGTCCATCAAGTATTCTGTAGGAATCTGGAGAGATGCAGCAGTTCGGTTGGCGTACGTTTGAATACAGTCTTCGGGATCGTGGCCAAATTTTCGGCATGCGCTACACCAGGGAGCGCGGCACTGGCCTCGGACGTGTCCGACTTGCCTGCATCGTAGACATTGCGGTGCTCTGCCAGGTACGGAGACAAGTACGGTGGTTCCCAGAATCTTGAGCTGATGCGGCAAGCTGTCCGCAGTCACCCCTTCGTTCAATTCAATTGACAGTATTCTTGTGGTCGTCTCTACTTGTTCGAAGCCGGAGTAGTGCCACTTGTCTCGAACGATGCTTTTTATTTTTCCAAACGTAGAAAAAACACTTGCTACGTTTGCATCTGGGACGCTAGTTGGAACCCAGTGCACCTTCATGGACAGCGCAGTCTTGCTCCCGTCTATTATTAAACATGTCTTGTTCTTTACTTGGATCTCTCGGAGCTGCAGCAATCTTTCTTTTTCTTTGGCAGAACGCACTGTGAGCAGCCACACATGATTGTACTGGTAGGCCCCAAGCGAAGCTAGCTCGTTTGGGTTGATGATTTTCTTCAAAGCAGGACCGAAATCGTCGATGCGGTATGGCCGGGCTGATGGGTCCCCATGAAGAATCAGCGAGTTTTCAAGCAGCTTACCGTCGGGAAGAGGTGGCAGTAAAATCTTGTACTCCATTGTACTTGGTGCAGAGGGGGCAGAAGCAGAAATGATTTCAGAATGTTCCCGGCTAGGCTTAGCCGTTGAGAATACCTTTACGGAGCCCATTTCCAACGCGGCCATTCAGCTCGTCGTCTTCTTCGAACTCCCGCTATGGCACCGCTTGGAAAACTCGCTGTGACCATTCGTTTTATACGAGTTAGCGGAGTGCGTATAGCCATTTCCGTTCGAAGTGCACTCCGGAGTGCGTATAGTTTTACTCATTGAGTTTAGTAAAGGCCTGAACCTAGACATTTTAAGGAAAGCTGTGGACAAGGCAGAAAGTGGGACTTTGGAAAAATATTTTTTTACGGGAAAAACGCACGAGTCTGAGTGTCCTTTCCGAGCCATTGAGTCTGAAAAGAACACTTGGCAGGTACAAATCAGTCGGTTTTTACAGCGCCATTTGGACACTCTTGCGCTAAAAGACCCTTTTTTGGTGCAAAGCTCGCTAGAAATAGTCAATGAACTTAGAGAAGGTTTTCAGAATGCTGTCACAACAATATTTTGTGGATGTTGAGGACATATACTATTCCGTTCCTCATGATGGACTTCTCAAGGCTGTTCGGGATAAGATCAACGAGTCTGGAGAAATTAGATTTCAAAGTTCCACGGGCGTTAGCAGCGATCATTTGGAGCTGCTAGTCTTTTATCTACAGTCGACTGCCGTCAGTTTTGCCGAGCGGTATTTTGCACAAAAGTCTGGTGTGTGCATTGGGTCGACAGTTGCCCCTGTTTTTTGTAACATTTGTTTTTGGCATCACTGGACCGGCAAATTTCAGATAGGCTTGCAGATTTCTATGTTTTAAAGACGTGTAGATACGTACATGATTATTTCTTAATTTTAGATACAGACTCGGGTTTGGAGAAAACGGTTGAGAAGATTGTCGAGGTGTTTAGGGAGGTGTCAGGTGGACTTAATTTTACCTGCGAATTGCCTGTGAATAACTGCATTCAGTTTTTAGACATTTTGATCCTTTGTTTTCTGAAGAACATGTCTTTTGGCAGTATTTTCCGCGCACTAAGAAAAGCCTGGTTTTGTTTGAAAGTGCTCACTCTAAACAGGTAAAGAGGGGTACAGCCTTGACATGTCTAAGTGCGGCTCTGGAAAAAAGTTGCAATCATCAGATGAAAATCAGTTTTGAACGACAATGAAAAAGGTTAAGAGAAGCGGGGTACCCGCGTAACCTAACCTCTAGTTGTTGTGAGAGCCTTCTTCAAAAGCTAAAAAGAAGTAAAAAAGGCAGCGAGGCAAGTAAAGAAAGGAAATGAGTGCAAGTCATTTCGTACACGAACACCGTGTCTCATAATCTAAAAAAAAAGGTAGCTGGTAGATACGACATTAACGTGTTTTTTTTTTTTTGGCACCGTGTAAATTTGCTAGGATATGTTCGATGTTGACAAGGCAGAAAAAAAGCACCGTGCTCCAAGAAACACGCGGTGCAATATACTGCGCGCGTCACCAATGTGGTGTACGAGATTCTGTTTAGTTGTGGCAGAGTCTACATTGAACAGACTGGGTGCTGCTTCAATGATAGAGCACGAGAACATAATCTGTGTGTGCGCAACAAGGGGGGCATCTCGCTGACCATTGTAGGCGATGTGGGTGTAAACCTGACCTGACTGGCACAAAGTTTTTAAGAAAGGCAAAAGAAAAAACGGAAAAAGAGATTATAGAGGCATTCTACATAAAAAAATTGCAGTGGCTTAGCTCGGCTTATGCCAGGATATACGTAGCGTGAGTTTAGGTTCAGCTGGTTATTCTTAGCTTTCCTGGTTGTCTAGGATTAGCTTTATTATCATGCTTACTGCTGCTTCAATGACACACACACGGTATACGCATTATGTGACTACTTCGGGATCCGATGAGTTAAGCTTCTCCGCTCTTCTGCGCCGCTGAGCAGCAATTTCGCTCTCCTTCTCAATGGCTATACCACACTGGCAAACACCCCGCTATATGTATACCCCCACTAATACCTCTGCGCATGCGCACAAAATGAGAGGCGCTATCAAGCGGCTCCGGTGCAGCGTCAGACTTGGCTACTGCGCAACGGAGGCGCACAGCTGGGCACGCGGCGGCGCCAGTGCGTCTGCCGCGGCTATGACGTCACTCCTCTGGAATGCGCAGACCGCCGAGGCGCGCGCGGCGGCAGCGGCTCCGGCGCGCCAGCTGTGCAGCCGCCTCGGTGGGGATTCTGTTTCCGGCTGCCGATAGCGACTGTCGCAGAATGACTAGCTCCTCCGGAGCGGCGATAACGGCCCTTGACGGCCGTGGTAGTATGCCTTTTGCCACCGTACTTTCTACGGAAGAATACAGGATTGCACTGCCACCAGTACCTACCGCTACAACCTGTGTCAACTCTGTCCTGCTGCACTGCGACCTCAAGGGGCGTCCATACCGGATTGAAGACTTTCGCCAGGAACTGAAGCGCACCGCTGTTTTGTCTGACATCGTCTCGTTGGGCGCATATCAGATGAATCATGTGTGGCTGGCTAACCTTCGGACGCAAGAGGCCAGGGAGCGCCTGGTGAACTTGGGGAAGCTGACCATCAAGAACCTACGGTGCGTCGTCATCGATCCCTGCTCCACCGAGGTGCGCCTTCGGGTTCACTGGGTACCCTACCACGTCCCCGACGAAGCGGTGAGCAAGCTCTTCGAGCCATACGGGAAACTGGGCGAAGTATCTCGCGAAAAGTGGCGTGTCGAGGGGTTCCAGGCCATCAAATCGACGACGCGCATCGTACGCATGGCGGTATAGAACGGTGTCACGCCCGACAGCATGCCACACCAGTTGAGGCTTCAGGGGGGCAACGTCCTCATCGTGATCCCCGGACGCGCGCCCGTCTGCCTTCGCGTTGTAAGCGCACCGGGCGCATAAGACGCAACTGCCCCTCGCCAAAGTGTTCGGTGTGCTATCGTTTTGGTCACTAGGGGGACGAGTGTGTCAAGACTTACGCCGGCGTCACCGGTGGAGCCGTGGCGGACGACCTTTCGCCCTTGACCATGGAAACAGAGGAGGCAGAGCGGGCTGTCCAAGGACTGGGACACGTCGTTCAACCGCAGCCTGATGAGCAGCAGGGGCTCTGCGTCGGAGACGCCACACTCCCACAAGTCATCGTGGCGAAAGACGCGGCCGAGACGGCTCACGCCGCTTCTAAGCAAAGCCCAGGTGTCCCTGCCTCTGTGGCGACGTCGTCCGTGGGCGTCGAGACTTCATCTACAGCCTGTTCCGTGACGACCAATAAGGCTCCCAAAGGCAACGAGGACATGGACGAGACGACAGACTCCACCAAGCGGGGCCGCGAAGTGGCGGACCCGACGACGGGGATGACCCCCAACCCCAACCCGTTGGTGGGGGTGGGCAAGCGCGTTCGGCACAAGGCGGAACATAACGTTCCCCCAGACGACCGGCGACGCCACGACAGCAAGTAAGGCGGCCACGCCTGGTATCAGGGACTCCTTTGCGAGGCTAAGGCAAGTGCTACACCACGCCCTGCATGATCTGTGCGCCCGACACAGCCATCAAAGTCTCAACGCTAAATGTTCGAAGACTAGGCACGCGCAGAAAACAGTACCAAGTACAGCGTCTGCTCATCAAAGAGAGACCCAATTTCTTAGCGGTGCAGGAGACTAAGATGGCTGAGGAAGAGCAGGTAGCGACCGCGCTAAAGCCTTTTTACGAAGTTTGTGTCACGCCGGCCGTCGGCGCTTCGGGGGGTTGTTTTTTTGTTTTTGAGTAAGTCCCTACCCTTGTCGGAGTTGGCAGTCACCACCGACCAGGAGGGGCGCTTTATTTTGTGAGATTTATTATTTTCAGCAGTCCAATGGCGGTTTATTTGTATATATGCACCCAGTACGGTGAAAGACCGTGTTGCCTTTTTTTACGGCTTGCGCCGTTTTGTGGAATCTGATAGAATAGTCGTATTGTGTGGGGATTTTAATTGTGTTATCCGAACAGCGGACAGATCGCCGTCTCGGCAACGCACAGATAGGAGTGTTACGGTACTAAGTGATTTGATCGATGATTTTGATTTGGTGGACGCCGAAACCGTGAGAAACGAAACGTCAGAGATTCGTTTCACACATTTCCAGGCGTCCTCACACGCGCGATTAGATAGAGTGTACGTGTCGGCTTCTGTTGCAGCCATGTTAAGAAAGTACCGCGTCATGCCTGTTTATTTTTCGGATCACTGTTTTATTTCGACAACTATAGGAGAAAAGGCGTCGCCGAAGCCATTCAACTGGAGGCTCTGGAAGTTTAATGCAAAACTACTCAACGACGAAGCCTTTGTAAAGGCGGCAGTTAAAGCTTGTGAGAGTTCTTTTGAAGGAGCGAGGGGGGGGGGGGGCATTTTTGAGTCCTGGGAGCTCTTTAAGCAAGAGATTAAAATGATTGCGATGGAAAGGTCCTCTATCTTAGCTTTTGAGGCTCGCCGTGCTGAGGACAGTTTAACCGCCGATTTAGCGGCCCTGTCGAGAGCCGAGTGTGAAAATCCTCGTACTGGACTTAAAGATTTAGAGGGAGTAAAAGAACGCCTGGACGAGTTGCACCGCGAGCGGTCCGGGGAGCCGTAGTGCGAGCTCGCTCGGAGAAGTTCCTGCTAGGCGAGCAACCGACTAGACGTGCCTTGGCCGAGGAGAAGAGGTACGCGCTCCGCAACGAGATAAGGGAAATAGAATATCGAGGGGCCAGCAGCACGAGCCCGACTGTAATCCAGAAGGCTTTCGTGGAACATTACCGGCAGCTATTTGATAGCCAAACCAAAGGGAGGAAAGACCCCGCGTGTGGGAGCCTACTAGAGTCTCTTCCCCAGTTAGACGCAGACGAGCGGGAGAAGCTCGAAGAACCCGTTTCTATAGAGGAGGTGCATTTGGCCATCGACAATTTGCCGAACGCAAAAACGCCGGGGCCAGATGGTATAGGGGCGGAGTTCTACAAAAAGTTCAAAAACTCGGTAGGCGTTGCTTTGTTTCGAGTGTTTTCCCAAGCGTACGAACGTAAATCGCTGCCGCATTCATTCGGGCGAGCGCACACCGTACTTATCCCAAAAAGCGACGACGACGATAAACTACGTAAAGTAACAGGTTATCGGCCGATAACGTTGTGCAACGTCGACTACAAAATCTTCGCGAAAATCTTGTCGCGTCGGTTTCAAGGCGTAGCCCGCCAACTGATCGGGGAGCATCAGACCTGCGGGATTCAGGGCCGCTCAATCACAACAAACATTCACGTAGCTCACACTGTTTTGGAGGCGTGTGATAACGGCAACGGCCAGGCCGCCATGCTTCAGATCGACTTCGATAAAGCATTTGATCGCGTTAAACATGATGTACTCTTTGATGTTTTAGAGCGAGCCAATATTGGCTCAGTTATTTTGGAGGGGGCCAGAATGGTGTACAAAGATTTCACAACCCGGCACATCGTTAACAAGGAGTTAACCGATGTGATAGGCGTTCGTTCCTCTGTCAGACAAGGATGCCCCTTGTCACCTTTATTTTTCAATTTATACCTGGAGCTATTTTGTCTGAGCGTTTTAAGCAGTGAACAGTGTAGCGGTTTCCGGCTGGGAAACGTGGAAGTGAAAGTCATGAGCTACGCCGACGACGTAGCTGTCTTTTGTAGCGACAAGAGGAGCGTGAGTGCTGCGGTGATTTTGGCCAATCGGTTTTGTGAGGCTACAGGGGCTGCCGTAAATTGGTCAAAGTGTCGAGACTTTTGGCATAGGGCGTGGGCCACGACGCCTTCGGTGTAAGAAGGTGTGGGGTGGGACAGCGCACCGTGCACATACCTTGGCGTGCCTCTCAACTGTTACCGGGAAAACAAACAATATTGGTCTGGCGTTGCCACCGGCCTCGACAGGCGCGCTTCTTGCTGGAAGAGGCGGGATCTGTCGATTTTTGCTAAAGTGACGGTCTGCAACGTGTTTCTGATTTCTAAAGTGTGGTATGTCCTGCAGGCCATTCACTGTGCGCGCGTAAATATACAGAAGGTACATCGAGTTTTCGCGAAGTTCATCTGGAACTCGTGTTGGGAACCAATGAGACGTGACAATTTGTTTCACCGTAGACGCGATGGTGCGTTGGGGTTGTCGCATTTGTTTGTAAGGCAACTTGTGTCCCGTTTCTTCTTTTTGCGCGATCACGAACACCCATTCATACGTACATTTATCCAAGTAAAACTGGCGCCCCGTCTTTCTTTCTTCCTTGTATCTTCGTGTGACGGCGAGCCAATGAGACTGCTTGGCTTCCAGAAAGAAGTTGTCTGCGCAGTCCTTTTTTTGAATGCGCGTTTTTCTTAAGATTACCTCTCTATTGTAAGCTTGTAAGCAAGAAAACACAAGCGTGACTTGCTGATCAGTTTATTTCCCACCCCAATGTACCGTGCTGTTGTGTATAATGGTGCCCAAGACGTTTTGAAGCGAGTGAAGCGCATGTGCATACCCCCTGCGGCGAAAACTTTCTTTTTTTAAATTGCACAGCAACACATTACCAGTGAAGGCGTGGCTAAGAGAAAAGGGGTTAGAAATTCCCTGGTCTGTTGACTGTCCTTTATGCAAAGAACCGGAGACCATTGAACATGCATTTATTTTCTGTTGGGACGCTTTATTTTGTGTTTGGGATGTCCTCCAACGCACGCTAAAGAAACAGTTCTCCATTAGCTCATTGGGCAAACGTTTTTTGGACGTGAGGAACGATGACAATGTACCGCATGACATTTTTTTTCTTCTGGGGCTTTTCAGCATATGGCAATCGCGTATGGCAGTGAGACATGCCGACGCAACTGCGAAAGAAGTTCGGTTTTATTTTTTCAACCTCGTGAAGCATGTTGAGAGCGTCTTTTCGGCCTGCGAGCCCAAGCCCGAGTGGCTGAGCGTGTGTGGCCCTCTTCTCGAGATGTGGGAATTTTAATGTGCGCTGCCAAGTGTGCTGCAATGCACCTTTATATGGAATTCGTACCTCCTGCTTTCTTGCAATAAAAAAAAAAAAAGAGAAGACCTAGTCAGTAGCGTGTCTGGCTCGCAACCGAAGGGTCGTGGGTTCGAATCCCGCCGAAAATTGTTCAAGTTTTTTCTTTAAGGCAAATTAATTACTTTATAAAGTGAAATCATTTGAGACATGCGGCGACCTTTTTGCATTACATGTCATGTTTTTTAATCACTTTCATTCCACGCGTGACGTCACGTTTCACGTGAGCGTTATGGGTTGTTTGAAATTTCCGCACGAGGTCTTGGGCCGTGACCTCGTGACCGTATCGACCAATCAAAATTTTCGCGTCCGCGATTTTTTTGTCACGCCACCGACGCCGGCTTTCCTGTGACACGAGCTCCTTAACGCTATACGTCACTGCATTGTTGGTGTGTACTTGCGCGTTTGCAACGAAGTTGGGCCAATCAAGGAACAGGAGTTGAAAATTCGTGTTGTGTGTTTGTCGCTTCTAGCATCATAACGAACCTGACTTTACAGGCAGGGTTGCGATAGAACCTTGAGAATTATTGTCATATGTGTGCCCTTGGTAGAGTGCCTGGTTGGAATTCCAAAAGTCATAACTATTCTTAATTAAAGAGACACGAGTTGACGATCGTAAATCCGCCCGTTCACTTTGAAAATGCGCGTCTAATTCTCTATAAAAAAATCAAACTTTAATTAGGGCGTTGACAAAGTTCCAGTCTGTCTATTGTGCTCTGTCGAGGCGGTAACTAATGCAAACTTTTTTCGAGATCCGGGTTTTAAGTAGGGGTCACAGTAAGACAGTATCACAGTAGTACTTCCCAGTAGTCCCAGAACCTGCTCGATAGTCGGCATCAGGTGCCTCTCCCGGAGAACGACCTTATTTAGCTTAGTTAAACCGACGCAGAGTCGATAGCCACCCGCAGCCTTGTGTACGACGACGAGGTTGGCGCAACACGCCGTAGGTCTCTCAACACGCCGTATGACGCGTTCTCTCTCCATTTAGTCGAGTTCGTCTTTCACCATTTCAAGGGAGAAGAATAAGAATCCTTCTGGGTACGCTCAGCGAGAAGGGTACCACTCCGGGCTTGATGCGTATGTGGTACACGCCAGGCATCGTACGAAGTCCCGCGAAGAGTGGAGCCGCGACCGTAAGTGGCGTCAGGGTCGTCTTCGGCAGGTCAGCATCGGTCATGGAATCGACGAAATGGACGACCGCATTAGCGACTATCGCAGCGTAGCCTAGCAGAGGAGTGTCCTCGCCGCCGCCGACGTGCAGCTTCTGGTGTACTGTCCGACCTCGCCATGCCAAGGTAGCCGGGAACGTCCCGAGGAGGTTGAGGTGGCAGCGTCCAGGACCGACAAGTTGCTCACCCATAGGTTTGTCTAACGAGGCAGGACAACCAGAAAAGGAGTGGGGTACGTAAAAAAAAGTCCGCGCCGGAGTTCACTTTGAATTTGAGGGGGCAGCCGTTGACGTATACAACTACGTACCGGCCGGTACGTAGTTGTATTACGTGGAATCTGCGCTAGCGAAGATTCCACGGAGTGCAGCTAGATATTGCTGAGGCACTTCATTTTGGAGCGGCAAACAGCCGCGAAATGTCTCTGTTCGGCAATGGTTTGTAAAGCATGGGCTTATCCGAAGAGGCTCGACGAACGTTGCTATACACAGCCGCCGAGTGGAGAAGGAAAAAGGAGAGCGCGATGTTGGTTGTTGGTTCCTACGGTTGGAATGAGAGGGCATGATTTAGGGGTGTCATGGGTAAAGTGTTTCATAGACGTTGGAACCTGACAATTCGGGACTCGTCCGGAATAATAGATGTCTTATCGACCGCATTTCGTGCCGCCAGCCTTTCTCTATACGATGATGCAGCAAACGGATTGTACAGCGCTCCATCGGGAACAGATCGCCGCTCACATTCGCGAGCTATACATTGCAGCGCCCATCGAGCTTACAGAAGGTGGGCTCGACCCTGAGCTGCCTCAGCCCTTGCAGCCCTTGTTGCCCTCTCCGTTGGTAACGCCAGCCGTCACTGATACGAATGGAGCACCCGATCAAGATCCAATGAATGCCCTGTGAATCTCCGCCCAGCTTCTCAGGTTCTCTGGCTTTGGAGATCTACAGTAACCAGAAGGGTTCATAGATAAGCTCAAAAGTTATTGCCTAATCCACGGTGTCAAGCCAGAGGATCGCAGCACACGTGTCGTTTTCGCAACTCAACAGAAATGCCAAGCTGTGGTTTCGCTTCGGCGAAGTTTAGGAGCTGGGGCAGCTTCGTAACCGCGTTTCAGAGTCAGTTTGCGCCAGTGGACAAGAAGAAGCGACTGACAGAGGATCTGCGAAACGAACTCAACACTCCGAGGAAAACCTGAAGCAGTTCATATATGTAATCAGCATTAACTACGAAAGGATCGACGAGCCTGTGACAGATGCGCATAAGGTGGAGAGAGTACTCCGACATATTGGGGGGGGGGGGGGGGCACCTTCAGTTCCGGAATCTCGTTGAAGGAAGTACCTTCGCCGTGCTCAAGGAACTCGACGACGCTGCTGATGGATTTATGTAGAGCGTGTGGCGGCTTCTCCAATACGTACCCCGTCCCAACTTTCAAACAATGTTGCCTGGGATTTGGTGTTCCAAAGTCGAACGGCGACGCCAGCGACTCGTCCAGTTCTGGTGACGGATCATCCTATAGGAGCCTGGACCACGCCCGCCCTCGCTGCTCCAAACACGTACCCTTGGCGCCTGCATCCGGAGGCTCTGCAACCTTCGTACTACAGGGACAAACTCGGTACTGTCGCGGCACTCAGCGTAGCGCCGTTCCAAATGGGTTTCGTCAGTCCAATCGGACAACAGCCAGTGCACCAAGAAAACAATGATCGCCAGCTACTGTGCCATTGGTGCGGGGACGTGGGATACATGTCACGCCAGTGTCCCGCGGGCGCACTCCGGGGCCGTGGACGACCTCACTGTTTTCGCTGCAACGAGCCCGAACACATGCAAGCAAGATCTCCGGGAAACGGCAGGGAGTAGACGCCGTACCGGCAGGCGTCTACATGTCAGTGCAGGTAGCCACAGCAGCCGGCGGAAAAGAGCCACTTCTGGAGTTTCGCATAGGAGACGTAACCTTTCGGGCACTCCTGGAAACCGAGCCAAGCGTCAGTTTAGCGGGGAATGTAGCGATTGAGACAGCAGTGGCGGGAGGAGCAACTGTTTGAGAAGAGCAGCACTGACTTCGTCTTGCAGCCGGTTGGTCTCTGACAGCAAGCTCTGTACGATGCCGAGTGCATTGGCCAGGGGGATCACGCAAGCGGCGATTACTTCGCATGCCAGGCCTTTGCAGGGAAATTGTGCAAGGCAGACCTTCTAAACAATACAGGCGTCTCCATACAAATTTCTTCAAGCGCTTGGGCGATTGGGTGTGAATAACAGAAGCTTGTTCCGTTTTCGAAGGGTGAAATCCAAAGAGAAGAATACAGTCCGCCCGCTAACGAACAGGTGTACAGCTTAGAGCAATCGTTCGCCCAGTCAAGTGAAGGCCCGTGTGTGCAGAAAGAACAGCCTGCGGATGATCAGTTCCTACGAGAAAATGACCAGTCTCAGACCTAACATAACAAGACGATGCATTCAGATGATCGAAATCAGCTGCAAGACGACAATCTTGAGGTTGACTATGCAAAGCCCCAGGGTGCTTTAGCCATGCTGCCAAAGTTTGACACAGTATTTGAAAAACGTCCTGGTTGCACGGCACTGACAGAGAAACACCATCAACACTGGATATTCTGCGCCAATTCGCTGCAGGCTTCGCCCGGTCAATCTTCACATAAGCAGATTACGGATTCCTGCATCAAGGATCTGCTGCAGCAGAACTTGATGCAAGATACAGCCAAGCTCCAGCCAGTGGTCCTGTCGTCCAGTCCTGGTTGCGAAGAAGTCGGGAGAGTACTGGCTAGCTGTGGATTACCGGCCACTCAACGCTAAAACGCAAGTTCCAGTATACCCAATGTCAAGGACAGGCTGGGTACTGGCAGAGTTGGGCAAAGCTCAGTGGTTCACAATTAAGCTTCGATCTGTCCCAAAGCTTCCTCCAGATTCCTGTCTGCCACTAGAATATCACCAAGGCTGCATTTAAATGCCACCAGGGTACATTTGAATTGAAAATAATGCCCTTTTGTGTGGCTGGTGGACCAGCCGCATTCCAAGCTCTCATGGACAATGTACTCATAGGAATCAGACACCAATTGTGTATGGTCTTTTTATATGATGTCGTGATATACTCCAGCTTATTTTAAGATCATTTGCGGCATATTGAAGTGGTCTCGTCTAGGATCGCCCTGCTGGATTTATCATCAATCCAACAAAGACGCAAGCCTGCAGGCGGTCGCTCAAGTTTCTAGGGCACATGATTTCGCCGGGAGAGTGCAGGCTTGATTCGGATAAAGTTGCTGCTGTACGCGTCTTCCCAACCCCACAATGTTTCAAGAACGTTCAAGCATTTCTTGGACAGGCCGTGTATTACCGGCCTTTCCTGCCAAAGTTCTCTGAAGTGGCCCGAACTTTGACCATTCTTCTACAGAAAAATGTATCCTGGCGTTGAAGCAACCAGCAAGAAATGACATTTCAGCAGCTCCAAACCATGCTGGCAGACGAGGTGGTGGTTGCTCTCCCTGATCTCAACCGACCGTTCGTGGTAAAGATCGATGCGAGCAGCACCGGCATCGCAGCAGTCGTCTTGCAGGACACGGAGGGACAACTGCGGCCAGTGTCATTTATTAGTCGATCCCTGAACGAAGCTGAAAGGAACTACACCGTGCAAGAATGGGAGTGTTTGACCGTAGTCTGGGCCATTGACAAGTTCAGGACGTATTTGGAACATACCAAGTTTGAGGTACACACCGACCACGCTTCGCTCAAGTGGATGTTTACCACGAAACATACTTCAAGCAGGGTACGTCCATGGGTGCTACGCTTGCGTAGTTTCGATTGCCTCATTAGACACCGTCAAGGAGCAGCAAACATCCCAGCTGATGCTTTGAGCAGGTTCCCCGCTCCAGTCAGTATACTGCCGTTGGAAGCTCTGGAAACCGAAACCGATGAATGGTTCCCCATAGAGACGGAGGAGTAAGAGCTCCGACTTCGGTTCGATGAAAATACCGAAGTGAAGGAGATGGACATTTCGCTACCTCCAGGTAATTCGCTGGTAATTCGGTAGGAGGTAATTCGCTACCTCCAGGACCGAACCCTACCGACCGACGAAACACAGGCACGTCGAATACAACATGTTTTTGAGGAAAGTGAAATCGACCATGACGAACATCTACTTAAAGTTTCAGGGGAAAGAAACAGACGGTACTGCAGTTGTCGCACGATAACCCTTAAAGATGACACTTGGGGTACTTCAAGACTCCGAAGTGGGTCGCTGGGAAGTATCTTTGAATGGGTATGAGGTCTGACGTTTCACGTTGTGTGCGGCCGGGGGGACTAATGGACCGGGGGGACTAATAGTACCTGGGCGGAGGAGCCTATGGTAGAGCTGAGCGTAAACCTCATTGGGTCATTGCTTAAATCAAAACGCCACCACAGACATCTCCTAGTGGTCATCAACAAGTTCACGATGTTTGTTGAGATATTTCCACTTCGAGTTCCGACCAGTAAGGCCGTCCTGGAAAATATGATTGAGGTGTTTTGTCGGCATGGCTTCCCAAAAAGCATATCCAGTTACATTGAAAGCGTCTTCGTTTCCCGCCTGTGGAGGGACGTCATGAAGCACTTCGGCATCAAAGACCGCCACACGGTACCGTACCGGTACCACCCTGGAAGGCAGAGGGTAGAGCGGCATGACGCAACAGTAAAGCAGTGCCTGATGGCATACTGTAAAGACCATCGTGACTGGGACCAATGTATCTCTAAAGTTTCATTCGCGATAAGAACTCTCGAAAGTGTGACCACAGGGTACACGCCAGCTTTTCTGTGCTATGGGTGCCTGCTCCGCAAGCCATGGGAGAAAAACCGCGGTCAACTTTCTACACCAGACAGCCGAGCTCCAGGCTTTGTGGCAGAGGTGACGTCTAGGCTGCAAGACGCACACGAGTTTGCGCTAGAGGACCAGAGAACAGCCCAATAGCAGCAGCACCGCTAGTTCAACAGAAATTGACGGCAGTGCAAATTTAGGATTGGTGACCTAGTGCTCCGTGACCTGCACACCCTGAGCGATTTCAGCAAAGACGTGGCGGCAAAATTCGTACCGAGACACACTGGGCCATTCGTGGTGGTGGGGAAAGTGGGTTTGAACGTCTATCGCTTGAAGGACAGCAACACTGGAAGAGCAGCAGGACTGGAACATGCTGACCAGCTGCTGAAGTTTTATGAAGACCGGCTGAACATTTAATCTAAGAGGGGAGGATTGTAAGGTATGGGTTTGTCCGACGAGTCTAGGCGAGCGTTGCCGTGCACAGCCACCGATAGGTTCCGGCGGTTGGAATGAGCGGGCATGATTTTCTGGTGTCATAGATAAAGTGTTTCATAGACGCTGGAACCTGACAGGTTACACGCATGCCTCCTGGTTGGACACTCGGAACGTAAGTGCGGTGCGTTGCTACAGTAGTCGCACGACGCCTTCGACCCACGAGGCTGGCAGTCCCGGCCGTAGTCCCGGCTTCGAAAAGGTTCTCGAACTTTGGAGGCGGGCGTCATCTTGGCTAGCTTCCTCGACGCAGTGTCAACATTGAGGAGACTTGGCCGCGAAGCCGTTGCTTTACTGTTTTTTGGGGTTTTTTTTTTGTTTGCTTTCCGCGTCCTCGTGTTGTCGAGCTACAGGAGCACTTTTTGGAGCGTCAGTTTCGGGTTCCGGCAAACTTGGTCGGGCAGACGCGAGTCTTGCAGCCCTACGACGAACAGGTCTCGTCCAATGCGGTCCTCCCCGCATGCCGGGTAGTCGCACTTTTTAACGAGGTTTCGCCACACCATGAAGAATGCGTGGTTGATCTCGCCCGCCAATTGCGTGCGCTTGTGAAAGCGACTTGACTCGTACACCTCGTTGGCGGGGTGCACAAAGTAGGCCGTGAGTTTCGCTGTGACGTCGGCGTAAGAACGGTAGCCCTCGTCGTCCGTTGGGGCGAAAGAACCACGCGGGCTTGGGGACCCATACAAGATAGGAGAGTGCCCACCTTGGTTTATTCGGACGTGGCGGACAGGCTTGACGCAAAGGAGTAATCTTTAACCTGCTTGAGCCAAACCTTAGACACCATTCAGTCACTACACTAGCGGCCTCTACATGTACAAGGCCGGACACATCACCAGCATAAACGAGGGATGTGTTGAGGAGAAAGGAAAGGGGGGGGGTATTTCCGTACACATCCCCCAATTGCTTATTAGAAATTTCCTAAATGTCTGGGGGAGGGGGCATGGCCCCTCCTGTTGCTCCCACGAAGCTCGTCACAAATTTAGATAAATTTATTCGCAGATTTTTTCTGGTTTAAGATACTTTTTATATCTCGTAATCTACCATCACTATAATTTTTTATTTGGTTCCAGCATAAACACCCTTCTTACTTCTGCAGGTGTTTTTAAGTTTATGCCTTGTGGCTTCTGCTTCTGCGTCCCCTTAGTCTTTTCTTTCCGGGCATTCGTCGGGTTTCTTTGTGGTGTGCACCTCTTTTTGGCAGTCTTCGCCTTCTGGCGGTGTCCACGTCTTACTGGATTCGACGTAAGTCGAGTACAGAAGCCAGTATGAACACCCTAGAACGAGACAATTAGTTTTACACTTGACAGGGCCCGCTCTCTTTCCTATTTTGCGCAATTTTAATTGCTCTCAAGCTCCAATTACAAAAACAAATAACCGCCCCTTTCGTGCACTAGTGTTACGTAACAGGTAATATATTTTGTGTTGCATCTAGATCTCCGTAGAGTTTTAAAATGTATTCGGGACTGAAAATGCGAAGATACATGTATTATAAGGCCGAATTAGAAACACTGAGATACATAGGTCTCTTATATAACACGATTTTACTGAGACACTCTAAAAACAAAAAATGGCAAAAAAGACTCTCGAAAAACACCAGACATAGGTGCATGCTGAAAAGTATGTTTTCGCGAACGGTGTTAGGTGGTGAAGGTGCGATTATTCTCGAATGCAAAGAGTAATTCTTTTGTTCCTTTCTTTCTCTCAGTTTATGCACATCCCTTTACCTCAAAATGTATATGTATTCCCGGATACTATCCTGAATGAGGATAAAAAAGTAACTATTTCCTCCAAAAGAAAACATAGGTACTGCAGGCCGACAACTAGTTGATATGCATGACAGAGAGCATCTGCTCGAAATCAACCCTGTGTTGCCACATGTTTTTTTGTTTTTTTTTTAAATTTTTTTTATAATATTGTACTTTTTTTTTGTTTTGATCTATCTATCAATTTTCAGATAAAGATTGCCTGTTCCATATACGTAACACGGAGAAGTTCGACAAACAGAACAGGTTTACAAACCACGCTTTCAGATCGCTGCTGCTCTGGCTTAGACTTGCACAGCATATACATCGCTACTCATTTTGCTCGCCCGTTGAGAGCGGTGGTATCTTCTTTTTTATTCACTGCTTTGACTTCCATATGTTTTTCGGACGCTGAACAGGTTGTGATCATGAATGAAAAAAAAGGAAAGGAAACAAAATGGAAAAGGTGTCTGCCGAAGCCCCCGAGAGTGAAAAGTGGGAACCGCCTAACCGCTCTCGATCTCGATGTATCCGCGCTATGCAGCGCCGCGTGTGGGGCTTTCACAGTTCCGAACTTAGATCTCTTGTGCTAAACGGTTTTAATGCTGAATGTAGGATTTTATTGTAAATCAGATCTTGCAAATTTCGTATGAGCTAATAACCTGTCTACTTTACAATATGTACCTTTATGAAATGGTAAATATCTTATCCAAATGTTGTATTTTTGTCCCACATATATCTTGCTGTACAAACATGTCGCCTGAATAAAATAAATTATTTAACGTTTTATTTTGTTTTAACGAAGGTGCTCTTAAGCATTTTGTATCAGTATTGTGACATTCATAAAGGATATTTTAAATCGTTTTCGTGTACATTTGGCTTACACTTCTATTAGTGTGAGCAATGCTTCATCGCGACTGCGATGAAATCTTTTTCCAGTGTTAGAATAATGTTGTTGTTTTTTGCCTCACCTTCATCTTTTGTTTTTTCTTTTTTTAGAATGCTGAGATTGCTGTCTGTACTCCAAATTGTATATTCCACAGTCCTGTTCACCAGCTCTGAAAAGAAAATATGAAAGTAATTTCGATTAAATGGATATTTTGTGAGCACTATTTCAGGAGGCCTGTATCAATGCAGGAGCACGTCTTTAAGTCCCCCCCCCCCCCCCCCCCTTTATTGAAAAGGAGAAAGCTGAATAGAAGCGGCGACCCGCTGAGTATGACCGAACTCATCATGCCAAAAAAACTC
This sequence comes from Ixodes persulcatus, assembly GCA_013358835.2. NCBI lineage: Eukaryota > Metazoa > Arthropoda > Arachnida > Ixodida > Ixodidae > Ixodes > Ixodes persulcatus. Next base: position 320,483 of record JABSTQ010011327.1, on the reverse strand, counting down.
CGCTCTTGTCATGTGCGATCTTGACAGCAAATAAAATTGATATGATTTAATTTGATTCAATGAAAATGGGCGAACATTAATTACTTGAACTCGCAAACAAATATTCGTGACTAGGCAGTCAAAACTATGTGAGCAGGAATGCTCGCTCCCTTTGAGCTCCGATCAAAGCTGTGCAGGCGCGCTCTTTACTTCTGAAATGCCACAGAAAGTTGTCTGCAAGTGAAGGTGTTCGCTACAGAATTCGTCGCAATTTAATGAGCGGATTATAACTTTCCTAAAATACAAGGAATGATTTCGCATTTCCACGTAGACAGGAGCGAAGTACAAGAGAAATACAACTCTATTTTGTGTCAGCTTTCCTCGACGGGTTCATGTTATCAGGGCAGTTAATTATGGGAACAGCGTAACTTTGAATTGACACCTATACTAGTAGAATTTATATCTAAAAGGAGAGTATAAAACCAGGATTCTTGGTTCGCATAAATAAAGTGTTCACCAAAGGAAGTCGAAAGGATGTTTGAAATCCAACCCTAGTGGTGGTGATAAAATGCGGAAGTATGGGAACATGGCAGTTCTTGGATAAAAATCTTCATGAAGAAAAAGATATTCAGGTTTTCTATGAGCCCACGTCCACTCGACGTGATCTTGTCGATAAAAAATGGCAATGTGGAAGCTGAGTGTATTTATTTTAGTAAACAATAAAACTCTTCTCACCAAGAAAAAAAGTAACATTATCTTGCTTGTTCACAAAGTTTATCGCAGAAATAAACCCTGTACGAACCTAGAGTATACTATTTCTTAGTTGCACGGATATTTGGTATAACTGTACGTCAACGCAGAGCGAAATCTAATTTCGCTTTTTTTCCCCTTTAATCCAAGTAACGTCGTGTTCTCAAAATGTTTAATTTGATCACCATATTCACTCTAATTTTAGATTTTATGAGAGCCGTAGTTTTTTGGGACCAGCACTATAAACGGGTTTCGTTTTTTTCTTTTAAGACCTCGTATAATACTATATGGTAAGGTGGTAACAAGAAGGCTAAAATGCTTTCAGCAACGTTATTGCAGTTCTCAGTGGTGCATAAAAGGCGCTTAGAATCCCTTAGCAATATATACTCCCCACTGTAGTCGACTGTCTTTTTTTTGCAGTTGCGTGAATATTCCGAGGAACGTTTTAAGCCCGATCTCTTCGCCAGCGTTCGGCGTGGGGTTTCTCCCAACAGTCATTGCGTCAATGGGAACAACTTTCTTTAGGCTTGGGTTTAATCGTTCTTTAAACGCTGGGAGGAGTCAACTAAAACAGTAGTTCTCAGCCATTGACGTTTCGCGGACCCCTTGTGGATCGGCGGAGATGATGGAGGACCCCGTTCGTGGTGAGGGGAAGGGAAAGTATAGGTTAATTATGATAGTGATTTAATAAATTGATATAAGTAAGGGCTAGTATGAAGTAGACTTTTCTTTCTGACATATACACGAGAAAACTCACCCAAAAATTGGAACGTTTCTTCACAATCTGAGAAAAGACAACTTTTATTTCCAGGCTTGACTGATGAAGCTGGGCTTCGCGCGGAACCCTAGAATACCTTCGCGAACCCCAAAGGGTCCGCGGACCCCCATTTGAGAATCACTGAACTAAAACATGACACTTCCATATGTTGGTATAATTCTCGAGGTTCTTCCCTCCAGGAGGCGGAACGAAAAACACATTCCTCGAGAGAAGCTGTTTTCATTTCGTTCCTAATTGGCTTTTGGTTGCTGGGTTCTTGAAAAAGAATGTATACGGATCGAGTATTTTTAGGGAAAAAATGCAAAACTGATAAATAAATAATTGCTCTAAACTGCGGCCACCAAAAAAGAAATAGAGACTACTGTGAAGACAAAAAAGGCTCGAGGTACACCTAAGCACTTCTTATGAGTTGTGAATGGGAAAGCACGCACGCCGCTCTTCGTTCCCTTTCGTCTGCGGCGTACGGCGCGCCGACCTTGGGCGTGGAACGGTGGAGCCGCTGCCTCGCGGACACGCAGCGCCATCTCGTGAGCGATCGTTCAAACTAACGCGCAGCGGCCGCGCCGCTGCGCGTCAGTCGACGCGCGCCAGCCAATTGAACCGAAGCCGAAAATTCATCAGCTCTACTTCGCTCCTCTGGGATCGGGGAAACTAGGTGCCATGTCTAGGCTTTCCCGTGGCTTCATAACTGGGAGCTGGCTGCACTCGGAGAAAGGATTTAAAGTGCCGCTTTCGCGCTGCAAACTGATGACGTCGGCTCGCTCCATGAGACAGTTAACGCTTTCGCATTAAAATACGACAGAAAAGGACTGCGGTGACAACAGAAAAACGACAATGATGAACATATACCAGCTTGCTTGCGGCCTCACGTTTTGTTCGCAATTACTTGAAACTGCACCTGGTAGCTAGCAGTACGGGATGTTCTTACTCCCAGGTCCGCCCGCGGTAAAACTGATGTTTAACAAGTTTGTGCGGTATTTGAGTGCTTGAGGCTGAAGGCTTTATATACACAAATGCGCAATGGAACCATAATCTGCATCCAGGAAGTAGTGCCATCGTATACTCCAGTTTTAGTAGATAAGATTGTATTCTCGCAGACAACTTTCTGTAACTATGTCACTATGCAGTAAAAGTTATGGGCATACGTTCACTTGCCTATCTTGTGCGCCTATTCAAAGTGTGGATGCGCACTTTTCACTTCTCAAATTGTAGAGAAATATTTCCGCGGTTATACCAAGAATTAGCGGATTGAGCATATTATTACAATTTGTTGAGGTGTTGTTCATTCGCGAATGGGAAGCTAACACCTTATATGTTTTATAGTCCTTGTTTTCTTTATTTTATTTAAAACCCGATTTTCAGTTACTGAACTGGCCATTGCAGCTATGGCGTTGCTGCTAGCACACCGATGCTATCGTGATGACCGTGATAGTGACACACAGAATGCTCTAATTTCTACACTTGGCGAAAAAGTCGGCGAGCATTCCAGCTCGGCGCTTGACCTTGGCGCCAGCCAATCAAGGCAGCCGAATTCCTCGCCCACGGTTTTGCAAAGTGTCCAAATTAGAGCCCCAGGAAGTGTGGGTCCTCTTTCGGCCAAGGGAGAACGGAGTGATCTTGACATTGCCCCTTCTGTACGCGTTTTGCAAGTGGGTTTAGCCTTTGGCCACGCGCAGAGGGGAGAGAGAGAGAGGAAACTTCTTTATTGACCCTTAGTTCAGGGTGTCAAGGGGACATCCAGGAAAGTGCTCTCAATCTCCAAAAAGTACGTTCGCTTTGTACAACCAGGCATCGCCCGACGCTGGCAACATTTCGCGTTACTTCAAAGATGCAATTACGGAGAACAGATGTCTTTGAGGCGCCGACTAATATGTTAGGGAGGATTTGTAGATTGTTCTTCGCATGCGTTCTATCGTTACGCGTATACTTATCATAGTAGGGCTCTGGATTTAGGGTCTTTTCATTTTCAAGAAAGTTTTCTCCTCCTCCCCCCCCCCCTTATCTTATTACAAAAGCGATATACTAAAAGTTCTTAATGGTGCAGTCTTTAGAAAAAATCTGGTTACGCATGGCATAAAAATAAACTAGATAACACTCTTTACTTCCAGCAAGAGCGCGCTCGCCATAACTCTTAGTCGTCGCTACCCGTAAAAGAAGGTACCATTTATGACTTTAGTTCACTCTAGTTCATGCTTTTAAAACAGAAAACCGAAGGGACTGAAGAATACGTGTTTTACTCGGATCATTTTCGCTGCTGTTTGATGGTTCATTGGAGTCTTCTCTGATGCCTTTTAAGTCTTTTGTATGGCATACGAACTTTAATATAAAAAAAAACATGTAAATTGTTTTGGGAATCATGTATTATTTTATTCCCCACCCCGGCCCGTTTTCATATATGCCCAATTCCTAAGGACCCCAGGCTACCAGTACTACTACAGCGTACTGCAGGTTGTAAAGCACAGTTAAATGTGTAATGGATATAATTGCCCCACACGTAGCATACATATACAACTTATCATTATCATCTGGTTAGTTTCCCACAAACATGAAGTTGGCTAAAGTCACTGTTGTACATAAAGGAGGCGATAAGCATGTTACGAATAACTATAGGCCAATATCTGTGTTACCTGTCTTCTCTAAGGTACTCGAAAAGATTCTTCTTACGCGCCTCGATCACTTTGTTTGTAAACATTCTATCTTAACAGACTATCCGTTCGGCTTTCGCAAAGGGAAATCTACGGAAGCCGCCCTGTTATATCAAAAGGAAATTATATTACAAAATATAGAAAAAAAGGTTGATTACTTTAGGTGTGTTCATTGATTTCAGTAAAGCGTTTGATGTCCTAAATCACACAGTACAACTTATGAAACTTAGTCGATATGGCGTCCGCGGTGTACCACTTGCCTTACTTCACTCATATCTAACAAATAGGAAACAGTGTGTAGCTATTGACGGTTTTTCCTCTTCTTTCCAAAGTGTTCTCTGTGGTGTACCGCAGGGAAGCATACTTGGACCTTTTCTATTTAACGTATACATCAATGACCTAGTAAACATCGATAACCAAGTGCAGCTCGTTATATATGCGGACGATACGAGTATGTTTTTCTCTGCGGCCGATGTTGATACACTGTTGTGCCTAGCCGATTCTACTCTTACCAAGTTTGCATTGTGGTCTGATACTAACGGCCTTAAGGCTAATACAATGAAGTCTAAAGCAATCTTATTCAGACCGAAAAATAAAACCATTTCAATAAATTACACTCTCTTACTAGGTACGTCAGCAATCGAAGTTCTCAGCCAGCATAAAACTTTAGGCGTGTTTTTTTCAGAGAATATGACGTGGGATTGTCATGTAAATTATTTGATAGCTATACTCTCTCGGGTTGTTGGTATTGTTTCTCGTTGCCGCAATTGTTTTACCACTCAACATTAAGCTTAAAATTGACTACGCATTATTTCAATTCCACTTAAGTTATTGTCACCTTGTATGGGCTACTACAACAAAACAAAACCTTAAAAACATACTATTACTACAAAAGAAAATAATACGATATATTGCTGATGTTTCCTACACAGACCACGCGGAACCTTTATTTTGAAAATATCAAATAATTTCGGTTGAACGCTTGTATGAGTATCGCTTGCTTTGTTGCATTCGTTTCTCCCCCCCTTTATTCATTGATTTCTTATTTACTATTTCTCAGCTTGTAAGGCATAACAGTCAAGTCAACATACGCCGCAGAGAAGCATGGGTCCTCCGTTGTTCCCGCACAAACTACAATTAACTTACAAACTTTACATCATAATGCACCACTTGTTTTAAATAAATGGCTCACAAACAACATAAACATATACACGACTAGCAAATGAGACTTGCGCTCTTATATTTTCGTTGTTCCCTAACTTAGTGTTATAATGTTTACAAAGTTACGATTTTTAATATTTTTTGTTTCATCAAATGTTACGCTAGTAGAGTGTTGTACTACCAAGCTGCTGCCAATGTAATAAGGGTCCCAGACCCAGTCAAGCTGTCTCAACAGCTTTTTGTCTGGGACTCCTTCCAGTGTTTCTGGAAAATAAAGCTTTGATTTGATTTGATTTGAGATTGACTACAACTTTTGCTAAACCATTGAAATGTCAAAGAGTATGCTGGGTTTGTAGGTTAACAAGCTGCGTGCATTAGTGCCTGGACAATTTGAGTGGGAATTCATCATCACCTAATTTTAACAAGTAACTTTGAATTAAAGTGCTGACAGAGTCAGCATGAACGTGCAGAGCATATGTCCACACAACCACTATGCTCTGTCGGGGTTCAATCGGAATAAACAAGTATCCACAAATCTCAAGTGCTGACCAACTTAAGACTTTTAAACACAGGTTTAATTTGCTTTTTTCAGTCGACAGCCTTTTGTTCTTGGCTTGAACATTTGCGTTTTATGACTTGTTGTTCGGAAGAACGTTGAATTGTTAAAACCAATAGCGCGAAGAATAATTACGAGTAAAAATCAGGGAGCATTTAGGAAGCTTAATTTCTCAAAAATATTTGATTTCCCCTTATTTAGATTTTTAGTTTAATATATATTATCAGTCAGGCGTGCATCAAACAACTAATACTGTAAATAAGGACACATTTCTTTGTATGAAAATTGGTGATAATATATAACGTATTTTCGATTTGGGCATGCTCTTCCTGTTTGCAAATCATAACGTGTCCGCCTATTTAACAGACGTCTTTCGTCAGTGCATCGTCTGTTTGAAGCTGCACAATTCCTGTAGAATGACGGAGCAAGGTGGGGTAAAATTAGATGCGGGCTAAATGCGACAGTTTCTTTGTTTAGCGCCTTCCCTCTCTTAGACTAGCGATTGGAATATGTTTAAACTTCACCCAGAGGTGCCGTGACCTCTATACTTGGCGTGTGTAGAGCATCAAAGCTGTCGGCAAGAGTGTTCAGACGAAAATAAATGCAGTGTTGAGGTTGACGCGTTTACTCCCCCACCAAAAAGGAGCAAAATTCAGCGCGAGGTTTCGCTTCGAGACGTGCACCCTGTTTGGCACCGACTACTGTGCCAAGGTAATCAGTAATTTTATTATTATGCTTAATTACCTCCATCCAGACCGATGTGTGTTTTTTTCTTAACTAAATAATTATTTACGTAACGGGATATACACGGGGGAAAACGCGACAATCTGGTTTTCTATGAGGCGCATGTCAATAACGCACGAGTGTCCGGGTTGCTCCTGAGCCATATTTCTTTTCATACACTGTCTGGGGTGGTCACAACGTATAAACAAAAAAGGTATTGATAGCGGGAAAGTGACACGAAAAAAGCTCTGAAAGTGTTAAGCAGAAGTTTCACTCTCTTCGCGCTGCTGCCACACTTCTTGGCGTACCAAAGAATGCGCTTCAAAGGGTAGCCAAACGACTCGGGGAATGTAAAGAGCAGCGGCTCTAGAAATAGAACGTCTGGGCTACAGAAGGCGGTTTCGTTCCGACGTTTCAAGTTTCAAGATCATTTCTTCTGTACCTAATGTAGGATAGAAAAAGGGAACAAGCAGGTCGGAGAGCAGCACTCTTCTAACGTGATCTCCCCACAAGGCAAAGCTGACGTTGGCCAAGGATCGGCGGTCCGCCCCCCCACACACACACACACAAATACACACACACATTCAAAAAGACAAAGCACAACAACAACGTGATGTCGTCGAGGAAGATTATTAGTGTCCGAGCGTTCTGCAGACCGTGCGATGCACATCTCAAGAGACTGGCAGTGCCAGGTATGCAAAGAAATTTGGAGCCGAGCAGCCCCGCATTCAGTATAGATCAGGTGCATGGAAGTCAAGGAATGGGTTTACAAGGAGTGCGTTGGTGATTAAACAACGTGTTTCAAGTGTTTTATCGCAAAAACTGAACGCATTTCCGGTTTTTCATACGTGTCTCATTGTACCCCACTACGTTGTCTCATTTTGCCCCTCAGGGCGGGGCGAAATGAGACATTGTGTGACTTTCAGATAGTGTAGTTTTGTTTAATGTTCCGGTTGCTCCAGTTAAGTAATATTTACTGAGCATAGAAGCAAGACATATAAGAATATCCCCATGCTGTGTTTTCTTAAACATTAAATAAAAAATAAAAATTACCGTTGAAATTAATTTTTTTTTCTTCTCATTTTGCCCCACCTTACCCAGTACACATTGCCATATTTGGAAGATTGGAATGCTAAATACGCCCCCAATTTGACTTTGTCGTCACGTAGCAGTCGTCGCAATTCTATGCGGTTTTAGATCTGCACGTACCGCAGTTTCGGAATGTCGCGGATAGCACCCTTCCGATGTCAGTAAGGTACGTCTTGAGAACTTCCTCTTAACAGGAATCTCGTTGTTTCTTCGCAAATCATGCATCACTATAATGAGACATGAATTATCGGCCCTAGAGACTCATTCAACCTCCCCCCCCTCCGAGGAAGTTTACTCAAAGTGTCATTTTCAGGGTTAAGGGGGGATGTGGGGATTTAGAGTAATTTTCTCATTTATGAAAAAATACTTATCATATTATACACTGATTTAAGACATCTCGCAACTTTTGCAAATATGCAATCAGATATTGAATATCTTTGCTAAAACCAGAGTTATGGGAGATCGATTTAATTTGATTAGGTCATTTGTTTCGGGTCGTTAAAGAAAGATTTTTCGTAAATTATCGTAACTTTTTATACAACTGCATTTACAAAGGTGTAATTTGTGCGGTGATGCTATTTTAAATCTCACCCGAGAGGGTTATGTTACTAAAAAACGATTGTAATCATAGTGTAAAAGAATGCTTTCTCGTTATTTAAAAAAGTAACTAATTGAATAGAATTCTTTAATTGGAAGACTATAAAAACAGAGTCACCACGCAGCTCCATTCTTCCCGATCAAAATGACACCAAGCGTGTTAATATAGTACAAGACAAACTTCACAAAACGCCTGTAAAGCATCAGCACTTGTGAAAGAAGTGTGAAGAGAGAAATAAGCACTTGAAGTATGTGTATTCCTACTGAATGTTCATAAAAAATTAAGACTCCATATTTATTTTTTCATATATGAAAATCAGAAACAGCAATCATATTTTGTACAAAGCTGGGTGGGTATGTCTAAATATCAGAGGCCAGATTTCCAAAACTTTCTTACAAAAAAACGTTCGTAAATTTATCTTACGACAAAGTTACGAACATCTGAGTATTCCCGAAGCAAAATGTTCGTAAGGTTTGCGTAAGTTACGGATTTTGTCGTAACGTACGCAAAACTTACGAACATTTTGCTTCAGGAATACTCAAAAGTTCGTAACTTTGTCGTAAGATACATTTACGAACTTTTTTGTCGTAAGAAAGTGTCGGGAATCTGACCTCAGAAAAGCCATTTTTTCAAAAATTACTTTCTCCCAACTTTTTTTATTTAATGACCAGCCTCCCCCTTAAGCCTTCTAAATTAAGAATATAGCCCAAGTGGTCACAAACAACCGCTATAGTCATTGGCAAGTTAAGAACTACAGAGAAGAGCTTCAGTCGTCCCGCCTCCAGCGCGAGCTTCCTACCTTCGGCAATGGTTCTGCGTCTCGTCCACCAAAAGAGCCCGCGCGCAGCCAAAGCACAACGGAAGGTGCGGAGCGCGTGCTGAAGGTCGGGCGGTCGAAGGACGCGCCCTGCTGTTCTCATTCTCTCAGGGACTATACAAACTGACTATTGTTACTCTTGCTAGCTCGAAATAAAGATTATGTGCATTTATTGAAATCAGAACTTGCAAATTTTGATATAAGATAATTGCCTCCGTATTTCACAATATGATTTGTTTTAAATAATAAATGCACTAACCAAATGCCCCATATTTGTTTTAAGGCGATGTAATTCTACATCCAAAGAAACAAAAAACTGTTAGAAAAAGCCATGTTGTGCAAAGGAGTACATACTCAATAATTGAATATATACACCTTCACATAGTCGTTGACCTGCGTGAATTAGAAATTACGACCTATTCTCGGCACCGACGAATACCTAGGCTTTCCCGTGAACGACACCTCACACCTCACTTTACTCACAAACCTCCAACAAATTGGCAAAACGATGAAAGATCTCTAGACAGTTCAATTTTTCTTAAAAAAAAAACTCTTGCTGTAGAAACGTTTGCACATGCCCCCCCCCCCCCCAAAAAAAAAAAAAAAAGAAAAAATGTATTTCTTATTTTAATACGAATTATTCTAAGGTTATACGTTCTTGAATATTGATATTGGGAATATTTAAAAGTATATGAGGATACATTAGGCTTTTCGTGTACAGTTTACTTCGGCCACTAGTATTGTGAGCACTCCTTCGTTAGCACCGCGATAAAGAAAGTTTCCAGATATATAAAAAGTGTTTTGCCTTACTTCCTTTCATCGACTCTTCGTAGAATTGTTTCTCCAGTTCCTCGATTTCTTTTGGATCTGAAGACTCCTGTGGACCTGTGTACTGCGCTGAAAATAAAATATAAAAGTACTTAATCTAAAAGGATCTGCCATGATTTATCTTCCGGGATGCTTTAATTTTTGTTTGATTTCCTCTACAGGCTCTCAATATCAAAAGAATTTATGAAAAATTCGACGTTTAACGTGACACCTGTGCCATCTGCAATTACACGGAAATTCAATCCTGACATTATCCTTTTAGAAGGTATTGGTGTCATATTTCGCGCTCAATTGCATTGATATCTATAAAGGGCGATGGAAAAAGGAAACCATGGTTATTTTATCTGCACAAAAGAACGCATCACAGGTATCATAACATGTGTATGAATCACTACGCTAGTGATCATGATAATCAATTCGTAACGTTTTATAAAAGATATATAAAAAAGGAAAAGAATAGTTATTGGCCGATGTTGTTTTGGACGTGTGTTTCGTTCGACAAAGAACTGACATTGCAAGGGCCTGTGCTATTTTTTTCAAAGAAAAAAAATTCCAACAAGAAAAAAAAAAAAAAACAAGATTGACTTTCTTGTTTACAAATTTTCCCACAGGAAGAAATTCCGCGAAAGGCCCCATAATATATCGTAAACGGATCTCGGGCCTCTTAATTGCCGTCGCCGCACAGTGAAGCTCAATTTTGCTCCATGATATTTGGACTTAGGTAACGTCCTATTTTTTTCTCAAGCTATACCCAAATGACCACTAGTCTTAAGTTTTCTTGGAGTCGTAGTGTATTTAGGCAAGCACGAAATTCGGATTTCGTTCTTTTTATAAAACCCCGTATATGAACAGGTGGCAAATGAAACGCTTTGCTGATAAAGCATTCAACAATACTGGACTATGCAAACGCAATTCGCTCCAGGTTTTTGTTCAATCAGACCCTAGACATTTGCAGCAATTAACTAAAGCATGGCACCGGCAAAAGTCGGAATGATGCTCGAGGTTCTCCGAGCTAGGAGGCGAAGCGAAAACGCATCGCTTCATTATGTGGGTAATCGCTTCATAACGTTCTTTTTGTTTTTTGGGTGAAAAAGTGTCAGCGACGACTATTTGTAAAAAAAGAGAGGCATTCCATGATGCAACTGGAAGCTGGCGATATAGGAAGTTCTTACTTTCAGGTCCCCCGGCAAGGAAAGTCATATTTAGGGTGTTTTCCGTTTTCCCAGTGGATTTCTTCACTCCTACATCATATGTTTCTCTAAAAGTATAAAGAAGCAGTGTGTCAGTCAATCTCGTTGTTTATTATGAAGGCCAAACAAAGCTAGAAGAACACCTTACATTCCTCCGGAGGAGTTTTTAAACTCCAAAAAGATGTCAAGTGGCCAATCTGTTTTCGAATTTGGAGACTTTATCATTTCCATCGAGACGCAGGTTGCATTCACATTGATCAAAGAAGCGTTTTTTCCGGGATTTTCATTTCGCCAATATGTTTTATCATCAACGTTTTCAAAGAACTGGAATAACAAAAGAAGTAGGCAGTTTCAGTAAGCGTCTTAGTTTCGCTTTTAAATGCTATCAATACTTTTTTTATAGGGATCGTTAGGTGGTGCGGTGAGAAGCGTAGTTTTGATCTTCACCGCAGTGTGCGTTGAGATCAAATATCGTGGATTGCTTAGACCTTTTAGATTCCCTCCTACAAGCTAAGAACTTTCTTTACTGGTTTGTGAATTCCAATCCGTACATTCGCCGAATCTCTCTTTTGTGAAATATTGTTCGCCGCTCGTTCATACATAGCCCCGTCACATTCTTCGCATGGGTATCAAGTATTAAGACGGCTAGGGCTAGCCTGCTATAAAAACAAAAGCAAAAAACGACAACAACATATAAGCAAAGGTAGCACAACTCATACAGTCGGAAATTTGCCTATGACCGTCTACTCATTCGAAGGGAATTCACTTTTTAAAATCTGTCGTGGCGCCTCTTTTTTCCGATGCCCCGCTCATTACCTGTACCAACATCATGGTGGATGAAGAAAAAAAATCTACGCATTATAATTTTTTTTTACTTCAAAACCAACAAAAATGTTTTAGTACAGGTTTACAGGTTCAATGTTTCCTATACTTCGTCTGACCCTACGATGGACTAAAGGCAAAAGCTACGGACCGCCAGATCCAATCACGAGCCACTTAGAAATTATGCGGTATTTCACTTCGATGCACGCATCGGTGCCCGCATTTCGGATCACTGATGTGGGGACGGGTGGACAGTGGTTCGAACCGTAGAGCACTGAATGACTCAACAATTTTTACATCGCAAAGAAAGCCACGACATATCGGTTCTTTGGAGAGTTGACGCTATAGGAATGATGCGGCGCTTTTGGATTCGAGCATTATTTGTCCACCCCTAATCAATGTTAAGCGTGTCATAGTATAGCGTGGAACGTGATTGGACTTGTCGGCCCGTGGCTTTGGCCTTTAGTCCATCGTAGCATGAGACGAAGTATAAGATGCTCAGATCAATACGTAGACTTTTGTTTGCGCATTTATCATTTTGTATTTTTACATTTCACCTAAGAATTATAAAGACCACAAAAAAACCTTAAACAACAAGAATAAATAAATAAACACATAAGAAGCATTACAAAATCTCGCGCCTAATACCCCTATCAGACTGTCAATTTAATGTCAGTTCTATTGAATGATATTTGAGCGATCGGCCAACCAGTGCGGCACTCGCATGACTGCTCGCGAGCTGATTTGCTGATCGCACAAATGTCATTCAATAAAACTAACAATATTTTCCGGTCTGACGGGGGTATAAGACTCACTTATCCGTGGCCATATTATGAATATTGTATTTTGAGGCATAAACGTGGTTGTAATTAAAATCTCTGCAAAAGGGGAAGACCTATCGATGATACACGCGTTTCCATTTCTGCAGCAAAAAGCTAGAAAAAGGCATGCAAGTTGCGCATATCTGCGTGGCACGGTTGCGAAACATTGGCTTATACAATTTAGACGAAAAAAATTAATATTGCTTTCGAAATGTCTGCATCGAAGAATCTGACCCTACTGCCTTTTTAATAATGAGCAACTACAAATTATCACTGACTAACTAAATGTATCGCTGCCAATTACTCCTCCTACGAATGTATGTATGTAATGAGTCTATTGAGAGATTAGAATGCTTAAGTGCGGCTTCAATTAAGAAATGAGGAACATACCTTGTTCAACGAGGTCCTCTTTCTTAGCAGCGTGAACGACGGCGGGGAGGGTAAAGAGAATGGTACACGTGAGGAACAGTACTTGTCGCGGCAGTTCCATTGTTTGCAGAGCCAGGGCAAATGCTAGAGCCGGATAGAGGAGTGTTCGGTTTTATTGATTCTACTCTATGCCACGTGACCAAAAGCAGACGAACGGGCGTGAAGAGTATATTTTAAATTTAGTAAGTTGAATGAAATGAATTGTCTGTTTTTTTTTCATATCAACGCGCTTCCGCCATCTGCCGCACAGAAGTTTCGTAATATTGGAATTGTGTGAGCTTCCTTTTGTTTGTGACAGATGTTTTACAGTTTCGGAGTAGCTTTAACGCTTAAGAAAATTTAGGAAACTACGTAATTTGTTTTCAATGGAGGTAATTGATAGAGTGAAAATAGTGGAGAACCTCAAAATTTCAATAGATTTTTAACGAAAAATATATTTTTCTATGCCATTTCTCCAGTTGAGTTTAATTTGGGAAATCTTTACGATATCAGGCAAGGTTTAGTCAAGAAACTCTCCTTCTCAATCGTTTCCATATTTGTCTTTAGAGTCGGCGAACGCGTGTGTTAACATACCACAGCTCGGAGTGGGTGGACTAAAAATAGCGCTGCAGAACTATGGTTTCCCGGAACAATCACCACTCGTGTCGCTTTGAAATGTATAAGCATCGTACCGGAAACCGCGAGGGCAATCACTACTGAGTGATGTACACTAAAACAAGAGGCTAACAGACGTACTGCAAAGCGCCCAGCTAAGCTGAGCCTCCAGGCGCCATTTCAAGACGAACTAGGTGCCAGCTCTCTAGATATCCCCGCAGTACATTTAATTCTATTTTCTTGACGTTCATTATTGGCTAAACGTGGTTGTCCAGTTTTTTGTTACGTAGATTCCTGGTTTAAGCAATGCAGTTTCTTAACCATTTCGGTTAGTATTTTGTTTTCTTTGATTTTCGTCAGTTCTTCGATATCAAAATAAATATAGAGGGAATGTCCTGAGAAACATCTCGCGCTTTTGAAATGCCTATTGAACGGAATCACATTACATTTGAAAATTGCGCTCTCTTGCGAATTGACTATCTTTATGAATTTATAGTTGCAAGATCTGGATTGAAAAGAAATGTTGTTTGGAGCACGAATTTTTGTAACTGATATTAATTTAAATTTTTATGTCAAAGAAGAATATTAAAAAAAAAAAATGTTTTCAGATTAAACATTTTTTTTTTTTTCAGAATGGTGGCGTCAGGAGAAATGCAAGCGCTCAAAACTCGTGAACACGTGTTGTTCTTGTTTTTTTTCCTTTTTCACCCTCTAATGTGAAAAAAAAAACACGTAATCAACACAACAAAATATTTTTAAAAGGAACGAATGCGGGATTCTGTTACAAAAGGATCCACTATGGATTCTTTTTAGATTTTGTAAGCTTGGCAGAATCTAGTTTACAAAACTAGGTAATTAAGAGCTCCAATACTTTGTACAAATGCTTTAATATCATAAGTATTCCCACTACAGAGGTAGTTATATTCTACCACACTCCGGAGATGCATAAACTTTAAGAGCATGCCGTTTTTACACTAAACATCTGAGCCTATTTCGGATTTATTCTGCTAAACAAGAAAGCGATAGCGTTTTTGGCAGAATTTCCTACCGTTCTTATCTCTTTCAACGTCCTCAGTATACCCTCAGCGTTAAAGCGCTGGATATCCTGACTTATCCAAGCACCGCCATCTTTTGATCGTGCCGCGGGCACTGCTATCGGATGACGGCGACGCGTCGCCATTTTTGGTTCCTGGCGCTTCCCACATCAAGACGCGCACGCTACAATTGGTCTGCTGTGACTGCCGGCAACGCGCCGTCATTTGCAAGCACGCTTTTTTTGGTCTGCTGTAGATACCGGCGCCGCGCCGACGCGCCAAACTAGATTGGCGGCGACACTCCGCCATTTTTGACTCAAGTGCGTCCCAGCATGCACTAACTTGGCGCTCCTTGTTTATAAAATCCATCCAGCGCTTTACTCGGCATAGCCGCCGGGCACCACCATGTTCAAAATAAAAAAAAAAATAAAAAAAAAATCCGGGAGAAGGCCTATGATTCGTGACTAACATATCCGGGCTCCGAGTTTTTATATTTCGATATCAGTGGGGTAGTGCGTTTACGATTGTCGTAAATTTCTATTTGTTTAATATCAATATTAATCACTAAAGACACGAAACTCGCCATATTTCTTAGTTTCTGAAATATGCCTTCGCCAAATATACATCATCGAAAAAAAAAAAAAAAAATAGAGACGAGAAAGATCTCGGTTTGGGCAACACCTCCTAAATAAGAAAACCTCAGTGCTGAATTTTCCAGCGTCGCTAAAGAAGGCCACCGTAGGCCAGAGATTGTACATGACTACAGCTTTAGCGTTGGGCTGCAAATCGTGTCCAATCAGTACGACTCCTGTACTTCGTAGCACCTTAAGTCCAGACGCAGCCAACTCTACGAGCTGATGTGACCAATCAGAGAGCGTCAGAAGTGCACTATTATGGTGTTCGTTATGTTTATGTACGCTTTCTGTCATCGCTGAACTAATAATAAACAAAAGAGGGCTAGTGACTTGCGCTTCTGACGCTGTTTGTTTGGTCCCAGTACTGCGTTGCATCGGCTGCGTCTGGACTTAAGCTGAAACGAAATATAGCCAAACGCTGACGCCATAGTCATGTCTGATCTCTGGCCTACGGCGGCCTTCTTTGGTGGCACAAGAAATTCCAGAACTTAGGCTTTTGTATCTAGGAGGTGTTGGTTTGGGAGAAGGTTTGTGCGTGTACGTGTAGGGGGGAGGGGGCAGGGGCAAAGGAGCGGGGGCGGTGCGGATTTTTGACTGGCTGTCTCGCGCACCAATAAAAATTCTTTCGCGATTAAATGTTTTCGTGTTCATATCACGCTATCCTAAAGCGTTTGAGACCATAAAAAAGTATGTATGTGTGTGTTTAGTGGCCATTTAAAAATGCGATACAACGATATTCAGTTAGAATGTTTTTCACTTCGCAGGAGCTTAATGGCACGAGTGGGACCTAAGCCTGTGTGCTCTTAAGGGGGTATGGAAACGAAATGTTTGCACTTTTATTTCTTTGTTTCGATGTGGTCCACGTTGTGGCGGCCGCCGAGAAACACTAGCCTAGACTAGTGTTTCTGGACTGCAGGCAGAGAAGTCAAGAAAACTAATTTTAAAACGAATGAACACATGTCAGAATTGCCTCTGGTGGCGGTCTGTGAAGCTCCGTTGGAATGCCGTCACGTCATGAGTTCCCAAGAAGCAGCGCCAGTTCGTGGCCGTATGGCTCTTTCGTAGAGTTACTTAGCCAGTGCGAAAAGCTGAATGATGACAATAGAATATCCAGTGCTTTCCTCCACAACAATATATACCACGGCGAATAGGGTGTATTTTTTAAATATGATTCGGATAAAATAAAAATCAGAAAGGAATGCTAAAGTTGAGGCTTGGGCGAGTTGGTGCATACTTCGGAATTAAAACAGCGCGAATTTTCTGGTTCCCTGACCTGCTCGTTTTTTTTTTTTTTTTAGCACGTACTCTGTACGGCTGCGTCATGGCGCATTTTTTATTTTTTTTTATTTTTATATTTTTTATTGTTTTTTTATCTTGGTGATGTATCACATGGGCTGAATTCTTCCTTCTCTTTTGTTCGTGACACCGCAAATATATATTGCGTTTTTGCGTTCAATAAACTCAGTTGTAAGTCAGCGCTACGTCCGTGTCACTTCTTTGTCTGGTCCTCGTCTTTTCGCGCTGTTTTTAATTCAGAAAGGAATGTCTGACCGAATTGAAAATAGGAAAGCGAAATTCGAGAACCTGTCGCGTGTTTAATAAACACTTCAGTGAGTGCGACTCCTTGTATCCCGTTGGTTCCAGTGTGTTTTGTGAGTGCTGGTCTCTTATTAGTTCCAAGTTGATTCCTTTTTGAATTTTGTAAACCAGTAAACAAACATTTTGTCAAAAAGCCTGGCAGGAAGAAGCGGCCGCTGGCAGTCTTCTGGAGTCGTTTCAATTAAATCCCTGCTTATTTACCCGGTCGACGCGAAAAGCGCGAGACCCCCTCGCGTTCGAAGTCTTAAGTGTAGTTAGTCGGTGACACATCAGCGTACCAAAAATGAGGAATACACAGGCTATGAATTACTATCGTTTTGATGGTGTGTCTATGTTTTGTACACGCGTGGGCTTTTAGAAAAATCGGCATAGGAGGTTCGGCGCGTAGAGCATTCAGCCCTCGCACAAGCAACAGGGTTCTCGAATTTACAAGAACGCGACATTAACAGAAGTACCAAAAAGGCGCATCCACTCCCAGCCAT
The DNA here is from genome assembly GCA_013358835.2 of Ixodes persulcatus. NCBI lineage: Eukaryota > Metazoa > Arthropoda > Arachnida > Ixodida > Ixodidae > Ixodes > Ixodes persulcatus. The sequence goes on along the minus strand of JABSTQ010011327.1, from coordinate 302,953 downwards.
CGTACCTCGGCACTTTGCGTGGGAGCCAAACGCGACAACCATTCGGCCACGGGCGCGGTTGCCCGGAGACGCGCGTGGCTATATACGCAGTAGCTGTATTTGAGTCTTCTTCGTGTTGGTGTGATCATTAAAAAAAAATACTTGGCTAAATTTAACGTGTTTAACCTGCACCAGACATGCACCGAAAAACTGAAGTATAGGAGGGACGAGAGCACGCGGGGACGTCAGAAGGCCGAGCTCTGGTTGGAACGATTAGTGAGTATATAGACCTTAGGCAACCTGCCTTTGTGTACACTGCACCCGTCCAACGCATGAGAATTCAAAACGTTAGCGTCAGGCGTGTGAATCTCGCATTCGAGCGCGTTGAGTGACTGCAGTGGAGGCAAAGGCTGCTAGCTTTAGGTCTACCTTCTCATTCCAACCAGAGCTTGGCGTTCTGACGTCCCCTCTCTTCTCCTCCTCTCCCTCAGTTTCTCTGTGCATAGCTTGTGCCCAGACATGTACATGTTACCCGCAAAAAGTTACTAAATAGGGTTGCTCGTTACTTGCTCAAAAAGTAACTAAATACGTTACTCGTTACCGATCCTATAAAGGAACGCGTTACGTTACTTCAACTCTAGCGAGTTGCTTGTCGTCACTTTGACGACCAAGTACTCAACTGCATTCGTTTCATGGTCTATTGTTTACTTTCCAGTAGACGTTGTACGTAAGCAGTAGCTACCTCTTTAAGTTTTTATCAGTTATGTTTTCCCGCTTCCTTGCGAATACATCTCCGGCGACGCTGAAAAGAGTCTTTCTACTGACGCGCTCGGAGGAACGGCAGTGTTGCGCTTCAGGAAAAGCTGGTGGATACGGAATTCCCCTCTTTCTTTTGTTCTCTCTGCTTCTAAAGTTCCAGGTTGACAATGGCTTCTGTACCTTCCCGTGTTGGCAACCTCCGGGTTTACATTCTGTCAGTACACGATTCTAGAAGGTTCAACCAACGAACCTTATTGTGTTCGCCGGGTGATGGACATTCGCAGCTGTGGAGTTCGAATGATGTGTTCAGTGATAAACGTTGCTATACAGTGATTCTGTTTAGTTGCTTTTTCGGGTTGCCCATCTGCCTTTGTCGCAATAGACGCATACTCAGGTTCAGCGACCCCGGAAGTGTATTTTACGTGGGGGGGGGGGGGGGGGTAGGGGGGGGGGGGGGGCTAGCGGTCACTATCACTACCTATACCGTGTCCATACATTAATTCATACAAAATTCTTAACATGAACCAATGAGATGTTGACACAATCTGATCCAATAGTAGTAGCTATACGGTGGCATCGATCTACGGTGTTGATGTAAAATGCACTGGAAAATCGGGTGCCTACACGTATAAAGCTCACATTTTAAACGAAGGTGTATTTTAATCGTGGACGCATTCCTGTAACATTTTTCGGCGCAGTTCCGTTCCTGTGAAAAGTCATAACAATGATTAAACATGAGGAAGATACCCCTCTCTCCTAAGTCACGCTTCGCATGCATCCCCTACATACATAACACCTCACATCGCCTGAAATCTATTGCGCTCGGCTTCAACACCAACGCTGTATTTTCGTGCAAGTTCAAATTAGCTTCTATTTGTAGAAAAGTGAACAACCCCGGTCCAACGCCCCCTTGTCAGAAAAGCACCAGACCAATTATGTAACCTGCTGCAAAGAGTGCGTGTATTCGATTCCCATGTCCTGCGGTGCTAAATACACCGGACAGACGGTCCGATGTCTAAATGATCGGGTGAGAGAACATGCAAACGAGACCAAGAGAGCAGCATCCGACACTTCGGAGATTAGCTACCACCCGATTGCCAAACACACCTCTGAGTGCAGCGAACCCTGTTCGGCCGACCTTCCTTCGACCACCAGGATTGGAGGTCATGCCTCAAGACACGGACGAGAAATCATGGAGGCCTTCGGCATGCACCACAGTCAAAACAACTTCGGGTCCCCTTCCATAGGCTTATCCAGGAGGGAGATAAACTTCCTGGGGCCAGAGCTGACGCCCCTCCAGTGACGTACCAACTTGTTTTTTAGTGGGGGGGGGGGGGGAACAGCCCCCCCCCCCACGGGCCGGGGTGCGGTGCCCTTGGCATCCCTTGGGCGCCGCCGGCCAGTGTTCGCCCAGCTCAGTGGCGGCTGTTTCAGGGGGGGGGGGGGGCAAAACACATGCCTTGCCCCCCCCCCCCCACTCTGAGAACTGGGGGGGGGCAAGGGCCCCCCTTGCACCCCGGTTGGTACGCCCATGCGTCCCTCGTCTCCGTGGCTCCAAGCGAATAGATGTCACCCTCACGGGATCGTCCTTCACTCTCTTGCCTCCACACCCTCTTCCATCGCTTTCCCCCTTTCCAGTGTAGCGTCTTTCACCCTCCCCTCCTTCACCTATATATGCAAACTTCGAGTCAATAAATGTTGTTGCTAGTTGGAAGTCTTCGTTGCCCGTCCCCCATTTCTATGTATCTTCTTCGTGTTTAATTACTGTTACCAATACGCTCGTTTTTTACTTAATTTATAACAACGCATTCTTGAACATTTCTGAATGTGTTTACCACCGGCGGACGCAGTCGTCCTTCGGTGGTAAACCTTCACTGGCGATGCCCTTTTTTTATTTCAGCATGTTTATTCTTATGGTCGTCTTCGATAAGAGGGTAAAACAGTTTGTGTGTATAATAGCGTGCCCGCCTGAACATAGCAGGCTGGCTCACCAAGAGACTAATGGTGTTTCAAAAACATGCGAAAATTCCGCGATTATTTTATGCCTCCGACGACCACCATGATAGCGGCGCTTCAGTAGAGACTGCAGTGCGATCTCTCCCTTGAAAGACTGTGTTCCGTGCTAAGGCCTCCTCTTACCTTGGGGGTCGGGATACTCTATTCCCTCAACTTGCTACATCTGTAGGCAGTCCCTCGTTCAAGACGGGCTTTCTTCTCGCGCAGACCATCTCCCCGCCTCGCGCTTCGGCTCTCCCCACTGAAGCAATTACCTGACCCTCGTGATTGCTCAGACCGCCAAAACAACAACAAAATTTAAAAAAAAAGTGCAGCTGTAAAAAAAAAAAAGAAAAGCTGGAAGAATTTTGGTGTTCTTTGGTAAACGTCACTGCTCAAAATAGAAGCAAAATGAAGAAGCCGGCTGGCTGGGTGGACCAAAACAGTTCGCTACGCGTTCCCTCGAGTGGCCAACCCGCGAGAGCAGTATCATTTCGTCTAAACTCGTTTTGTGGAATTACGCTTCATGGACAACTTTTCATGGACACACATTTTTGTCTACACGATCGTTGCATCGACACTCGTTACGCGAATTACACGCTGCAGGGACATTTCGTCGCGCGTGTATCTGGGGTGCGCGTTAACCCACCCCTCCGCCTGCCTTGACGCCACTACAGTGGCGACAGTCTGCGGCGGCTCATTAAAAAAAAATGTGAATCCACCTTACCGACCCGCAGCTTATCACAAAAATGAGTTAGTCTGAGCTCTCGATGAAACGATTTGTCGACAAAGAATCTGTCAAGGAAACGTCGCATGTCGATGACACGATCTGTCGATGAAAAGTCGTTCGATGAACTGGTTGCCACCGGTATGGGAGGGCCCCAGGAAAACGACCAATCAGGTGAATATAGGAGATATCCCTGACTGTGCTATGCAAGTCTCAGGCACCGGCTTTTTCTTTTTTTCCTCTCTCCATTTTTTTGGAACTGCCGCGTCGTCGGTGGTTTACTGGCACTTTGCTTTACTTCGTAATGTTTTTCTGAAATTTCGTGGGCGAAGGATTGAGTCGTGATTTGGTGAATAAGCAGCCGTAACAAGAACAGAGTCTCGTGCTTGCCCTTATACAAACACATGGCTTGGCGGAGTTGAGCAACAACGGGAACACAGAGGGGAGGGGGAAGGGGTGCAGGCATTTTTCAGTAGGACTTGAGCCAAACACACGGGGGCTCAGCATATTGCCCAGCACCCTCTCGAAAATGTCAGCGAATGCTCAAACCCCCGTGCCCCCCTCCCGGTTCCGGGGTCCCTGCTAAGGTTAGAATTTAAACAAGGATGTTTAAGCGCTGTTGTACACGTTCCTCTAAAGTAACGAAATGTACTCGTTACTTGACCTTAAACGTAACTAAGTACGTTACTCATTTTTCTTCTAAACAAGCAACTAAATACATTACTAGTCGTTACCGAAAAGAATTAACCGAATACAAGTAACTCGTTACTAGTAACGTGTTACGTACACGTCTGCTTGCACCCACGTTCTTTGTTTTTTGTTTATGTTTTTAGAGACTTATTTTCGACTTGGTTTCAATCACAGTCGGCCGCCGTCGCGAGGATAAACAACCATATTGACAACTCTGTTTTCGATGACAGAATTCGCTATGCAATTATCGCAGCGTCGTGACTTTTTTTCTTCGAGGTTTCTAGCTTCGTGATTCTTTCTTCGTCGTTCTGATCGGCTAAGCGGCATTCTCGTTGACTGTTGGAACGATGAGAAGATGCTCGAGAAGCCCTGCCTTCTTTTGAGCTGTCACTGTCTGTAATTTTTTTCATCTGAATGTTCCCGAAGATCGTAAACAAACGTTCGTGAAAAAGAAAAAGAAAAGAAGACGTTAAGCGAAATTCCTTTTCACATGTAACTCGAGATGCAACTCAGCTGTCATTGACCCCATGGGCGTACGAGAAACACCTGCATACCAGTTGGTTTCTTCATTTTCCGTGTACCCTGCCAAGAGGTACCATCGGGTTCAAATTAGATGCAAACAGGGATAGAACTTCGAGCCCGCTGCCGGCGCAGCTTCAACGCTTGGAGGTAAACTTTCGCCGTCGTTCTTCTTGGCTGGCGGCTTGGTAGTTTGGTGCACGATGGAGGCTTTTGGGGGTTTCCGTTGTTCAAAACATTTAATTACTTTACAAACTTCGTAAAGTTCTATATACAAGAACGGGTAGTTTGCATCGCCCTCGAACTTCCTTACGGTCGTTTCAAAGCTAGCCAAAATTCGCTCCTTCCCTCCTCGTCACGAGCTTCTCAAACCTCGGTCCTTCTCGCACTCAGGAAGGGATGGGCCAATAGGTTTGAATTCTTTCGGAGCCACGTGCTGCCCCCCGTCCAATGGCCGACGCGGCGCATACGGGCACATTCGTCAAGCTCCCATCGAACTCGAGGTGACAGCCCCGCAACTTCGACAGTAGTCGCCGTCGCCGTTTTCGCGGCGCCACGGCGAGCCCCTTGGTCGAAACCCGACGGGCCACGGAGGAAGCTCCAAGCGGCAGCCGCCCATTTTAATGCGAAAGCATTAACTGTCTCATGGAGCGAGCTGACGTCATCAGTCTGAAGCGCGAAAATGGCAGATAGTTTCCTTCGGTTCCATTGGCTGGCGCTTGTCGACGGGGCTATCATTGGCCGCTGCGCTCGTCAGTTTTCACGACCGCTCACCCCATGGCGCTGCGTGTTCATCAGCGCGGAGCGTCCAAGGTCACCAGGGGAGAACACACGTCGCCCGTCGACGAAAAATACGCAGCAGACGAAAAAGGGAGCGGACGAGCGGCTGCATGCTTTCGCATTCACAACTCAAAGAATGCTTAGGTGTACCTCGATATTTTTTTTTGCTTCCAATTCTCTCGGTATTGAATGACCATCTTTCGTGTACTTTGCCAGGAGGGTACATGTTGTGAACGCGTACCTTTAAACGCAGATACACCCCGCGAAACTGTTAGTGAGAACAAGCGATCGCCAGTTTTTTTTTTTTTTTTCGGTATTGAAAGACTGTCTTCTGTGTACTTTGCAAGGGCTGTATATATTGTGAACGCGCACTTTTCGACAGAGGTACACTCCCCGAAACTCTTAGCGCGAACAAGCCATCGCCAATTTTCTGTCTTTCTATCAGCATTGAAGGACTCTCTTCCATGTACTTTGCCAGGGGTACGTATTGGGAGCGCGCACTTTTAGGCACAGGTACACTCCGCGAAACTGTTAGCGCGAACGAGCCATCCCAGGCTTGCAGCCTTTCTCTCGCTATTGAAGGACTCTCATCAAAACTACTATAGTGGCGAAGAGTGCTCAGTTGGGGTGAAATTTGATGCTCGCCCGTACCTTTTCGAAGTAAAAGGCGAAAAAAAAGCCAAAGTCGCGTTCGCTCTAAGAGTGTCGCGTATTGTAAATCTTGCCAATGCAGGGGGAAAATTGCTGTACTCCCGCTTCGCCTTATGGTAAACCAATCCAGCGCTGCGAACGCCACATGACTACGCGCCGTGGGCGTCTCTGCGTTCCCTTCTGAAGGTCACCTGACGCTCGCGCGGCATTGGATTGGCTTCGATGGCTCGTAGAGCCCTCTGCTGTTCATCGTGAGATGAAAGCAAGTATATTCTGGATGGGGATTGCAGGAGAAAAAAAAAAGGGGGAGGGGGGGTGTAGGGGGAGGATAGTTTTTACAAAATGGCACCACATACAAAAAGAGTTGGGAGGTTAAAGATGTCACCACCCTTCAGCACGGACGCGTTTATTGTAGGGGTCGCCACCCTTATCTTGTTTTCTAGATGCCCAAGAGATGGCGCCCACAGTGAAATCATAACCAGTGGTCCCACTCAAGGCCACTTCCGGTAATCGCGCATACACAGCGCTCCTCAAGCCGGATGGCGACAACTGAAGGTGTAAAACAAAAACAAACAAAAAACAGGGTTAAAAAGAATCGCAATAAACTAAATTGAGTGCGTTAGTGTTAATATTTTTAGAAAACATAATAAGCTAGGTTATAATGGTAAACCAATATGGAAAGAAAAAATCGAGCCGTGACCGTTAGCTTTAGAAGTTCATTGCCCTAACCGAAGCCATGTTTTCAAGCGTCGCCGGTCGCGTTGTCGGTGTTGCTGTTCTGCGAGTTTCTCTTTCCTAGTATATTTCCCTTTCGGTTGGATCCTCGCTTGGTGTTTTAATGTCACGTGAGTTATCGAATCACGCTATGAATGTGTTCTAAATGGGCCTGCTCAGGCAAGAAGCCAAAAAGCCGGGGACTCACTTCGCCGTTCGAGATTCCGGGATTCTGCTTCAAGTTCGTTGCTGGTGGGTGCAAACATTTCTTAAAGTGCTCGTACTGTCCTTCGCGTCAGGCACAGGGGCGGATTTAGAGGGGGGGTCCGGATGTCCTGACCCCCCTCTTAAATTCTGCATGTGTCAAAATTTAGGGCGTGGAAACGGGGGTCTTAAACATGATACGCTGACCAATACCTGACCTCCCCCTCAAGAAATAACTGCGTCCGCCCTTGGTCAGGCATGGCACGATCGTCTTTTCTGCAACGCAGTGTATGTGACTAGGTTAATTTCCTAGGCGTATGTACGTCGGACGTGACTTGTAAAACGGTCGAACGTAATGAATTGCTAGTTCACGCTTAATGATTTCGCAACCTCCACGTATCGAAGCTTTCACGCCACTTTACTGGAAAAATATAAATATCGTGGCAAAGACGCTAATCAGGACCGAACCTGGGGTTTGCTAATCTGTAAAATCATAAAAGAGAAGTGAACATAAAAGTATAAACATAAAAAACGCGACATTATAAAAAGTGAATTTACCAGTTGTTATATATTTGCAAACAGGCTAAGCAAGTTGACTGGGTACATTGAACATAATTCTGAATTGACTAGAGAGATGGGTGTACCTCAAAGGGAATTAACGGGAAGGCACCTCTAAAAAAAGCGTTGCTCAAACATGCCACTTTCCTCGACTCACACCTGTCTTCTCTCGCTCCCCAGGATACCCTGTGTGTATGGCAGCATCTGGCACCTGCCGTTCAGCATGCATCGAGACCCCCCCCCCCCCCCCCCCCCCCCGTCAAGCTCCGGACATAATTTATCTCCGCTTGGCACGTCATGCAGTAAGACCCACAGTACTTCTAATTTAGAAGTATAAGGTGTGTCTCACTTTGTCCATTCACTGTAGGTTGTTACTCTCTTGTTCCAGTACGATGGTTGCTCGGAGAATTAAAGAGAATACCACGAGGCGACAGACGTGTGAAGGCAAGCTGCAAGGGCCGGACACCTGAGACAAGGACCATCAGTAACCAGGGGGATAAAGTGAGGAAACTCAAGAGGCAACTCATCATCTGGGTCACAAAAAGAAAATTGGAGACCGTATGCTGGGAAATTTGTCGATCTTCATCCTTGGGGGGCATGAGCATTTTCTGGTCCTGTTCGTACATGAGGCGAACTGTTACTGGAACTAGGTCGACTCATCCTTCTGCAGCTTACAGGGCTACGACACCAGCGAGACAACCGGAACATTTGGCTGAGGGACGTGACAACATATTGTGGCAGTATACTCCTCCAACGGAGAGCTCTCACAAACCTTGCTTTGTTGCTCTGATTAGCTCCAAAGGGTGGCAGCATTTTCTCTTTGTAAAATTAGGCTGAAACAAATTATAGCTGTAGTGTGGCCGCCGAAATTGACATTGCGGCATAACATTCCTCATGAGGGTTCTGGCATCTATCCTATGATCTCTTATGCAATTATGGATGTCGCAGCCAAAAGTGATCACTTGACGTGTGGAGGCAACTCGTCATATGACAAACTGAGTAAATGGTTGGGTAAGTGCAGTAGCGGCAGTTCTGCATATCTGGGGAAAAAAAAAAACAGTGGCTGGGAGGGCTCTCTTCCTCATCACCATCTGTCTCAGTGAGGGCTGTCTTGAAAACCCCTTTCAAGTCATTAGTCTGAAAGGGAGTTTCTGGGATACTGCTGACACATAGTAATTTCCGGCATCTATGAGACACTTGAGAAGGAAAACCTTATGGAGTTGCAACCTGTAAACCCGGTTGCAAACTGTGAGGACAACTTAGATCAAGTCCTGCTTTGTACGAGTGGTCTCAATATTTGGCATGCAATCTGTGGTGCAGTTCTGGCAATTGGAACTTCAAGCTCCTGAATACTGGAACTGTTCCCATCAGCACGACAACCGGTTGTCGTGCCAGTAGACCTCGTTCTGAAGTCACCGGAAGAAAACAACAATAACCAGTTGCTGCCATCATGTTGTGTTAGCCAGTGGACAAGAACAAGACTTTTTCTCTCTTGAGCTTGGACAAAGTGTTCTTTAATTAGTTTTCTCAAAGCCCCTTTGACACACAATGGCACACATAACCTAGCTCAGTGAACAACCTACCTGTTAGTAGTGTTTCCAGTTTGTGCTAAATCACGAAAAGAGCCCTTGCAGAATAAGGTAGTGCTTTGAAAAAGTAAAATTTTAATTCCTCATACCGGAGATTCCCATCTATTAAAGTTTGGATAGGAGCAAGCTGTGGTCTGCGCTGTTAAAAGTCTTTCTGAGGTCTAACTGGACGATCTCGCACGGAGTTTGGTTTTCGAGGCTGGTGCTGAGTGCATGGGTGAAAGCTCCAAGGGCCGATTCGAAGCTCCTGCCGGGGCGGAAACCGTATTGGTGGGGGCTAAGGAAGTTCGATAGCTTAAGGTGGGCTAAGAGTCGCTTGTTAATGACTCTCTCCATTGTTTGGCAAACGATGGAGGTTATGGAGATTGGTGGGTATGAGCGAGTGAGGACAGGGGAGATACGGCCAGCACAGGATTTAAGCAATGCGGGGTGGAGGCTGTCTGGTCCAGGGCGTTGCGAGGAATTGACACGGGCAAGGGCTTCGTAGGTTTCACTTTGAAGAAGGACTATGGAAGAGAGTGTGGTTGCTGATGTGGCCTCAACTGGCAGAGTTGTGGGTTGGGTAGGACAAAGGCTAGGTGCGGCAGGGTCGAGTAATGCTGCAGCCTGAGAAAAGTTGTAAGAGAAGAGCTCTGCTATGTTGTCAAGATTGGAATAGGGCCTACCGTGATGCGTGAAGACCGGCGCATGAAACAGTTTTGTTTATAGTGAAAACACGCCCAAGAGTTTGGGCTGGCAGGTTGCTTTTGCTCCTAGTTGCTGTAGGTAATCGTTATGAGAGATATGGATGAGAAGCTTGACTTCGGTACGTGCTTGGGGGGCTTGGTTAAGATGAGTGGGATTTAGAGTTTTTTGCGCTTTTTTGAATAGCCTCGTCTGATTGAGACTGCAATCTCCTTTGTCATCCATGGAAGGCTGCGCGCCTCCCGTTGATCCTTAAGGTGAACACATTTCTGCTGAATTGTTGATATGGTGAGCGAGAGGTTGTAGGCCTCGTCAGCCGGTGGGTGATCAAACACGATGGACCAGGGAGCGAGGTGGATGAGCTGATTGAGATGAGGGGAATTGGTTTTTTAGAAGTGCTGGAACTTCTTGGCTTGATGACCTCGCTTAGGGGCTGAGCAATGAATATTGGTGAGGAGAGCACTGTGATCCCTGCCTGTTAGGCTGGATTTCACTGTGCAGCGGCAGGATAAGGTGGGATTATTGGTGCGGGCGAGGTCGAGAATGTAGCGTTGCTGTTTTGAGAAATGTAGGTTGGGGAATCACGAAGTAGGGTGAGGCCAGCAGTTTCCACTACATCTAAAGCATGTCATAGAGTGGATCAGATGAGCAGTGCAGAGAACCTGTTGGAGTCGACGCTCTGCAGGCTCTCTTGGAGGAGGGCGTACGATTGTTCACGGAGGGAGGGTGGGCAGTAGGTAGACACCAGAAGAAGCTTTCCATGTTTGCAAAAGACCTCGACAAAGATGGCTTCTAGACCCAGAGGGGCGAGGTGGTCGAGACGTTGGCAGGGAAGGTGTTTTGGCATGGTGAGGACTCACGCCTTCGCCCCAAGTTGAGAGACGGTCTTGCGGGAATACAGAGAATTGTGTGAGATTAGCTGCCCATTAATTGCCCACCGAAGACAGGCATCCAGGCGGGTCTCGCACACAACAAATATTGTATTCGGGAAATATTACTTTAGTGCTTTAAAATCAGGAAGCTTTTCTAGGAATCAAACGAACGTTGGAAAATTAAACGTGATTGGAGTCTGTAGACTCCAATCGCGCACTTTTCGCACGACAGCTATGCCTAACGCGGAGTTGTCATGCGAACGGTAAACGCTGCTGATGTTGTCGCTCGCCAGAGGCGGGTCGGAGAACTACTTGGTAGAGCTGGGGATGATGGTGGGCTACGCAGGGGCTTCGTGCTGCTTAGGGGACGGAAAGAGGTCATTGGCCAGGGGTGGGAGCTGACACATCACACAGAGCCACTCAGTTGATAATGATTAGAGGCGTCTATACAAAGCGACAGATACATCTTCGCATTTCTGGTGGAATCCCAAACGTCGCATTGGAGAGTGGCGACATTGTCGAACACAGACCGGGAACAGCAGGGGCAGGTGGGACGTGAGCCGGCGTTTGAAGGTACATCACCAATGATCAGCAATAACAGGATTAGGTGAGGTTTATGGCGAGGGTGACGAGTGAAGAATGCTCAGCCAGGAGGTCGCTTCCACTGACGACAATGTTCGATAGTGATGCTGCAGTCAGAAAGTGGAATTCTAGGTGCTTACGGTTTGTCGATGATAGGTGATATTTTATCGAAGGGACAGTAGCCCTATTAGGGCAGATCAGGAGACGGAGAGTTTTAAAGGCGCGCCGTCCTCTAACCTAACCTCTAAACATTGTGCTGAATAAATTGACTGGCAAGATTTAACATATCTCATAGAAAACTGACCAGGGGGGCTATGTTCGACAAATCTCTTGTTTCTCCTAAAAGGAAACGGAAGTGATGGAAGTGACGATATTCCGTCTGATTGGTTAGAGGCTCAAATGACGAAAGAGGGAACTTTGGTCATTTGAGCCTCTAACCAATCAGACGCAATATCGTCACTTCCATCACTTCCGTTTCTTTTTAGGAGAAACGAAATATTTGTCGAACATAGCCCCCCAGGTGTGTTGAACACTCAATCGGGGGGGGGGGGGAGGGGTGCAGGTCCAATTCACCTCTAAACACAGAGCCTGTAGTTACTGTTAAAGCAACTGGTTTGTAATCGCACTCGTTATGTAAAGCAATGTAGCACGTGTGTGCATTTTTTGTTTGCCTTGTTTATGAATAGCTGTCTTGAAATGCCTTTACCGCGACTTTACCTCTACCTGTTTAGACTATGTTTATTGATATTCGGTTCATAATTTTTTATGCACATAGCTTGAAGGCTAACATTCAAACTGTTTGTACTACCGTGTCTGTTCGATATTACCCGTCAACAACCGCATCATTGCATGTGCTGTTTGTAACGTTTTCGTATCAATTGTACTATGTAGAGCGAAAATAAAGAGTTTCCCGCTTGAAATAACTCTTGTGTGAATAAATTACCTGTGATCGTCGTCCAGTGGTGCACACGTCACAATAAAGCGAAAACGCAACGCAAACGGACGCGAGAAGCCGGTAAACAAAACGCCATGGGGGCCGCCATTTTGAAACGCAAAAAAATAAAAACGAAACATAAAAAGTGGTTAGTTACCCCCGTAGTGAGAGGGCGCTTTTTCGAGTTTAAATAATTGTTTGAGGAACTTTCGCTCTTTTTAAATTATTTGGCTATCAGTATAATTTAGATTGGGTGAAAAATATATCATGAGTTTAGTTCTACAATGTACTTTTACTCACACAAGGCCCTCGATCACGTGGTTTGCGATTACCACAGGCTTATTCTACACTGGGCAAACTGTGTACGATAAACTGTGATGGCGCCAGCGTGAATCAAGCAAGATGTAGATAAGCGCGTGCTATCAGACACGGCGGGGGGGGGGGGGGGGGGGATTTTGGCTCTTCACGCACGGTAATAAAAGTTGTGGGTTCGTCATGACACCCTCGTCTGCTTCGTCTTTCTGGCTGGCGCGTCGCTGACTATGTCCCAGAGCACCCGAGCTCTGAACATGGCGTCAGAAGTGGGGTTCACCTGCTTGTAGTAAGCGCGGCCACTATGCCGGACGAAGAAAAAAAGAAGACCGTCCACCTCGAGGGAAGGGGGGGGGGGGGGGGGCACAGAGCTTCAACCGCCGTCGCCGTTCGTCTTCACGAGGGGTTAGGTGAATGGACAACGGGAATTCAAACCTACGAGGACTACGCCTTTGCCACCGGTCTACGTTCGGCAAGCGACGAAACGCAAGTACGAACGTTGCTTTATTTATTGCATGAGTCCGCATGGCTCGTACAGTACTACATTCTAAGAAAAAAGGTAGTTTTTTGTGACTTCCTTTGGGGTGGTAAACATTTGTCTCAAATATAACGACCCCTAGGGTAAAAATGACAACCCCGCACGTGGTCAAAAAGCAGGTAGTTAAATTTGACTACCCCCTAAAGCAACATGGCGGCCGGTTAATTAATGAGGCTCGCATTCCCCGGTAAGGCCTAGCGAAGAGAACGGCTTTTCGTCCGAGTGATAGAACAGAGCGCATACGCCTATTTGACGTATTCCAAGCGCCATCAGACACTCTAAAGGTAACATCCGTCCCCAGTCACCGGTACCGTACCTATATCCTGTAAAGACGGCAGCGTGTGTGCCGGAACCGCCGCGATTGCCCCCGACGGCATCTCGCTCGATTGACTGTATTTTTACCGCCGGCGGAGTTGGCTCAAAAAGGAAATTGTTACGCGAGGGATGGGCATGCTGACATTATTGAACACAACGCATGTTTGTCATATGCGGCGATGAATCACCGGGAACCTTCGACACCGACAAGGCGTTCAACTCGCACAAACGCTTCTGCTTTATTTTATTTTATTTATTTTTTTTTTTTTGGGGGGGGGGGGGCTATTTCTATCGACGTAGTTATCCATTCGCGCGCGTGTGTGCCTGCACTTCACACCTTTTCGACGCAGAACGAGCATTTAGGTGGCTGAGTGGCCCAATTATTATGATTTTCATAGAACTGGGAGGCAGGAGGCAGGTACAGGTCGCCTCAAAGTAAAACGGAACGCTGGAGCGGCGACTGAACTGAATCGCCGCGCTATCTAGCAGTGCCGGCTGCAACTGATAGGTGCCGTTTGCGCATGCGCGCGTGCCGTTCGCGGTGTCCTCCGTCTTTCTTGTTTGATCCTCGCATTATCGGCGTCTCGAGCTGCCAAACGCTGTTCCGATGAACACCGCTAGGTGTTCGGGTCGCACGGGCAGATAACGCTGAGGGCAAGTGTTGTCGATGAGTACCGCCCCTTGTGCTATCAGGCGGCGTTTTTAGGAAGAGCGCTGCGCCGCACGAGCTACCGATAACGTGTGGGTTGGAAGAAGAAAACGGAGGCCCCCGTGGAAGGCACGTTCGCATGCGCAGATGTATCCTATCAGTTCCAGCTGGCGCTGCTAAATAGCGCGGCGATGCAATTCGGTCGCCGCTCCTTCGCTCCGTTTAACTTTGAGGGGACCTGCACGTAGGGAGGCCAGAGGACCGCAGGCCAGCCAGGCCAGCTGTTTTGGAAATCAATAGCTACAGGACTGCTTAACACTTAGCTTATGGATCAAGCGGTAGCTTGTGCCACCTAGGAAGTGTAGTAATAACCGCTAGATGGCGCTAAAAAAGAAGTATGGAAATTCGTTTTTATTTGGGATTTCACAGGACGACTCTTGCACACAGCACAAACACCAACCAAGATACCGAGCACTGCTACAGGCACATGCATATCAATACTAATACAAGGCACAAGCAACTCCAACACAACACCTCCGCGACTCTCCGCTCTAAACACCCTACCGACCCGATTCGTATATATGCCCTACCATATTCTGACAAGGATTAGACAAGTGAGACTGTTTACTAGATGAATACAAATAGTATCTGTAAGTATTATTAGTATACAGGTGCTTTGTGGGTTTAAATTGGCAGGCTAGACACCTCTCTTAATCTACCGCTTCGAAGGGAAACATGATATGAAAGTAATCAGCTAAAGTAACAGTACACGGCATGCTCCCAAGCAGTTTCGATTTCAGATTCGCGCAGTGATAAGCTTACTCAAGCCATGTTGCCCCTTGCTCGTTCCGCGCGTGTAATGACACCAAAAGTTACAACAATATCTGTATTCCTAGTCAGTAATCGGCTAAAGGTAACCTGATTCTTAGGCTTGTGTTGTTTAATTCGTTCTTTTTCCCTTTAAAGTCAATGCTTCAGAACAGGTGCCTTAATTGTAGCGGGCAAACGCTGGCGGCATGCTTTCCCGTGTTGGTCGAGTGACCGATGAGGCGCTTCCTTAAATTAAACTTGTGTAAAAAAAGTATTGGGGTACAATTATATATATATATATATATACAGTGGCGTCACAAGGGGGGGGGGGGGCGGGGGGGGGCGGACCACCCCGGGTGCAGGGCTCAGGGGGGTGTCGCGGCGGGCCACGAGAGCGGGGGGGGGGGGGTAGTCGCGGCGGGCCACGCGAGAGCGGGGGGGGGGGGGGGGGAGTCGCGGTTGGTCGCGCGAGAGCGGGGGGGGGGGGGGGGAGGAGAGTCACGGTGGGCCACGCGAGAGCGGGGGGGGGGGGGGGGAGGGGTGTTGCGGCGGGCTACCGCCCCGGGTGCCGCTGACCCTCGTGACGCCACTGTATATATATATATATATACAGGGTGTTTTTTTTTTTAAGCTTAACAGATTTGTTAAAAAAAATCCGTGAAAGTTACACTTATGCAGCTTGTGGAGGTGGGTTATACGGCCAGCGGGACATATTATAGGAGGCTAATTGTATTGATCAGTCGGCTAATTAATTAAAATTCGTTAATTAACTTTTTAATTAATGAAAATAGACATATGGTTCCAATTAGAAACTTGCTCAGCGTCATCGAAAACCCCTAAATCAGTCATTTTCAGAAAGACTTTGAGCGCGTGAGAAGCGTAGTAGTGCACTAAAGTTACCATACTTGGAGCAGGTACAAGGCTGGGGCTAGATAAGAGACGGAAAAATCGCACGGGCGCCTTATCGCAACCTCTAGCTTTGTACCTGCTCCACGAGCGGTAACTTTAGAGCACTACTACGCTTCTCACACGCTCAAAGTCTTTCTGAAAATGACTGAGTTAGGGGTTTTCGACGACGCTGAGCAAATTTCTAATTGGAACCATATGTCTATTTTCATTAATTAAAAAGTTAATTAACGAATTTTAAGTAATTAGCCGACTGATCGTTACGATTATCCCCCTAGAATCTGTCCCCCTGGCCGTATAACTCACCTCCACAAGCGGCATAAGTGTAACTTTCACGGCTTTTTTAAAACAAATCTGTTAAGCTTAAAAAAAAACACCCTGTATATATAACTAGAATAGCCGAGGATTTTCTTTATGTGCTGCATTCGGAGAATTTATACACCCTTATCAAATTATTTTGAATCTTTCAGTTTTCTGTTGACAACAAAAGGTTGTAAGTTTAGAACGAGTTACACACGTAAAGACAGGGGACGGGACAACACATCTTTCAACTTTCAACAAACAAATGATTTATTGCCGGCGCGCTTCGCCTTCGGAACTTCACTACAGGAGAGGGAAAGTTAAAAGGAGGGGGAAGGGGAAGGGGAAGGAGGAAGGGGGGCAAGATAAGGCCACGGGAGAAAAACGGGGGGAAGTAAAGCGCAGAGACAGCGGGAAGGAGAGGAAGGAACAAGGCATCAAATGTTAGTGTTGGGTGTAGGTAATATTTAATCGATACATGCTATGGGATGAAATAGTACATTATACATGTCAAAAACTCTTAAAGGTCGTTGGTGCCATGTACAAATATCGTCATAAACTCCCAACGTCAGCAATGCTTTTAAATATCATTTTTTTACGTGCATTATGATTAGTGCTTTTTGGTTTGGGGGAATACCACGTCCACAAATCTTAAGCAAATACAAATTCTGAAGAACAAAAAGAGTTGTGCGTATTATATTCCATACTGCATACTATGCTCATACAAAACCATTGCTTAAAAATCTTCATATTGTAGAGATTCCAAATGACTATAATTATAAAATTTGCATCACCTATAAAAAGTCGTTTCATCACAAAAAAAAATTATTTCTATTTCCCAGCTTAAGATCAGAGAAACGATTTATGATACTCGCAGCGCAGATACGTGGTTCGTGCCGCACTGCAGAACAAATTATGGAAATCAGATGTTGATAAGTACTCTTCCCCGTCTCTTAAATCGTTTGAGGAAATGAAACAGAAATTTTGTTTATGATAAACATATATTTGCTTTGATTTTTTTGTTGAGCCTCCAATGTCAGTGTAAGTGCATGACGTGTGGTCATTTTCACTGCTTTTGTTTTATCCGAACGAATAATTACGTATACTATTCCTTTTTGTGTATTAACTGTTTTGTGCGCTTTGTTCCTGCTGCTGCTGAGGGGAGATGAAGACCTGAAAAGCAATTGAGAAAAATTAAACATTTTGATTGATTGATTGGGATCGTACACGTAACGAAAATGGGGGTAGGTACATTGGTCTAGAGGTTTCTTTCACTGACGACGGCATCTCGTCTTCCGCCGGTAAGAGTAAGCGCGAAAGACTGACAGGTCCAGGAAGTTGTTAATTACGGCGGAATCTGCACCTCTCACCCAGGGAGGTTGTCTATTGTAGAGCTCGTAGCGTAGTAGACCGATTATGTCGGATTCCTCGATCCTTTTTTATGAACAACCAACTTTCCATCGGGGGTGTAGTCAATTACCGACGAAATGATCTCCAAGAGCCCCTCAGCCTTCTTTGTTTGACGTGGAGGAAATGTGAATATAAATGAGCTCGTCGTTGAAGTAATCTTCGTCTAAAATATCTTCTATGCCTTCTCGATCAGAGGTTTGGATATCCATGGAGCAGAATCAGCAGCGGCAGCTGCAGCAGCAACAGCGAAGGTCGACGGTAAGTGCGGCGATGGGGATGACTCCTGCTGCTCCGAGGAACGCTTCGGTGAAATGGTCGGAGAGGACGATCTTCGTCGACTGTTCGATCCTGCTTTGACCGCTCTTCCTTTAAAGCAATCGTAGTTTAGGACGCTCGTTGGAAGACTTTGTCTGACCTATAGCGTCGCGACACCTTCGAAAGCAACGGGAACTAGCATCTGTTTTGCTCGCGAAATTAGGTGAGAAATCATATCAATGATATTTGACCCTTGCAGAGGCTTCTCGTCGATTATAATCTCTAACGTATGGGGGTCCCATGCTATACCCGGTTTTAACAAATTTAGAAACGATCGACATTTTTCCCTATATGTTTTGCTCAAATAATTGATAACTGCATCGAAGTCGCAATCTTCTGTGACATCGTTCTACAGCGACGTCTGTTCTGTCGTAAAGGGAATCGATTCGGATTGTACGGACGTAAACTCTTATGAAGCGTCTGAATGATTTTTTTCAGTTTGACGTCATCCGCTTCCCATCTTGTCTTGATATTTCAGGAATATGCTCTTCTTTGTAAGGTACGAGGTGGTATTTTTTATTTTTTTTTTCATTTTCACACTTTGATGGCCTTGGCGATAGGTCTTCCTCCGATCATAGAAAACAGACCCAAACAGAGCCGGAAGGATCGAAGGTAAAAAGCCTCCTTGCTCTATCAATAAAATATTTATACTTCTCGTGAATTTTCTTTCAGTTTCCCAGTGATCTTATAAGGGGTACAAATCTCTTTAACTTTCTTTTATAATTGGTGGGAGAGGAACGTTTCCTGTGTAAAGTTTTGAGCGAATTTCGCGAATAATGTTTGGGTGTTCCCTTTTTGACGTCACAAAGAAGGACTTCTCGTTGTTTAGACGATTTAACTTTGAACAACAGGTGCAAAAACCGTGCATGTTCCTTCAAACGAATCATGAGGACGTGTCGTAGAAGACATCTGGTCCCTCGTCCGGCAAGATCCTTGTTCTGACGCGGTAACGATTGGGACAAGTTTGCGACAGGTCGATCAGGATGTAACTGAATAGTGTTTTACACGCGTCCGAATACATACCAGGAAGGACATGCCCTCTCTAACCCTCTAGAGATCACCTGAGATAGCACTTGGAGTTGATCGGCAATTCTCACCGGCCGGAATATCATTAGAATATCATTAACCTTGGTAAAGCATGTTTTGAGTAATGAGAATGAGTGGGGCGTTATAGTGGTTAGCAGCGCCTATAGAATACTCGCATATTTATTTCAGTTCTGTCTTATTCGAGAGAACGTCGTCCAAAATATTTAGCGAGTTTGTTTCGGGATCCTAATTTTGTTGGATGTCCTTAGTGAACACAACGTCGGGGTGATCTTTAAAAAATGGTTGCTCATGAACGTACACGTTGAAAATGGCGTCTTACTTTTTAAAGGAACACTGACAGGGTATTTATGCTCGCCGAGATTTTTAGTTGTACTTGACATATGAGAGCCCAACTACCCAGAACACAATTTGCGGCTTGAAATTTGGTTTCTTTCCGCCCGAAAACCGCCGATTGAGAACTGGCCGGTTTGATTCGCGCTCAATCTCTTTCCCGTGGTAACGGGCCGTTTTCTAAGGTTTAGACACGACCACCAAATTTAATCGAAGTCGTGGATCATTGAAGGCACACAGCCAATATTAAAAATAGAAAAAAAGATGAAACCCATTTTTTGTTGCTTCCAAAAAGCTGCAAATACGTTGATCGAAAAAAAAAAAGGTTGCACAGACAACCAGAAACATTCTGTGCGTTCACTGCATAATTCTCAACATGGCGTCGTTTCGTGTATCGTGGGACTCGCGGATGGCAGCGGACGACGGGCGTGGGAACTCTACATCAGAACTTGTCGTTCACGGTACCGGCGAATTCTGTCTTTCTTCGAAAGAGATATTTTGGACCGATCAAAAGAATTGATATTCATCCTGTACGACACGCTCGACCAGCAAGCCGATTGCACGAAGACGTCGCCGAGCCGTCGTACCTTCTCGTGGCTGAAGACATCGCTCGCCCAAACGTCAAGCACGAAGTGCGTACTTCGAGTTGAATAAGCATTCGTACGGTTTCTTTGCTTGGTACGAATGTGGCCAATGCGTGGTGCTACCCGACTTCAAGCCGGGAGTGCATGTGCTGGAGGGAAGTCGGCAGCAAACTTTCCTCCGACATGCAGTCGACCTTCTGCATTACTTCGAAACAAAAAAAGTTCACTCAGTAGCTCCGTGGAAAGACGTCCGCTTCACACGCAGCGGGCACGGGTTCAATCCCTAGTGTGGGCGTACTATTTCTTTTTGTCAAACATTTTGCGATATTTATATTTCCTTTTTCACAATTAACGTATCACTGAAAAAACAATTGTTGTGGACGATACGTCGCTGAACTAAATGGTATGGGATTCCATTTTTGACACCTGCGAACTCAATGTATCACTTTCCACAAAATGCTAGGAGCATATGAATCGGATAGCGTCCGCTTTCCGAGGTTCCCGTAACTGTTCTACAGGAATTGCAGCCAGCCATTGGTCCCGACCCGTTGATCTTTCGGACACTTGTGCACTCTGCCGCCCAATGCCACTTTCAGATGCAGGACATGTGAGGCAGGTCTTCACGCAACATCTTGGGAGTATTCTTTTCGGAGCCGATCACGGGAATTCACCACGGGCACTCACTACTAATTGCCAACACTTAAAGGGGTACTCCGGCGATTTTTCGAGCTACCTCAACTAATAATATTTTATGACTCCCCGGCCTTTACCCTTTTCGGTATGCTCTTTAGTATCGCGAAATTCATAATAGTTATCGTGAAATCGCCAAATGAAAATGATGCAAAAACCAATATTCAAATATACCCGCACTTTTCTGTGCCGTGACGTTGGTGGCAGGCAGGCTTGCCAGTCGAGCAAGCAGTCTAAAAAATAGAATATGCCAATCATTGGTTCCGTGCTGGAGCGCGAGTACTGGAGCGAGCTTCCAAAGCATTCATTTGGCACCATGAAACTGCTTGGAATCAGTTGGGAACAAATTCTACAGTCCAAAGAGTGAATCCCTGCCTTCCACTGACGTCACTTTTTCGTTGTTGCCAGTAGAGATTTTCAGTTTGCAAAACATGGTGAGGGCCAAAATTGTAAATTCAATACCTTTGTGAAAAAAAATTATTTTGACCTAATATTTGGGATACTATTTTAGCGATGTTGTTTGGCGAGTTTAGTAAAATTTCAAGCAAATCGGGGACCGTGAAGAAATCGCCGGAGTACCCCTTTAAATGCACAAAACAACTCATCTTGAAGTACAGAACAGAGAGCGTAACAAACCTAACTGCAAAGGAATCGCACGGCGAACAGATCCCGCAATGAAAAAAAAAAAAGAAACAATCAAATAAATCGCACGGCCGGGTGTAGCCACGTGACTTCCGCCACTCGCTCTCTCCTCTCCACTTCTCCGTGCGGTGCGGGGTTTCAGTTTTGGTTTCGAGCAGTTGCGTTTTTTGACTTTGTTAAAAAATACATGACTCTGTAGCTAAATATTAAAAGACCATATGCGAAATTCTTTGTAGCTATCATCATCATCATACTCGGGAAAGACGCGCTGTCATGTTGGGGGGTCCTTGTCATCTTGTGTCGTGGTCTTTGCTGTGTGGTCTCGCCCTCTTCTAGCAAACTCTTCATAGTTATTAGTTGTTGCGATGGCATCGGACTGGACGCAGGACCTTTCCGAGGTGCTAGAGCTCCCGGGATGTGTTTGTGGATTCGTACTACGAGTCGAAGATGACCTCCAGCAGGCACAAGCATCAGAGCGGTAGTGGAGCTCCCTCATCTTTCGAGTCTCGATACCGTTCCGGGCACGCGCTGAAAGTCTATCGAAGAGGTAGCGCTAAGCACCAGCCCTTACGTTGCAGCTGCCAAAACGAGATTTTATGCGTGCACTCCCGCTTTCGATATTCTTGCTTTCAGCGCGAGCGCACTGACGTTCTTGGTGCAGTGGCTGCGCGTGCACGAGAGACGTAAGTACATGTACGGGTGCAGTCGTTCTGCTGTGAAAAAGCAACTCGCACGAGGCGTTCAACAAACCGCGGAACAGCTCTAAACGGTTGTAACAAATCGCGATGGCCGGATGGCCGTTCACTATAACAAAATTACGCGCGTATGAAGCTCACCTTGTTTCTCAAGGGATCTTTGTAGCCACTCCACGTGCATCGCGGAACACAGCAGTACCGGGACATACTTATGGAGCCTGAACCTTCCGCTTCAGCAACGCATACGCAGACAACGCGGCTAGGACGGTAGGACGCTAGGACGCAAGCTCCGTAACTCGGGCGAGTACGGATAGTACGGCGGAGCACCCCCCCCCCCCCCCCCAACATGGCGGACATATGAATTTCGCGCACAGTAAACCAGATGGCGCTATGCATTTTCGCATATGGCTCATTGGGTAGTATTCCGGCCCCCGACAAATGAGGAAAACACTCCAGCCCTCTCAACAAACGTGGAGGCACAGGTAGGGTCGCGATTTTAACCAATGAATGCTGAGTCGGACGTAACGTCGTAATCGCGATATTTTTGTGTTTACGTCATGTATCGGCCGTAAAGCGTAACATTCAGTAAGGTTGCGTAAGTTACACAGGACGTAACTTTAACTTATATTTCTGTGGGACGTAGCTTTCATTTCGAGTTCCGACGGACGTAACTCGAAACCTTGGGGTAAAGTTACGTCGGACGTAACTTTCATTTTTATTTCGAGTTCCGTCGGACGTAACTTTCATTTTTATTTTGGGTTCCGTCGGACGTAACGCTAGACGCTGCTTACGACGCAAGAAGAAATAAAAATTAAAGTTACGTACGACGGAACTTTACCACACGTTTTCGAGATAAGGTAAGTCCTTATTGAAAGTTACGGCCGATACATGACGTAAACACAAAAATATCGTGAATTATTACTACGTTACGTCCGATGCAGTGTTCGGTAATTGGTTAAAATCGCGACCCATCTGTACCTCCAGGTTTGTTGAGGGCGCTGGAGTGTGTTCCTCGTGTATCGGGGCTTGCTATGTCCTTGCCGTCACATTATTTTTTTTCTCGTTTTTTCTTTTCCTTTACGGCAATTTTTTTTTCTTTAGAGACCGACGACCAGTTCGCGCTTTCCATCTTTCCCTCGCTTCCTCCTTTGCCCCGTCTAGGCTGTCCACCATTGCTGTTTTCTCCTCCCCCATGGTGAGGATCTTCTGCCTTGCAGAATCTCTAGTCTGGTCGTCGGCCTTTGAGATGATTTCTTGCTACGCTTCCTGAGCACTCACGGACAATCGAAGCAATTATTAAGAGAAATAGAATGGCAATGTGATACAAACGTGTGCTCTTCAGAGCAGCAGGGATTCCGGCAGACTTGTTAAAAACTGGCACAATCTTCAAGTACCACTTAAGTCGCCACACGCAGTGTGCTAGATTTGGCAGTGTTTTCTTCCAGACTGTCTATAAAGAGCTGTTTCGAGGGGGCCGCCTGGGTGCGAGAGTGACAATAGACCGGCCCTTAACCATATCAACTTTGCTCTCAGCACGGGCCAGCAAGGGCTACAAGCAGGTGTAACAAACGCGGCAAGGATATAGCCAAAAATGTTTTCATATCACAAAAAAAAATCAATAAATTGTTTTAAAGGAGCGGACGCACAGCTTCAGCAGCCTCGATGTGCAAGGAACACACTCCAGCCCCCTCAGAAAAGCTAGAGGTACAGATAGAGTCGAGATTTTAACCGATTTACGAATGCTGCATCAAACGGAGCACAGTAATAATTCACAACATTTTTGTATTTACGTCACGTATCGGTCATAAATCAAAACATAGGCTGCATAGGTTACACAGGACGTAACTTTAACTTTCATTTCGGGTTCCATCACACATTAACTTTAATTTTTATATTGGGTTACGTCGGACGTAACTCAAAATTTTAGGGTAAAGTTACGTCGGACGTAACTTTAATTTTTATTTCGGGTTCCGTCAGATGTAACGCTAGACACTGCGAACAAGGAAATCTCAAACCAAAAGCTCAGAAACAATCAGTTACCAACGTTTTGGGGGTCGACTTGACTCCTTCAGGGGGTGACTAAGTGGAATGGGACAGCGAGAGCGTCGACCTCTTAACAAAGCTCTTGCTGTCCCATTCCATTTAGTCACCCCCTGAAGGAGTCAAGTCGACCCCGAAACGTTGGGAACTGATTTTTTCTGAGCTTTTGGCTTGAGATTTCTTCGTTTTATATTGATCTGGTTTTTATTTATTAGGCAGTGGAGTCCTTTAAAAGCATGGCACCCACACTGCATCTGCACGTGGCATCAAAGCTGGGGCTGCTGACACCGCGCGCAAAGCCAACATGTCACCGGTCGAATTTTGCTGGTTGTTTTGCCGCATAAACATTATCACGGGCTGATGCTCCTCGGCGTTGAATTATGTGAAACTCCGGGATGTAATCTGTTAATGGCTCACGCAGAACCGAGGAAAGCACACTCGCTCCTTGCGAGCATGTGTGCTCGAGATGACGGAGAATCTGGCGTCACATCGGTGCCCAAGGTCCCAACAACAGAAGGTATGCACGCAAACCTACGGCGCAACAGCCCAAAAATATCGGTCTAATTGTTTTGTATGAAATTCTGTGAAATCGTATTTTGCCGTGCATAGGGAGCCTTGTCTATTACATCTAAGAGACGATATGAACATTGCTGTGTGGCTGCTATAAGGTATTGATGTTGGGTAATTATTTTCAATTGATCACAAGACATGATAGCTCCCAGCCGGTATTAACAGGTTGAGTCCCTAATTTTTGCGGGTGAGTTTAGAGTCGAAACTTCATTTTGAAACACCCTGTACTTATGCCAGGGCCCTTAATGTTAAATGATAAATATAATAGGAAGTCAACCACATGATCACAATTTTTGTTATAAACTTCTAATATGTCTTCGCTTAAAATGTTGGTTTTACAATTGCTACGTTTTTGATTTATGAAACCAAAACGACAGTAAATTTCGCAGGCTATAGACCAACACGCGGCCCTGACGTCACGCAGCTGCGGTGGCGCTGTCGACGGCACTGCGCATGCGCAGGCGCTTCAGTTCACGCGAATTCGGTTTCTGCGCACGCGCAGTGCCCACACCAGGTGTGGGCAAACACGGGCTTGTTTGTAAACAGCGTGTCGGTCTATATGAAGTCTTTTACAAAGCCATCAGTACTCCACACTGAGTATTTATTAAATAAAGCGTATTGTATGCTGTTGTACACTGCAGGCAATCTGCACATACATGTATGCTAAATGACACAGGTAACAAAAATATGACTTGGGCACTTTTTCACATCTCATCAATGAGCACCAAATGTTACCACTTAGGTTAGTGCTTTCCACCACATTTTTCTTCAGTTTTGAGGGCAAAGGTGCAATTCTTTGAACAAAGAAGTAAAAACCAGCGATTGCTCGTTCATGCTTGTGCTATGAAGAAAAGAAAGAACCATATGATTCATTTTTGAGTGACGAGAAGATCATTGCAATTACCTTCCATCCTTGGGTTCACCTAAGACGCAATTCCTGTTTTGGCATGATTTTTTTTTTTTTAGTAATGTGTTGGTTTGTTTTCGATCATTCCTTACAATATAGGCCTCCAAGTTCCGGGTGTATTCTCCCGAATATCAGTTTTGCATCAAACAGTTGTACGTAATTACACAAACACAAGCCAGTATAACGCCCATTCACATAGAAGTCAGGTGGGGTGGAGGCTGAATGATAGTACGAAAGGCGAACGCGTGGATTAGTCCGGATTGTGTACAACCTAACGTTTTAGCACAATTTAAGGAATGGTAAGATGCGCACCATGCTGGCACAAGATCATCAGAAATCATCTCAATGAGTGCATCCGAAGCCAGCTGAACAGGAAGTTCAAAGTAACTCGTGAATAACAGTGTTGTTTATCATGTTTTCCAGAGCTGCGAGCCGCAGGCTGCATCATAGAGACCCCAGCAGCTGGAGCAGGATCAAGTGTGCAGACCTCAGCAGCCGTAGCGGGGTCCAGTACGGACACCTCAGCAGCTGTTGCAGGGCGAAGCACCTCACTACAAACGGAAGCTCCACGGTCCGGTGTGTGGAAAGCGAAATGTTGAAGAAATCAGATTTTTTTCTAATCAAAACTTTTTGCGCATGGAACAGTACAAAATTTAATCTAGTTTTACTGTGTGATATCTGGAAATGTGTGTGCCATTTTCCCAACTTGGAGACAGAACAAGAAACAATGTCATGCACCATGGTACAAGAGCAGAACACTGTGCTCTGGCAGGTGATTAGAGGTTTCTGATAGAGCTTGTTTCTAAGAATAGTGATCCAAAATTTTATTTCCTCTGTACTCCCTTTTCAGCACAACTTGGCAAGTGGCCAAAGCTAAAAAGTACATCAATCAGTGTCGAGGCTCTTCCACTCGAATTGGCTTGAAAGGGCTGTACCGTTCAGCCTTGGTCAAGTTATGCTGATATAGGGTTTAATAAATTCACAAAATTAACAAAAGTTAAGACGCTTCACAAAATTCCAACGAAACGGAGAGTTGTAGGGGTTGCACAAGAATGTCTTTGTGCATATGTGGTCGGTGGTGTCATGGCTGGTTGTCAGCGGCGGAGGCCTGACTGGTGGCCTTGAACACTACGGTCATCTTGGTGGCAACAGTGTTCTGCCAGCCTCATCCAGTGCTGCTCCGTGGTGGCAGCTGTGCTAATGGCCAGGCCGTCAAGAGAAGAGATGCTGGCAGCCGGGGTCCGTGGCCAACGTGGACCTCAATGCCATTGAGGCATAAAAACAGCCACAGCAGTGATGATTTAAAGGACAAATGTATCTAAATTTAGATTACTACACCAACCGTCAAAAGTCGTTCTTTGAAGAGAGGTATATAAATAGTGGAAGAGTAGAGTAGGAAGCAAATGAAAATTTGTTACCCATGCTTTCCAAAATGTGCATGTCATTTTTTTTTTCTTTCCAGCAAACGTGTGGACGGAGGGCGAGACGCAGCCTCTTACTGAACGGGTATAACAGATACCTTTCTCAAGTGGGACCCATGAAAATGTTCCGAAACAAGAGGACAATGTGGACCCAGCTTTCTAAGGACCTAGCAGACACATTGAACTCGTCTAAAACCTGGGAACAATGTGAGAACCGTTATAAAACTGTAACAAAACGAAAAAAAGTTGCGGTCAAAAATAACAATTCAACGGGAGCAAGTCGGGAGCCGATTCCCTTTGAAAGCGAACTGGCTCAAATTGCTTCCATTGATGACAGCATCCACCTTGAGCTGATCAAAGGCGTTGGGGTTGTAGTCGAAAAATCTGCAGCCACTGACTCCACTGATGGGGAACAGCCCTCCTTGGGCAAACCTCTGCCACGACCACCTCCAGCAAAGCAACCAAGCTTTCAATGGAGAAAGTCCTCTTGCAGATACACGAGCAAAGAGAAAAAAAAACAGAGATAGGCGCCACAAAGATCTTATCGCCGCGATCAGAGAGACTTCTGGAAGAGAGCAAAAGTAAGCCGTTTCAGACTTCCAGTAATGCATATTATTTCATTTGTCGACTTTAGTAAAGCCCATGCATATTTTTGTGCCATGCTGTATTCATTGTTAATCTTTATTTAAATGTTTTTCATTCATTATATATGAATTCTTTTGATGCAATATGTTTATCATCCTCGAAATAATTTTGATAAGCTATTGGAAGTCCTGTATTTTTTGTGTTCGTTCATGCATGTTTTTTTATAGCTTCGTTTTTCTCTCTTGGAATTTAGACATTTAGAGCTGAAGCATGGTATGAAAATATTTTTGTGTGTACTTTATTCGAGGTTATTATGAAAGGATGCTATATTTTTTTTTCAAACCTGGTTCTGCTGTTTTTTTACAAAATTACCCCTGACTATCAATTGTTTTATATTGTGTTTTTTGTGAATGTGAATAAATTTCATGTAGAAAATTACTTTCTGTGAAGGTACAGTCGCAACAGGAGTTAATAGCTCCATGCAAGTGCACATTTTTTTCCGAAGGGAGCTTGACTGGCAGCTTGCGATAGAACTAGAGCTGTTAACATCTGCCATGATAACAGCGGTTTCCTTCAATTGAGCGGCTTCCCCCGTCCACTCCCCGTGGACTCGCCGTGACGTCAGCTCTAGTTCTATTGCAAGCTGTCAGTCAAGCACCCCTCAGACAAAAATGTGCGCTCGCACGGAGCTGTTAACTCTTGCTGCGACTGTACAATTTATTTGCATCTTTACATACACACTGCCATAGGGACATGCTAATGCCATAACACTCGTTATGTTTCACGTTAGGAGCCTGCACAGGCGATTTCGCTTATCCTCTCCTAATTGTCGGAGTAGGGCATCTCTATTGCTTTCGCTCTGTGGGGCTGTAGAACTAGTCTTCCTCAACCTCGCTGTCCTCTTCCTCTTCCTCTTCTTCCTCATCACTGTCATTGATGTCACTGTCACCATTGTCCATGCAAAGATTGTGCAGGACACTGCAAGGCATGACAACATTTGCCATTTTTTCTACAGTCCACAGCTCAAGGCTTTTCAACTGGCGAAACATTTGTTTCAAAATGCCAAACGTTTTCTCAATGCACACTCTAGTGCCACAAAGCTTCGCATTGAAACTGGTTTGACGTCCACTTAGGTTTTCATAATCACGGTAAGGGGTCATGAGGTGCTCTCTAGCCTGGTAGGCTCCATCCCCAAGGATGTGGTACCCCCCCCCCCCCATACAAAGTTCAGGTAGCTGTGGATATATAAATGAGAGCTTAAGAAGTCTTGAATCATTGATTTTTCCTGGTGGCCCCGTAAATACGTCAATAAACTTCTTGTGCGCATTGCAGATGCCCTGCAGGAGTATCGAGGTCTGGTCATGTCTATTCACATAAGTAGATCTGATCTTTCCTACAGGGCACCGTGCTGGAATATGTGTACCGTCAATACGTCCAAAAACCCCTGGGAAGCCAGTCATTTAAAAAGAAAGTGAAAAGTGGATAAATTAAACAAGAGTTTGCACAGTTACACTATGTAAGAGAGTACATGAACTTCTTGGATAGACTTGTAGGACCCTGCTGACCCCCCTCCCCCTCCCCTCCCCTCCCCTCCCCTCCCCCCCCTCCCCCCCCCCCCCCATACTAAAGCCATTGAAACTGTGGAAACTTTCAAGTGGTGCTGCACATAGCTCCTCTTGATATCTGGCATAGAGCACTGCATGGGCCCGAGCCAGCCCGAAGGCCCGAGCCCGGCCCCCTGGCCGGACTCGGTCCGGGTAGCAGGCATTTTCTCGGGTCCGGGCCGGGCTCGGGCTTGAACAAAGCATTTTTGGGCCGTGCAGTTTTGCTCCGCAAATTCTAAACTGTTGATAACAGAAAGCGTGCTCATTAATTGATCTTTTAAGTTCAATGAAAACAAACAAGCGAAGTGCAAAGCAGGGTGCCTTGCAGATTATTATTTTGAAATTCCCTGATTTTTCCAGGTTTTCCCTGACAATGTCAGGTGAAATTCCCCGACCACTGTAGAGTCGGTTAAATATATAAGACCGTTACAACACAAGGTATTGAGCCTTGAGCACTGTAAGGATTATTTTGCACGGGCTTAATCCAACTTGCATATTCCGAAATGTTCGGCTTCGTCCAGTCCGGGTTAAACAAGCACTTACTTGCCGCCGACATCGTCAGTGAAGAGGCCACTTCCGGAACCAGTGAAAAGTAGGGGTGTCGCGAACTTTTGTCGAACCGGAGTTTTAAGTCAAACTTTCGGGGTTCGACTGTTTCGAACCGGTTCGACGAACCTTCGAACTTTTAACCAGATTCGACCGGTTCGACTTTGTGGACAGTGTGGCTAGACCTTGATACAAGCACGTCTAGGTTTGGATAATATTTTTTATACAAAGGGTTATTTTAATTTTATGGACAGTTGAAATTAAAAGAAACTAATTATAATCACTGAAGAAGTTAATAACTTAATTTTTTTACTGTATTAACTGAAATAACCAATCAGTGCTGCCCTTAATTCATTCCTTAGCCATCACTGTTCAATCCGAAGCCGACTGGCTAGCCTGTCGCACATGCGCATAGCAGTCGAACCTGAGTCGAACTTTTGTCGAACTTTTCACAAGTTCGAAAAAGTCCAACCGGGTCGAACTCGAACCTCGACCGGTTCGCGACACCCGTAATGAAAACACGACGCTCAACCACACACGTCAATAACCGAATGGAAGCATGGCCGCCAGATGCACACTTTCGGATACTTTTGGATACTTTCGGCTTGGAGTGATTAGGGTCTGCGACTTTTCCATTTATTACTAAATCTAGTAGCTCTAACTGGATGTAGTCTAGTGTCGCGTCCTCAATCCAATCCAAGGCTAGCCACGAACGCGAATCCAAATATTCGTCGACGGATTGATTGTTGACGAGCGCATACGTCCGAGTGACGCAGTTCTCGTGTCCAATGCGTGAGCTGGGCTCTGCTGACGTCAGTTTGGCGCCGGTGACTCGCTTTTGGAACCGCGGATGTATCATAGTAAAAAGGCGGAGAGCTTTCGAAGGCAAGAAGGTACAAAATAGTCCGCTATATTTTCAAATGTTCGTACCGAAAAGCTGGCTTTTGACTTTCTAGTCTCTTGCTTTTGGCAAACTAAACGATATGCGATTAGTAAAGTCCCAATTTAAAATAATTCATCCCAACCCAAAATTCGTTTCATGGCCCCTTTAAAGTACCCCCCTCTGCTTTGAACGAGGCGCCTCTGCATTTAGCTCGGTTTTAATGATATTAGAACAACGCATTTGTGCACTCAATGCGTTGCTGTTTTGTTTTGGTTCAGAGAAAAGAAGAAGGACTGCCACGAAATTTTGGAAAAGAAGAATACGGGCCCTAGGTTGGGTATACAAGCCATTCCGGTATGGGTACCATTACCTTTTGTGACCCTGTACGCCTGGGTAATCCCCACTGGGTATTTACAAGGTGTTTCAGAGAACGCAGGCCAAATAGCTCCTGCGAAAACTTCTCATCGCAACGAAAAATGGGTTGTGGCGTTTTGGTCCTGGGCCAGGGGCCCATTTAGGAAAACTATTAAAGTCCGGGAAAATTAAGTTGTTAATTATTTTTGCGCAATTAACTTTGTTTTAATATTGTGTTTAAGGGCATGGTTTAAATTAGAAAATTGCTCAGCATCATCGAAAAACACTAAATCAACAAATTGCAGAGCGATAGAAGGCACGCGAAGCATTTTACGGCTTTCTGAAAAACCCCACGAATTCGACGGGTTTTAAAGTTTCGTTTTGCTATCGGGAGCGCATCTCGGTCCCGGCGGCAACGCGCCCCGTGGGGAAATTGTGCAACCAACATCTGCTGCGCTGTCATCGCGCGACGCAGCAGAGGCTGGTTGCCCTATTTCTCCACGGGGCGCGGTGCCGCCGGGGCCGAGATGCGCTCCGATAGCAATCCGAAACTTAAAAACCCGTCGAATTTGTGCGTTTTTTCAGAAAGCTGTAAAATGCTTCGCGTGGATTCTATCGTTCTGCAATTTGTGGATTTAGTGTTTTTCGATGATGTTGAGCAATTTTCTAATTTAAACCATGCCCTTAAACACAATATTAAAACAAAGTTAATTACGCAAAAATAATTAACAACTTAATTTTCCCGGACTTTAATAATTTTCCTAAATGGGCCCCTGGCCCAGGACCAAGACGCCACAAGCCTTTTTTCGTTGCGATGAGTAGTTTTCGCAGGAGCAATTTGGCCTGCGTTCTCTGAAACACTTTGTATAAAATATTAGTATTAAATGTCAGCAACGAGGTCGCAAGACTTGTCACTCAAGTAGTGAACTGGGCCATCCAGGTCAGTGAACGGTGTTTATCGAAGACGTTGTGTAAAGGGTTCGTCCTAGACTTGCAGCACGTAATCATAGTTTAGATCAGTGACATTCCCTTTGCCGGGACCATTGTCTCTCGGGCGGAACTATTGATATGAATATTGATATTGATATCCCAATATCACGGAAATTAGATAATTGATCATGAGTAACACCTGTACCTGCATTGTTCTGACGACGTGGGACAAGGCAAAGCGCGTGAGCAACAATGAACGGCCCCGCCAAAACAGTGGATGGCAGGCTACGCCGCCGGCACCCACTGCAGCGCTAAGTGGCTGAGAAGCGACCATATTACTCTATGAAGCGACTCTGAGCGTTGCAGTAGAAGCTGGCCGGCCACAATATAGTGGTGCATGGCAGCGGATTTGAGACGACGATGATAGTGACGTCACGCGTCTTACGTAACTGCAGCCGTACAATGATGCCGCAAAAAATTAAAACATGCTCGGTTAGTGTGAGACTGTAGTCGGCAAGGCATTAAAGAATGGGAATCCGGTACTTTGACACAGTATTCAGTGGCACTAGGGAATTCTCTTGGGGATTTGGAGTTTCTTATGGCCACCAGAGAGCTTTCTCGGCTGGCCACCGGAGGAGGCCATCCGAGAGGAAGGTCTCCCGCCCGAACTACAAGAAGCCATCCGGAGTGAGAACTACGACACCCAACTCCAGGCCGTCCAGCAGGCCACGGCGGTCCTTGAGAGGCAACGCCCCTCGAGGCCGTCGTAAGTGACGTGAGGCCGCGTCCTAGGTCCCTTAGGGCCGAAGCTGCAGGCACCAAATAAAGTTATTCTCTCTCTTGGGGATTTGGAGAGCGCACATGCACGCGCAAGAAGACACCAGCAACAAGCGCCCTCAAACCGCTCCGAATCCACCGAAGGAATTCCCGGCCCATCTGTAGTTTAGCCTCATGTTGCATTACAAATAACTGTCCAACATTCTAGCTAAGAGCATGCTTTCCGTTTAAGGCTTGTCAATATCATAAGCGCTGAATAAGATCAGCCATGTGCATTAGGTTCTTATTCCGAACTCATTTTGATCACGTTCAGCCCATTAAAAACCACTGCCAAAAATCCTTAAGGCTGAACTCCATTGAGCGAATTATGCGACGAATAAAGGCTGGTTCACGCAGACCCGTTCTCTTACGTTACTTTACGTTACATTACGAAAGCTTATGTCCATGTCACCGGGAAATCTGTGCTTCGTATTAAGCGTGGCTACCAATTCAAGGAGATAGCCTGGCACGCGACATTCTAAACACGAATGTTTCGGTGACAACGAGCTAGGACGGTGAGTTACCGTGGCAACCAAGGACACAAGGCTCGTCGGAACGTAACGTAAGGAGTTGAGGTCGGTTCAACTTTTGAAGACTGGTTCACACAGCACAGTTTTCTTAAGTTACGTCTAAGTCACCAAAACATTCGTGTCTCGAATGTCGAGTGCCAGGTATACCCCCTCGAATCGGTAGCCACGCCACGCGTACAAGCCACCGGGATATCTGTGCTTCGAAGCACAGATATCCCGGCTTGTACGTAAGTTTACGTAACGTAACGTAAGGAATCGAGGTGGTGTGAACCAGCCTTTACTGACGAACATTGCCCGACGGCACGTTCGCTTTGCGCACGACGTAGCTGCCACTGTGCTGATTCCACGCTCAGAGCAAAAGCCGCCGGGCGAAATTCGTCGATTTTTCGCAGCATATTCGTCCCATGGAGTTCAGTACGAAAAACATGTTTTTTTGTTTTTTTTGGCCACCCGACGGCTAGCGTATTTGTGTTAATAAACTCGCCCTGTTAATTTTATTTTCGACCTGTTAAACGAGATCGCGACACTATACTTCGTCTCACCTTAGTATGGACTATTGTTAGCCGCGCGTGCTAAAAGCGCGAGCTAGTCGGTTTGAATGAAGCCGCGGCGACTGCACGAGTGCTCGTGCAGCAAGTGCTGTAGTCAAGGCAGTCAAGGCTGGCCGCTCGCGCTAGCACAGCCTTCCCGGTTAGTCCATGCTAGGGTGAGACGAAGTATAGTACTAAATGCCAAACGAGGTAGTGGGGCTTATAGACAATTGCAAGCATGGCACCCGACTGGTGCCCCATGCGTGCGAGCACCTGCAGTGTGCACGTGAACAAAGCTTTGGCAAGCTCGCAATTTCACGCACTTGCCTGCACGAGCAGAGGCATGGCGGCCTCCAGATGCCCTGCTTGCAATCGTCTATAGACCTTTCGAATGTTTACAAAATCACAGTCCAGCGTGCGATCTTCACAGTCCAGCACGAGCGTGTTCGTCGCTTCGGAAAGCGAGCGAAGCACGCGCCATTCGCACGAACGCTCAAAATGGCACCGGCCACAAGCTCGTTTTTGGAAAGGTCTATAGTCCTTTTCTGTCTACTCTCGTCCCCAGCCACCTAATATGCGTATCCGGTATGGGCGACGAAAAAATACTAAAACGTTTCAACCTGTAACTATTAAAAAAAGAAGGGGGAGGCAACACGATAATGGGTGACGGTTAAGCTTATATCCTAAGTGTCTTCTACTGGTGTGGCGACGGCAAAAACAATGTTTTCGCCCATACTGGAAGTGACGAAAATTCAAAATGACGGCGTCCTTGAAGAAAGGGTCTATAGCGTCTTCCATTGCTTCCACGGGTGCGCACTCCGCGCGCACCGGATAGCGATGGCATCCTCCATTGAGGCGCACGCCCCTCGGGCAGCCGCACTGGGGACTTCCATTCTCGACGCGCACGGCACGCGTGTGCACGAGTGGTGCACGGTGCCGCACTGAAAAAGTAGTCAGGTTTTCAGTGTCGAGACTCTCGACCACAGCTGACGACTGTGTCTAACTCTCGACTCTGCCGAGAGCAATGTGGCGAGCGGTATTCAGATGAAGGAAGCTTTACTGTTTGAGTTGTTAAATAAATTCGAATCCGATACTGGCGAGAGCGAGGATGAGGAACTGCTGGCCGCGATAAGGCACAAGCGCATTCCAACACCCAAACTTTTAGACTACGTTGACAACGTTGTTCACCGCTACTCCTACGAGGAGGTAAGTTACAAGGCGCGAAGTCGCCTGCTTCTCATATTTCTGTTCGTATCATGCTTGTAGTGAAGTCGTTTAAACTATTTTAGGGCATACATGTTGCCTGGAATGAAGCTGTGAGCGTGATTGCTAGAAACACCAAGTATGTCCTTCGTTTAAAAGTTTGAGAGTGATCACTGCCAGAGCTCGCGTACGAGCATCGCGTCTTTCGTGCTTGGACGCTCCAGATTTCGCAGTGCTTTTATTTGAGTCTGGTTTGACAAGAACCACTTATTTCATTTCAAGCAAGCTTTCAGCTTGGTCCCGCCGCGTAAAAGCCTCTTCGATGCGAAAAATTTTACAGGCGACGCGCTTGCCCGGGTCGCCTGTAACATATGTAGCTGAAAACGTTCGAGCGATGCATTTAATTAAAATTGCACGCCGTCTTTACTACCCCAAATGTGAAATGACGTTCCGTCACAGCATCATCATGCACACATAACGCTAGTGTGCCTCAATCCTCTTTGCAAGATGTGCCCCACAGTAGGGACTTCACTTGCTTTGATTGGAAGTTGCGCTTGAAACATGGAAAAGTTGCCAATAAAAAGTTGTAAAACAAGTGCGAGGTCCCATGTCCGGCAAGCAAATTTAAAGTATCTGTTCAGCCAGGCACGTAGCCAGGATTTTGTTTCGGGGGGGGGGGGGGGGGGGGGCCCGCCCATGACAGAATGCTGTATGAGGGGGAGGGGGGAGAGGAGGCCCCAGCAAAATGTAAGATTTCGGGGGGGGGGGGGGGGGCCCGGGCCCCATGGCCCCCCCCCCCCCTGGATACGTGCCTGTGTTCAGCACATGATCATAACAGCCATGGTCATTGAACTTCAGTTTACTAAAGCCTTCGTTTTGTGGGGTGATTTCTCTTTTTCTTCGCTGTTTTCTAGTTCAGAAGAAACTTCCGTTTGAATCGGAAAGTATATTACGATCTCTTCAATGATTTTGGGCAGTCGGCTTATTTTCCGCACTATGAAGGCAATGGTTGACGTCCACAGAAAACACCTGAGAAACACGTACTGTCATTCTTGTGGTGAGTGGTATGAGATATATATCTCCCCTGGTGCATTCAGTATATCACTGCCTACCAAAGTCAAAAGATTTTTCATAACAATTTTAGACAGTGGAAGGTTAATTTGCCTAGAATGACATCTAGTGTTTATGCTGTACATGGGCAACTCAAATGATTAAAGACCCCCAAAACCAGGGGTCTTTACCTTACATCACGCTGTAGTGATTACACAACCGCATGCCAGTGCGATGAGTGGGGATCGAAGCTAGGAATGATCTCTGAGAACACTAGTATACAGGGAAGAGCTGTTGATAGCGAGAATTTGCCATGCAAAGGATCTCTGTAGAATGTTAAATACGCTATCCTTCAGCTTCACAAAGGATGATCCTGAAATAATCTTGATTGGTCACAAGGACCCATTGGTCAAGCACAGTGACCTTTTTCGGTTACAACCGAACTTTTAAAAATAGTTTGGCACACTTTTATCGTATTCTTTCCAGTTTAAAACACTGTGCCATCATTAACAGTCATACCTACATAAAAAAAACATCACTTTTATTATAGGTTTGCAGGCAATAAAGCCTGTATGCGGGACATGGCCGGGAGGTTTAACCTTTTAGAGAGTAGCCTCTTTCGGATGATAGACCGAGTGACGGGCTTCCTGGACAGTTGCGAGTTTTAGTAGACCGGGTTTCCCCCTCCGCTTAGCCCCTCCGCTACCCGGAACTCTACAGCCAAGGTCATCGGCACGCAGGCGCAGTGGCGGTTTCTTCATAGCGGAGGGGGAAACACGGTCTACTAAAACTCGACTAGTATTGCTGCAGAACAAATCCACTTCCGAAACCAGCAAAGTGAAAAAAGGGCAGCTGCTGAAGACTTCGAAGTGGTAAGCATCTAGATAGAGCCTTGTCTGTGTAGCGTTGCAAGTGTGCTGAATAAACGGAGTGCTACCGCGGCGGACAGAATAAATATGGGGCAGCCATTCCCATTCACTGGCTTTAGTCGTCTTCTCTTTGTAGTCCCCGCCGCTATATACGGTGGTCACGCGCCAACAAATTCTACATCACTTCCCCCGAGAAGCAACGAAATGAACAGAGTCAAAGGCCTTTTAGGAGAAGACGTAGTCCCTGAGTCTTGCAGGAGGGCACCTTGTACAGACCGGTCGTGCTGTTCCTGACAGATCAGGGGCAGGGGCTTCAAAGAATCGCTGGCCTCTTTCGTTCTCCTCCACGTCGAGCTGTTGTTCAGCTTCCGGAGCCCGTCGTCTTTCACTGGATCTTTGAACTTCCATGGGTTTCAGTTGTCATCTCTCCCTCACGTCGATGTGTTGTTCAAGTTCCTGGTTAGAGTTGGTATGAGGCGTATTCATAAAGTTTTCTTCCTCAGCATCACCCGTATTAGCCATTTCATCATGTGCTCTGAGCTTCGTACTCGTAGGGAGAAGTCTGCAAAAACTTGAGTTTCTTTTGATAATTTTCTGATCTCTCGGAGCAGTTACCTGTGTTCCTTTGATTTCGATCAATTTGTATGGCAAAGGGTTATAATGAGGAGTGAGCTTGTTCGACTGAGGTTGTTTACAAAGTCGTACCCAATCTCCGACCTTGAGGTTTTTGAGGTCTCGCGTGTCTGCGTTCATCTGCGTAAATCTTGTGTTTCTTCAAATTTCTGTAATCCATGTGATGCCATGTCTGTAACACGTTGTTAGTGTCTGCAGAATCGGGAAGGAGGTAGTCCATGGGTCTTCCAAAGAGTAGTTCAAAGGGTGTTTTTTTTCTGTTGTTGAGTGAGGTGTCGCCCTATAGGTCATTAGAAATTTGCCAAATTCGGAGGTCCACGTAGAGGTTTCCAACGTTGTCGTTTGTATAAATCGCTTAAGTGTGCGCATGAATCGTTCAACCTCACCATTCGCTTACGGCCAGCAAGGTGTGATGCGCTGATGGTGATATCCTAGCGAGTCGGCGAAGTTTTTGAAATCAAAGCTTTGGAATGGAGGCCCGTTATCACTTTTGACGACCCTCGGAATTCCAAAAGTGCTGAAGATCTTCATAAGGTTGGTGATGACAGTTGGGGCCGCCAACGATGATGAAACCGCCACAAGGGGGTAGCGTGACGTATCATCCATTAGGACCATTATGTATTTGCCATTAAGAAAAGGCCCCACAAAGTCATGTGAGAGCGCCTCCCACGGTTGATTTGGCTTCGATGGAATCGCGACGGGGTCAGTGACGCTCAGCGTGTCGATGTTGGATGGTTGCCTGACATGCCATACAATTTTTAAGAGTAGTTTGTACCATTCTGTGTAGGTGAGGAAACCATACTTTTCGCTTCGTGAGCGCTGTCGTTTTGGAGATGCCCTGGTGCCGAATGTGGGCGAGATATATCGCCTGTTGCTGGAAAGCAGCCGGTAGAACGAGGCAATTTCCTTTCAGAAGGAGGCCGCTGTCCGTCAGAAAGAGTTTGTGCTGTACGGATATAAACTCTCTGAGTGCTGGGTCGTTCCACCTGGCTGGATTGCTGAGGGAAGCAATCACCTTTTCTATATGAGGGTCATTTATAGTAGCGGCAGCAACTTCTGCACGAGTCATGGCTTTGGGAATGTTGGGGTGGGTGATGAAGCTGACATAGGCATTAGTGCTATGAGCCATGTGTGCGTCAGCAGAAGAGCTCGGCATGGGGTGGCGAGACAGATAATCCGAGGGGTTGTTGATTCCACACGTGTGCTCCACTCTGAAGTTGTGTTGTTGGATTCTCAATACAAGGCGTTCTATTTGTGCAGACGGACATGCCCGTGGGTTGGTGATGATGGACACAAGAGGTTTGTGGTCTGTGCGAATAAGAAAGTTGTTGCCGTATAGATAGAGATGAAAATGCTGTGTTCCTACCGGACTACCAGAAGGCTGTGCTCCAAGCAGCATGTAGCATCCCAAAAGGCTCAAGGGATTAGCCCATTGTTTAAATAACATAATTGAGCCAAAATGATGTTCACTTCAACCAGTACTTGAATAAGCTTGTGGGCATGTTGAAATTATACAGGAAAGGGGGGGGGGGGTATGGCATTTAACAAATCTCTTTTGCATTAGGCACTCGACCAGGCACTACGCAGTCATCCCTCGTAATTTTGAGTTTCAGCTGTTCTTCGAAAGCTAAACAGCTAAGTACAGTAGATCTGGAAAACTCACATTGGGAACTTGCTCATAATGTGGCTTTGCGACCTAGGTTGAGTATGTGACGGGCCATGCCAAGTTAGAGCACTGCATGGGCCAGAATTTCTAGGCCCGGCCCGACCTGGCCTGGTAGAGAAACGGCCTGCGCCCGGCCCGAGCCCGACAGAACATTTAATTTCTAGGTCCGGCCCGACCCGACCTAGTAGCAACACTGCCCAAGCCCAACCCGAGCCCGACAATTTTTTTTAATACGAGTTCGAGCTTGAGCTTGTATGATAATTAACATGAGCCCAAAAAAGTTCGCTCCTTTAAAGGGGTACTACAACGAAATTTCAGCACTTATTGTTTGGTTTATACGTTTTCAAAGGAGCATGTATCACATCAAATACACAAATATCTTGTTAAAAAAACACAAGAAGAAATTTAAAACAAATTAAACGATTAGCAAAGAGCACCTGGTGGATATCGCAAGTAATGCCCATTTAGAAACCTTGACAGGTAGTAACGACAACTGTTTCGCCAAGAACTATACATGCTTTGAACCTGATGTCATCCCACCAGCTCTACGGCCAGCACAAGAGAAGAGGGGAGGGAGCAGGCACGTAGCCAGGATTTTGTTTTGGGGGGGGGGGGGGGGGGGGGCCCGCCCATGACAAAATGCTGTGTGAGGGGGAGGGGGGAGAGGAGGTCCCAGCAAAATGGAAGATTTCGGGGGGGGGGGGGGGCCCGGGCCCCATGGGCCCCCCCCCCCCCCCCCCTGGATACGTGCCTGGGAGGGAGGAACTCCCCCCTCAAAGGGACTCTCTTTTGAGTGTCCCAGACGTGGCTATTTTCCCTCTACAAGGTTATAGAAGATTAACCCGTCCCTCAAAATTCACACAAAAGCAGATTTGCGGTTAGTTGCGGTGGGTGGTTCGATGGCTGGTGTGCTTCGACCGCTTCGGTGGCTAAAATGGCTAGGGCATCCTGACGACGACAGCCTCACCGCAGCTTTGCTCATCCCAAGACAGACTACATCACGATTGCGCCCAATGTGACGTGCTCTACGCTGGCTGCTCTCCGAGCGCTTGCCAGAGTGGGCCATTTATAACCATAAATACAGTCATCAGGCTCAAAATACAGACGTGCGATTGTCATTTACGGATATTGTGGATCAGATTCAGCCTATTTCTGAAGCACGCACTCTCTCACTATGATGGTGGAGTCTAAGCGTTTTCTTTTATCCGCAGGGGCAGTGCAACGGTTTTAATGTTGAAGGAATTGCCAGTTTGTATTTTTTATATTGTTTATACGAGCCCAAGTGACGAAAAACGCGTCACCTTTCACCGAAAAACTGCTATTCTGCTGCGTAATCGCAAGGCAAAGAACGAATTATTTGCCAATCTGCAGCCGCCTGTGGCGGCTACGTGAACTAAAATGACGACGTCTCTGGGGGTACGCGGAAGTCAACAAACTGTCCCCCTCCGCTGCTACACTCGCCGTCAGCCCCGCGGCGAACCGTCCTTTGTGTCCATCGCTCGCCGCGACCTTCGACGAGGCTAATCCTTTAAAAGCCGACAATCGCGGAGGAAGCGGCTGGGGTCTCTGAAGAGAGGGCCCAAGGGGAAACCACGTGAACCCTCAGAGTACGTCACTCGAAAGTCGGCGTGGAGAGTTGAGAGACTCTTCGACCTCCGATTTGTTTCACTTTTTTTTTTTTTTTAAATAAGAACTAGAGCTCGCAAAAAAATGCGGTTTTCTGTTTTTCGTTCCATAGGTGACGCAGATTAATTTCCGCAGTTAATTGGCCAAATTCTGAAAATTGTAGCACTGCCCCTTTAAGGCATTCCAAGTGCAATACATATTTTTGTTATTTCTTTTGAACGGCACCTTAGTGACTTTGCCGGGATGTCTAGCGACGGGGAAAACCGGGAATTGTCAGGGAAATTTTGATTACCGGGAAAAATCAGGGAATTGTCAGGGATATTGTCAAAAAGCGAGCCCAGTCAGAAAAAATGAGCCGGAAACGCCATCGAGTGCCCTGAGCAAAGACTTGAGGAATTAGGGGCAGAAAAATAGGCAATAAATTCTGCTTAGTGCGGAGAGCGGGCTCTGCTCACCCGACGTAGAATGTGCTACCCGATGCAGAGGGAACAGCCGACAAATCCAGTCCAGGTGCCCTGACGGAACTTATTGTCACTGGGGAATGACAAGTTCTATGGTGTGCATAAAAATCACGGTGGAAGCTAGGAGTCATCGCACCGGTGCCGAAGGAATGTCACGACCACGTGATTTCACAATTCGCATTTGAGTTGAGGATTAAAGCTAAGGAGGAAGAAGTAGGAAAATCGTTTCATGACCCCTTTAACTTAGGTATGGGTTCCTGTATAGGAACCGTGCACATCTATAGTCGGTTGCAAGCTAAGAAAAAACCGGAAATGCCTCTCAAAGGAAAATGTATTCCTACGCCGAGAAACGCCAGCCAATCGTTTTCATGACGTCACGATTCCGTGGACCAATCGCGATCCTTTTGAAAAAAGAAAAAGCTCAACATGGCTGCTGGCCTTAGCAACGCGACGCTAGTTTCTCGTGACAATTATTCTGCTTTTTTGCACCGTGTTTTACGCACCGCTGGCCGCTGTTCAAAACCCGACCTCGCTTGTGCTTCTTGAAGAACCGCTTTGGTGTCGCCGGTAAGGCTGCACCAGGCTGTTTCGTCCAAGAAGAATCAGGGGAATCGCTTTCCGATGTCACCTCAGTGGGATCCATGAAGGAAGACAAAGAGAGCGGGGCGCGGTGGTGGTGTCGATGACTTGGGAGGGTGCCGATTTGTCAAACCCGAAAAGTATAATTATTCTTGTTTTCTATTCATCCAACAAAATAAAGGCACATATTTCGTGCGCAAAGCCCACAAAACTAAGTAAATCACTAAATATTTATTATTTGCAGGAACTATAAGTGCTTTGTTATTTATCATTTTGGCGAAAGAAAGGTTGGTTTCGTTTTCGCCGCTTTCCCTCAATCGAAGGCGCTGGAAGACGGTATGTTAGACAGTATCTTGGACAGAAAATTAATTGGGAAGACGGTACATTGGACATGACTTTCTTTCTTTACTAAACAGCTACCTCGTTGACAAAAACGTATTCTAACTTATTTAAACGTCCTGAATGAATTAAATAAATACTGTAGTAGTTTAAGACACGTTTACTGGAGGAAGAAAAAGCAACGTTGCTAGCGAACTACTTTCTTGACGGCGGAGGCACTTCAGATGGGCGCAATGCGCTTGTGGGTGGAGCTAAAGGATTGTTCTTAGGTTGCATCCGACTTTTTTTTTTTTTTATAATAGACGATGATGATGATGATGGTGATGGTTTGCGGCTCTTCCCTTTTGAATCGGGCGGTCCCGTGCACTAGACCTTATTCACTATTAGCGCCATCTCTCGGGGGTCCTGTGCACTTCCGCGCCATCTTTGAGGCTTCCCCGCCGTCTCGGCTCTGCCTGCTTAGCGTTCTGTGCGCTAGGTCTTATGGTGTTGCTTTTTTGGGTGGGGTAGTGGCGTTAGTAATTCGAATGTGCATTATATTAGCAAAGGGTTGCGTGGCTTGCGTTCAGAATGACCTCAACAACACCAGTGACATATTCACCGGGAAAACTGCCGCACAGAAGAAGCAATGCACGAGTCGTGAGACGATCATGAACAGCTGTTGCCCCGGTGTTGTTGCTCCCTTAATACAATCATGTGGAGTGCCACATATCGAAAAAATTGGACAGAGCCCGCAGTGGAAGCAGGCAGCTCTGTCATTTTGACACTCGGAGACTCCAACACTACAATTATTTCTCCCCAACGCTACAATTATTTCAAGATTCGCTCTAACAACTTCAGATTGAAAAGGAAAACAATACAACTCGTAAATTTACTTCGGCTGACTAGTTATTTTTCCGTTGGTTTCACAACGAGACAGAGCAGTTGAGCGGCATCACGTTCAGCCTGAAACATTGGTCGCCATATTTGAGGCTGCTGAAGGAGGTTGGCGCAACGTACGACAGATGGAGCGCGAATCTGAATTAGGTCTATTCAGGCCCCGACCAGGGCGCCCCTAGCGGCAAACGGGTCCGTTCCATCGGGGAACTTCTGCCAGTCGCTGCGTTGGTTGTGCGTTGTAGCGG
This sequence comes from Ixodes persulcatus, assembly GCA_013358835.2. Lineage (NCBI taxonomy): Eukaryota > Metazoa > Arthropoda > Arachnida > Ixodida > Ixodidae > Ixodes > Ixodes persulcatus. The sequence goes on along the minus strand of JABSTQ010011327.1, from coordinate 259,907 downwards.
GTTAGCGCTGTAATTTACAAGGTAGCTATTCCGCACTAAGAAAGCCACAACAATGATGCGGCAAACAATAGGCGACCGCCGCGACGCGGCCGGCATAGAAAAGGTGCGGATCTAATTCAAGCCCCGACCAGGGCGCCCCTAGCGGCAAACGGGTCCGTTGCATCGGGGAACTTCTGCCAGTCGCTGCGTTGGTTGTGCGTTGTAGCGGGTTAGCGCTGTAATTTCCAAGGTAGCTATTTCGCTCTAAGAAAGCCACAACAATTCATGCGGCAAACAATAGGCGACCGCCGCGACGCGGCCGGCATGCTCGCTTCCCATAGGCTCCCTACGGGAGCCAGAGTTGCGCGATCACGTGAGGAGCCGGATCAAGTGCCGTGCATGAAAGTAGACGTTGCACGCGCCCCGGCGTACGTTCCCCTGCTTTTGAGCGCGCCGCGCGCCTCGAACGAGCGGCGCCGCTATTCGCCGAATTCAGTCACGTGACGAGCGGGATCAACATGCCGTGCAGGAAAGACGGCGCTACGGTGATGAACGCGCAACTCTGGCTCCCGTAGGGAGCCTATACAGTAATTCTAACTTAGGGTGAATTAGTACCACCCTAACGCAGGAAGATGTGAAAATAAACTCCGATATGTCGGCTCCGAATGACATGATGATAATAGCTGGCAGAAATTTTGCATATGGCCTATAAATGGCAGTAAATAAACTGACAAAATTGCCGAGATGCTCATTATGTTTCTCATGCATTACAGCGCCGAAAGGTCCTGAGAAGTTACAAAAAAGTACCAACGATCCCATAAGCTGGTTGCTTATGAAAACCACCACATTTTGTTTGTTTTCTTTTATATGTGGGAGCCTTTGTCATACCCTTTAAAAAAATGACGACGAAGTAGAAGACTCACAGGGTGGCAGGCCAGCCATGCGGTGCCCCTATGAAAATTATCCATAGCATGAGCTGGCCGTGGCCGCGGGGCTCAAGCATGGCTGACGACCGAGGCCGTAGCAGCCCGCCTGGTACGGGTGCCGGAACGCAGAAACCAACGTTGAAAGGCATCATGCTCTCCCGGCAGAAGGACCTGCCCAAGCTGCCGGTACCGCCACTCAAGGAGACCATGGACAAGCTGCTGCTCAGCCTGGCGCCTATCGTGCCGCCCGAAGAGATGAGGTACACCGTGCAGGTACGCTCTTCCCGGAGACATTGTTGCCTCACTTCGATTATATACATGGCATGCACGTAAAATCACGCTAGAGAGAGACAGGGCCCCACACCATGCTGGTGGTTGACTTCACACCGCGCGTATGCGCTTATCAAGGTGTAGGATGCCACTAATTGCCCGGACATGCGCTGACATGCTCCGTATTTTCAACAAAGAGACCTACACTTTTTTTACATGTAAACTTGGAAGAGCGAGCCGAGCTTACGATGATGACATTCAGCTAGCACGTGCGAAATATTTTAGCGCATGGTGCGATTGCGCTACGAGCAGAAAGTTAAGATATGCCACCAACGACGCTTTTATGCGAAGCACTGTCCTGTAGGCAAAACAAGATTCATTAAGCTGTTCAAGGCGTATATAAATCACTGGAATTTCCACAATTACTTGACGAGCTGCTTTAGGAGCCGCAAGTGAAAGTTCTTACAAGTAGTAAACTGTTTCCGATTTCGCGAAGTGCTGGTAAACATTGCCAGTATTACCGTGTCACGGAGGGCACAAGCTGCTACCCGGCGGCAGCGTATCGGCGAGCGTGCGCTTGGGGGCTCCGCTGACAGATCTTCGCCTGGCCAGGCGCACTGCTCGACACTATCGCCAGTGCGCGACAAGTGCTTCGAAGATGCGCTCGAAGCGTGGAAACGGCATGATAAAGCTATAGGCAATGGGCATCCACCCCACGAAAGGGCAAATCCGATCCAAAGTCGTGCAGGAGGAGCATAAACAACGTTAGAAATGTGCCGTCACTCGCCGCTACAAAATGCGTCCCGCAAACGCGGTAGTGTGCTGCCGGATGCCCTGTCTCTTATACGTTCTGTAGCTTGAAAACAACTCTGTCGCGGGGCGTACTGATATTTTTGATCGCCGGGATACATAGCAATGGCTATGGATGAACGCTGCTCCCGCTCCGGATGGCGGTCGACCCAGCCACCATCATGACGATTGCCGGTGTTCGACATCATGTGTCGTGAGTGAAAGTCGTGTATAGGGACTATTCACTGGCAGCCATAGCTGAGTGCGCGACTGCCGAGCGCGTGCTGACGACGAGCTTCCATAGTTATTTCGAAACGTGCATTCCATACCATCGAGATTAGCGGCCTTAGCAGCCTTTTAATGTGAGCTCGTTCTAATGTGAGCTCGTTCTGAGTATGCGCTCTGAACCGCGCCCACAAATATGGCGTCCAGTGAATACGTAGGTGCGCATACGCTGAAAAACGAGCCGGAAAAATCGGCGCCTTCACATAGAAAGTTAGAACCTTCTCCAAATGGGCATTAAGGTGATACTTTTTTTTTTGGGGGGGGGGGGGGGGATTTTAAGGCATAGTGCTCCTTTTGTAACAAAATACCAACAAACTCACCAAAGTCAACAAAATACCTGTTTCCAGACGTGTGAATTGACGATGAATAGAACTTATGGCACCATCTCCTGATAGGCGCAGCTAAAAGACAACAGTGTGCTTCGTCCACTCGCTGCGCCTATCAGGACTTGGCACCACAAGTCACATTCATTGCTTACTCGGTCTTCCGCGAACACGTCCGCAGTTTATTTTTGCAAGTTTGTTGGTCTCATTGATTTACACGAAGAAAACTACGCCTTGAAATTTCGGAAAGTAAATTACTGACCACCTCAATGCACATTCGGTGAAAGTTTTAAGTTTCAATGTACAGGCGCCGATTTTTCCAGCTCATTACACAGCGTGAGATCCACTACGCACCCTATAGATCAGCGCCACTTGGCTAAAAAACATCTTCCGCCTGGTCTGTGAGGACGCCATCATGTAACTAGCAATCAGAACTGATTGATTAATTAAACTAATCTTTATAATCTTTAGGATACTGAGGTGTACTTAAGACGCGGTGTGGAACGAGGGAGGGAAGGAGGGTTAAACACAGAAATCAGGGACGAGAGGTTTCGGTGACGCCCTATTACGGTTCCTATCCGTGACGTCACGACCACGCTTATCAGATGCGAAACAAACAAGCAATGTGCATCCAACGTTCCACCAGTACCGCCGCTTCTGGTCATAAGTTGGGCTGATAGCGCACCGAGTCCCACCGAGCGTAAGCGCCACAAAAGGTGCCTGGCGTCGTAGAAAGCCTGTCAACTTATAGCGCTGGGTGGATTTTATAAACAAGTGCCGCCAAGCTGGTGCATGCTGGGACGCACCTGAGCAAAAAATAACGGAGCGTCGACGCCAATTGTTGACTCCAGCGAAATCGACGCCGCTTAGCGGCAACGCCGAGAAGCTCAAGAGAGGAGGCCGTTTCGACTTTGTCGTCTGCTATCGCTGCTTGTTTCTCATAGGCAGCATAGAAACAGCATCGTTTCCAGTAATTATTTTTATGCTTCCGCCGCGTCATTCCTACGCTCTGTCTAGAAGAAGGTTTCTGCCGTCAAAAACTCGCTTTGCTTTCATATGTAACACCGATTTTACGCTGCAGTGCAAGAAATTCATGGTGGTTCGCGTGCTGGACAACGAAAACGACCTCCTTTTGTCCGCCATTTTGCCAGGGCGCTCCCTTCGCTGGAGTGCAGTGAACTAGAATAGGAGTAGTGGAAAACCAGGTGGCGCTGGTGTTCGATTCCGGAGCACTCCTGCCAGCAAAGGTCGCGCCAAGCGTAGCTGTTTTTGATCTTAGCGGTTCATTAGTGCGGCCTATGTATGCTTTATGGGTGTTTCAACGTCTATGAATTAATCTTTAAAGCTTATTTTGGCAATGTAGTGAACACCGGGGTAACCAGTCTTGCATGCTGGCGCGTAGCGGTGCGCATCCGTCTTCTTTCTCTTCTTTTTCATTGCTTAGCGACAAGACTCGAACCTATGTAATCACAATGCCAAGCACTTGACATTCACGAAAACAAATTGCGAAAACGACCATAGTCACCACAGAAACCATCTGAGAACGTACGCCACGCCATATCCCATGTTACAGTGTCCTCCGGATTTCGACAACAGCGCCACTCGCGGTAGTCTACACTTCTGGCTTCACGCGGCCGATGGGGCGCCGCCGACGCTTTTTCCACTGCCCCTATATTCTAGTTCGCCGTAGCTGAAGTAGCGAACATAGTTTGTGACGGCGGCGCGGCGCCGGAATATACAGCAGACCAATAGGAGCGTGCTCACAAACGGCGGCACGTTACCGGCAGCCACAGCCGCAGACCAATAGGAGCGTGCGCGTCTGGATGTGGGATGCGCCATGAGCCAAAAATGGCGACGCGTCGCCGGCATCCAATAGGAGCGCCCGCGGTACGATCAAACGATTGCGGTACATGAATAAGTCAGAATATCCAGCGCTTTATGTTAACTACTCTGACCCAGTGTTGTTGAGGTTACCGAAACATATTTGTAACGAAACACGTCACTCGTTCCTTGCGAGGAAAGGTAACGCGTTACCGACCTACGTTACCTCAAAATAAAAGGAACGCGTTACCGTTACCGATAGAAAGTAACGCACGTTAGTTTTGCGTTACCTTTTTAGTAATGAATTCACACGCTTTTACTGTTTCGATGGTACAGGCACGCATAAGTGCCATAGTTCAAGAAACTTTATGTTCATGCTGAAACTGAAAATAATGATCTTTTTTACGGTTTCACCTAAGTACACAGGAGAAAAAAACACAAAAACTAAAAAAAAATAATTACATGGCTTGGTGCCTAAAAATACGAAAAACATTGAAGTGTAATTTTTGTTAAGTATTTGCAAGAAGAAGCAACGAGTAACATGACTACGTTACCCGTTACTTGAAATAAGAAACGTAAGTTACCCGTTACTGTTTTCGAGGAAGTAACGAGTACGTTACACGTTACCGAAAAATGTGACGGGTTACTGGTAACGCGCATTTACTTTGACCCCGATATCGGCAACACTGCTCTGAGCTATACTCCATCTCACAAGTATATGCAGCGCAGACAAACCGTTGGCTGTGGTCAGTCAAAGTGTAACGAAGCATAAACAGCACGAAACAGAACTGAATTTTCTTAAATCTGCCAACTGATCTGGGCTGTTTCGACGTGCCATAGGCCAGTTTCTCTCGGCCAGGAGGCGCGAGCGTGCCCATAAGGCTACGTAGGACGCGCCCATGCAATGCATCGAGCATAACACGCTAATACAGGGTTCGATCTTGCACGAGCCACGGTCGTTTGCAACCGTGCATGTGTTCTCGCGCTTTAAGGGGTATTCACACGAGGGAGAAATCCCGGGGATTTCTCCCCGGCACGCGCGCCTCACGAGATGAAAACGCGAGGCTTTTGCACATCGCAAAGCCTGATGTTTTCGTCGTGGGATGCGCGTGCCGGGGAGAAATCCCCGGGATTTCTCCCTCGTGTGAATACCCCTTTAAGAGGATGTTTGAAAGAACTGAAAAGAGTGTAAATAAACAAAGGTGAAATGCAGCTCGCGCTGTCCTTTCAAGGTCATAAGAGTGCCTTTCTCTTAAAGGGTAACTGCAAAGAAAAAACAGTTTTTTTTAAACAGCCTAATTGGAACAAGCATGTCAAAAAACAATTTTTCCGCGAAAAAACAAATTTTTTACAGCAATATTTATTGCGTGAGACTGATTTTAGTTTGCGGCTATTTCGTCCATTTTAAATCGCGCGCCACGAAGTTGGGGTTCCGTGACGTCAACCCCAATCGGCTGCTATACTTCTCATTGGCTAAGAGTTTGATTGACAGCTTAGATCTTGGTTGTTAAACCTTTGTTATATGTTGCAATTTCCTTTCGAGCGGCATATTTTTACGTTTAAAGAATAACCCATGTGATGGAAGTTACTATTCTTTACAAAAGGTTTACAAAACGGGCACTTCCGTTTGGATTCATACCATAACAAACAAAAGCTTCGCCATTCTTTCATGGCCGCCGAAGACTGCTCCCGCCTGTCTCGCCTACCTCGACTAGTCGTTTCGCCGAAGTGATCAGTGTTTCGTGCTGACCCAGGTGCTTGAGTGAGACTTCCTAAAGTGAAGTAGTGTGTGTTTAGCAGCTGTCGCAGGTGTTAGTGATAGGAAGCGACGCGGGGTTTTGGCTTTCATAGCGCGGTTCTTTCGTTTTCCTCTTTGCTTGCTTAGCGCGCATTCTTTTTTTTTTTTTGCTTTTTGCTTGCTTGCGCGTGCAAAAGCCGACTTTTCCGAGATGTCAGATGAGTGATCCCGACAGCGAGCCTTCCAGCAGCCATGTCGCCCCGAAAGGAATGCTATTTGGCTGGAGGCAATCGGGCGTTCGCGTAGCGACAAACGTGTCCAGTTACGTTCTCGTCATATCGCTCCGGAGGCCGTCGAGATTCGCACTGGGTGCATCGAACGTCCGCGACTAGAGACACAAAATAACAAAAAGCACTGTGTTCACTACGTAAAAAATGGTCTCAGTTCATACATCTGTGGGCAGGTACGAAATCTTGCCCAAATTTATTCACACCGCACGATGAGCGCAACACGTCGCTGTGCAAACGCAGTCCAACAACACGAAGCATAAAAACGGCAGATTTAGGGCAACAATTCGGTGTTCATTGTTCAGTTACAACGACGTAATTTTGGTGAAAACGCCCGCAGCTTTTTACTCACGGTATGCGTCGGGAATCTTCCACATTTTGAAACGGAACGAAGGAAGATTTACTTTTAAAAACGCTCGCTGCGTCCTCCCGGACCAGTTTGACTGGATCAGCTGACGACGACGGGACTGAACCCGTTAAACATCAACCCCACAAAACCAATTTGCGCTCCGTGTTAGTGTGGGTGTAAGTTCCAAGCACCGCACCACACACACCACGAACATTTCAGCTGTTTTTCGCATCGCCGTGTTGCACCAAACAGAACGAGATCGCCCAAGTCAACGCTGCGCCGTCGTGAACCTTGGCTTGTGGTTGCGCACTCGTGGACCCTGTGACTCCCTTCGCTTTCAAAGCACACACGACGATTGCGAATGATACTTTCCGTCTACCGCGAACATCACAGAGGCTCTTCTTCGGTCACGTCTTCGCTATGAGCTCGCAAACCGCGCAGCTTCTGGTTTAACGTGCGTTGTTGCCAGATCTTACCGGAAGTCGAGACGCTGCGTCAGGAGAGTGAGGGGCGGGGCGTACTTCTCCTCCGCGGGAGTCGAAAGAGCGGGAGTTTCAAATGTGGAGAGGTTCTGGCTCCGACTAAATTACGTCCTGTGGCGTAAATATTGCTAAAAAAAATATTTTTTTCGCGGAACATTTGTTTTGTGACATGCGTGTCCCAATTAGGCTGTTTAAAAAAAACACTTTTTTTTCTTTGCAGTTACCCTTTAACTCTTTTGTTCTTGTAGTCTTTTTCTCCAACAAATTTTATTCACGAATGAAATTCTTTCTGCCACCTTAGCGTACGCGAGCATGTTAAAAAACGCAATGACGCGCAACCCAAACGTGCCCGAAAAATATTTGATTTTGCTCACCAGAAGCGCTGCCCAAACTTGAGGGCTACAGCCCTATAGATTTTACGGTTCAATTTTTTGTTCAAACGTGCCAGCTACGACGAATGTTTAAAACGGTAGTGACTGATTTTTCAGTAATTAGCTCGCCAATGCTCACGTGATACTCATGTACTTGCGTCCACCGCGGTGATGTTATGATTAGCGCTACGTGGAAATTACTGCCTCGTAATAATTTTGCTGTCGCTAATATTCTAACAAATATTGCCGCGCGCAGGGCCGACAAAGCAACGCTCGGTCACGGACCTCTAGGAAGTTCTCGTTTATTCTTGTTCCGGACGTAACTTCTATCATTTATTCCTGCTTTTGTTGTTCTAGAAAGTGCGTGTTCATTCTCGTCCCGAGTGCGCGACGCTCGAGCCGCTTTCGCCGAATCTTCGAGATAGTGACGCACTCTAGATAAGAGACCGCCCGCGACCTTGTCGAGTCAGTCTCGCCCCAGCGCTCGACTCTGCTCTTACGCCGACTTCGACGCCCGCGACGCTTTGCTGTTATCTTCTGTTTCCTTCTTCTTTTTTTTTTTTGAGCACAAGTTCGCTTAATTAAACGTTTAGTTTACTCAGTTATTCGCCGCCTTATCACTTGTCATTCGTGGACATATACCAACTAGCAAACTATATCCGAATTCATGTATTTATTTTACTCGAGGAATAAACCCAGCGAAATTAGGGAAGGCAGAAGACAAAGCAATATGTGAACCTCACTTTAAGATGCTACGTGACGTTAAAAAGTCTAAATAAAATTCCGAGTTTCAGCGAAAAAAAAAAAGAACACCCGTGAAACGTATTTGGTAGAAGATCTGTTGGGCTCGTTCTTTTTCAAGTCCCGCAAAGCTAATCCCCGTGGACGTACCTGAAACCCGAGCCAGCGAGCCAGCCGCCGCAACTAAGGCCAGCCTTCAAAGTTCGATCAACTATCATAGTAGCCAAAGAAGACTGCGACGATGACTGCCCAGCACCTCCACCAAAAAATCCTGAATAACAGTAGACCCTTTCCCAAATCCAGTGCCATCTAATGGCTGAACTAGCAGTCTAAATGGTTGTATGCTAATGGCGAATAAAATCTGATACCTAAGCGTTAACGGTAGACGTACGAAAGTTCCGGAGTTTTTCGCTGAACACTTATTTCTCGATTTTTATCAGTTTCAATGGTGTCAAAAAACTACCACTCTGTACAAGGCGTTTATACACCTTTTCCACAAGGGCGCAGCCATCTCCAATGTCCTCACACCTGGTATGCGTCAAAACATCGCTTTGATCTCTCCACGCCGCTGGAAGGTGTTCACGAAAAATGCGCGATTGTCAGATATTCTTGATTTGCCTCACCTATATTTCCTCGCATATTCCAGGTTGAAATGTTTTATTATTTTCTCGTCCCGCATACCAGATACAGAACCCACGTGACTGAGAAGGAAAGAAAGCAAAAAACATCTATAGTTGAGTGAATCTTTCGATAAAATTAACATTGTATTGTCATGAGCTGTCTGGGGCGTGCTGAAGCTGAGCATTCCAAGAACTTACGTGACACCAGACATGTATATACGTAACACGTCACTGGTAACGAGTTACTTCTACCTAGTTGCTTTTTTCGGGTAACATAGTTAGTAACTTTCTTTCAAAAATGAACGAGGAACGTACTTAGTTACGTTTAATGGCAAGTAACGAGTAACGGTATTTTGTCACTTTTGAGGAGTAACGTGTACAACTTTGTTTAAGCAGCCTCGTTTTTATTCTAACCTGAGTAAGAGTCCATTGCGACAAAGGCAGATGGACAACCCGAAAAGCACAACGAAACAGTATGACAGTTTAGCAACGTTTATTGCTGAACACGTCAGTCGAACGCTACAGCTGGGAATGTCTTTCACCCAGCGAACACACTAAAATTCGTTGGTGGAACCTTCTAGAATAGTGTACAGACCGAATGTAAACCCGGAGGTTGCCAGCACAAAGCACAGAACCCATTGTCAACTTCGAACACTAGAAGCAGAGAGAACGAATGAGAGAGGGGAATCCCAGATTCGCCAGCTCTTCCAGAAGCTCAACACTGCCATTCCTTCGAACGCGTCAGTAGAACGACACTTAGCGAAGCCGGAGATGTACTCTCAAGGAAGCTTGGAAACATGGCTGATGAAAACTTGGAGAGGCTTAAGTGCAACGACTACAGAAAAAAAAAAAAACTATGAAACAAAAGCAGTTGTGTATTTTGTCGTTAAGTAGCTCGTGCCCAAAACAAAATAGAAAAAAGCTAGCATCGCAGGCGTCGATGTCGACGTAACAGCAGGATCGAGCGCTGGTGCGAGACTGACTACGGCTCGCCACGCGCAGCACCTTTTGTACATGCGTCGACTTTTGGAACAATCGGCATAGAAGGATCGGCGCGTAGAACATTCGGACCTTGAACAAGCAACAGAGTTCTCAAATTTACCAGAACGCGACATTTACAGAAATAACAAAAAGGCAAGTAAGGTCCTAGTAATCTAACCCGGGCACTTTGCGTGGGAGCCAAGCACGATAACCATTCGGCCACGGACGCGTTTGCTCGGAAACGCGCGTGACAATATACACAACATAATTCTTCCATGGATTAAGGGGTAAAAAAGCGAGCATGGAAAGCGGAATTGACTTCTTTATTTGTTATTATTTCCTTCCTTATGTCTCGTGTGCAAGTACTGTGGATGGTGCGAGTGCCAGTATAGATACCTGTCATTCTAACGCTGCGTACCCAAGTAGGAGACCCAAAGGATATGAAGGAACCGAAGGTTTCTTCAATTTATTTACGAGATAACATGAGCAAACAAATCTAAAATTAAGGACGCGGAGCTGGTCCATTGGTTGTTCTACCCGAGCCCCGTGTCGTGCGCCATCCTAGTCTTCTTCCGCCACCCCAAGAATGCTTCTCTGCTACAGATACAAGCGACCAAATAATTTCGTATATCCATGATGCCGCGCCCTCGCCTGTTGTTGTACGCTCTTGCTTGCTGGTGAACGTAATTTCTGACGCTTAATTCAAGCGTTCCTCCAGCGTCCATGTAAAATTAATTGAACTGTGTATAATGAAGAGTCAAAGGAAATGCTTGTTTATTTTTTGCTCGAAGTTTATTAACCGAAAGCGGCACGGTAGGCATTTTACTTACGTAGTTTCCGTTCCGCTCATTGCATGTGGTATAGCAGCGCTTATCAAATGCGTGAATTGCTGTAGATACAAATATTTCGGTCGCGTGCAAAGCCGCCTATGCACCATGCACCTCTTGATCGAACCTGAAATGTTTACTTGTTGCTCCCATGAGTAGTTCAAAAATGCGGTAGCCACTTGGAATGAGAACCATGACTGACGTTGAAGAGTGTAGCAACCTCATTCACCATCACTCGGTGATTTTTCCTTTATGATATTTTCAACTACTGCAATGGACTCTGGCTTCGGCACTGACGCGATCGAGGAGAGTATGTCACAAAACTCACTTCGTTTTAAAACTTCCCGGTCTATTCTTGCACTTTATGGAGTGACAGAGAAGCATCACGATTATGAAACATTTTTGACGATGATATTCAATTATTTTCGCCCCTTCACTGCTTAGGAAGAAATGACAAAGCGCTGCTCTTCTTTTGTGCGTACCTCAAGTGGGGTGGCCATTTTTACGCTGTGACTGTGACGTCATTTTGCTTGGCTGCACTGCGCCATCACTTGTAGAACTCCTTTTTTTATTATTATTGGTACGACGACTTTTAACTAACCAGACAATGGAACCACAATTCGAATTATTATTACAAAGTTAAGGCTCTCGTTTGACTCACTTTCGTAATTTTAATCAATCAAACCACAAAATTATATAAAGCGTATTTGCAATATATATTCGGGAACAAAAATCCAACCGCTTTAGAAAGCAGATCTTGATGTCAGTAAAACGATTAACAAAATTCAGGAACGACTCACTGAAAACACAAATACCTATGGTTACTCCGAGGAGTATTGCAGAGAACCGTTGCCAAGAGTTGAGCATTGCCGACGTTGAAAGGATACCGAAATAGAGGTTAGCCTGTCCGGAAACGCTCAGGGCCCTTCTGCACTTTTCCAGCTCATCACGAAATTCTCGGAGAGCGGAGAAGGAGAGTACCTGCTCAAGCTACTGACGCATCGGGCCAAACACACAGATAACTGGGTACGTAACACTCCGGTTAAGTTTTTATTTGTCCCTGCAACAGCGCAAATTTACAGATTATTAGGCAACATAGCAAAAACATACTTAATTAAGCGAGTAATCATAATTTTGAGGTTGATTGTTTAATTGCTCTTAATATATGTGTATGGGAGCTTTCACTAATTATACTAGAACGTAAGGTGGAGAACGCCCAGAAGTTATTAATTTATATTTTCGCTATTTTTACCTAAAGATTTCTATTCCAATTACGGGGGGGAGGGGGGTGGGGGGAGAGGCGGGGATCTGGGGTTGAAGTTATGGGCAAGAGAGCGGATCTATGACGCTTGTCACGTGAACCACAAAAAGAGTGACGCCGTGGCGGCTTCGTTCCTATGTATACACTGAAATGAGAGCAGGCCACGACGCTGCCACCGTGTAATAGCATTCTTTTAGTTCACGTGGTGCGTAAACTAAAAAAAAGTAAACACGTTGAAAACAAAAACGAAGGGTATCGTCATTTAAAAACTATGACCCCCCCCCCCCTCCAAAATAAACAGGCTTCTAAGTTGTGTTATGCTGCTCTGAATTACTGACCTTTCTCTCAAAAGACGAATTCTGATAAATTGCCTCGCGTTTACCGGCTCTTCTCGAATTAAACGGGCAAAAAAACCCTTCGAGCCTGGGTCACACTGTTCATACATCATACAAAAGAAAGTCTGCAAACAGGAGTCACTGCAATCTTTGTGGTTCGAATGCCCCGTTCCAAGTTCCTTTTTGAACTCATTACCGTGCGGCATTCGAAGCAGGGATCTCGCGGTGACGCGTTCGAATCTCTGTGAAGATTGTCTTTTATGACTCCGGCCATAGCCTCCTTTATACTGACAAAGCCTGGCAGATAACCACGAGAAGCGGCTGCCGAAATTAAAAAGGTAGAGCGGCAGACAACGAATGAGAGAGCCACTTCACGAGCAGCCCGCTGCGGCGAGACGCCGAAACACACTTTCCCGAGCGATGGAATGTCCGCTCGTGCTCCTCGCGTTCCTCGCTGCTACCGCTTCTTTTCTCGTGGGTTTGAAAACCATGTTTCTGGTCCTCGCCGCTGCAAAAGCTGTGCGCTGACGTCCAGGTTCCCCGAGAAATGCTCTGTGCTACCAGCTCCTCGCGCTCCAAATCTGCGACCGGGCACTCTATGACTCCGTCGTCGAACTGCCAGGCTTTGCGAGTATAGAGGAGGCTATGCCCCGACTTAAAGGGGCACTGAAGGTGATATTTGGGCGGTAAGGGGTGAGTGGACCGACCAACGGCGGACCGATTTTCGAATGTGTGTGACACGCGCACGGGAAGCGATCACCCGTGATTGGCTGTCCCGCGATCTTTCATCGCGTTTTCAGTAAGGGAGTCGGACGTGTATCAATCTAATCTTGGGTTGTTGTTTTTAGAATTGTTAGGATGCCAGATTATGTTATGGTCATATATAGGTCATCGCAGAAACCACTTTAGTGCCCCTTAGTAACTCTATCTAGGGAGTTCTCCACAGCGCTAAAAAACAGTCAAAAGTATTTTTAAAAAATCCTTTGTATCAATTTGACCGACAAGCTAATCCCCTACGAACAAAAAAAGAGATGTTTGATATACACAAAAAAAAAGTCTCAAAAAAGAGTGAAATTCCCACTTTTCCTCCTCTCCAACTGCTTGCGTAACACTCCCGCCCCTGCACCTCAGATAGCACTGCTCACAGCTTGTGAGATGGAGTGTAACATCATGGCGGCTTCATCTCTGCCCCACCTAATCGCAGTTTAGAACACCAAGAAATATATGACGTCTCAGTGCAAAAGTATCGCCGTGTCGTTGAGGCCATCTCACAAGTTTATAGTCGGCGACAGTTTAAGAGTGAAGTGGAAGCTCCTCCCACCCCTTTCCACTCTCTCAGTGTAAAAGCTGGAGAGGACATCGTCTCCAGCCTTCGATCTGCTGTAGTGGAAATAGGCGGGAGGTAGGGAGGTTTTTATAAGTGCGGATAAGCATTAAAAAAAATCATAATTATTAGGGAGGGATAATGCTGCTGCTGATGATGATGATGACAATGACAATAATTTTTACGACCATGGTTTCCTATACGGCGTCACGCGGGCGTCCGGAGAAATTACCCTCGTGGAATGGCCATTCGTGCAATCGCGCTGTGGCCTGTCAACGCTCACAATGTTGGCAGATGCGGGTTGTATAGCATTGTACCGGGGGTTCGGGAGATAAATAAAACTGTGTTTTTATCGTCGCAAAACAGAACTACGCATAGTCAAGCGCTCAGTCTCCGCCCAAATAAAATCGCTATAGTGATGGGGGCGACATGTCAAGGTGTCGTAAGTTGTCGAAATTGGATTAAAAAGTGATGAAGTATGTTCCGTGAATTTAGGTAATAGAGGCTCGCAAATGCATTCGAGCTGAATGGCGGCTGCTGCCGAAAATGTCTCATTTTCTTATTAAAACTTAAAAAAAAAATGTTTCTATTCTTTATAAGTTTTAAATCAAATAACTGTAAGTTCTAAAGCTTTGGCGTCTGGTCCCAACCACCAACGATGACATCTGATCAAAGACTAAACCTTCAACTACGCATATTTCATTTTGGGTATGAAAAAGCACGTTTTTTTGTTGTTGTTTTTTCTTTCTTACACGTTCGCTAAAAATAAAGAATTCTACAAATATCGGACCTTCTGGGTTCATTCAAGTAGCGTTTAACACAAGCTCTTTCGAAATCCAAGGCTGCGGTGAGCGGTGCAAGAGAGTGCAAAGATGGTAACTTTGTCTGTCGGCCTTCTTTCAGCTCGACGAGTGGTGGATGACCTCGGCCTACCTGGACGTGCGAACGCCCCTACCAGTGTATCTCAGTCCGGTCGGCCTATTTCCCCGGCAGACCTTCCATTCCGAGGAAGAGTTCCTCAGGTGAGCACGGGTGCCCCGACTACTAATTTCTTCCTTAATTTTGAAAGGCCACCAAATTCGGAATCGCCCATTCATCATTAAGGATGATTTACGATAATCCTAATCACTCATCGGTACACAATTGACTCTAGAGAAAAGCGATTGATTGATTCGATACTTTTATATTGAAGGATTACTAGATGGTTGCTTGCTGACTATCGACGTGTGCCGGCCTTACGTCGTGACGGCACACGACTCCACCACATAAAATCGTGACGACACAAATGAAAAAGAAAATTGGTAATACCAACGTACGCGTTCCTACATTACAAACAACTTGAACCTGAGCCCGGTCCTCCTGCGGAGCGGCGAAACACAAAGCGCGCTTGAACGCCTCCAACAATATATATATATATATATATATATATATATATATATATATATATATATATATATATATATATATATATATATATACTGTAAACGACTTAATTTTCGCGGGCTCAAATTTTCGCGAATTGGGCCGAAGCTGAAAGTTTGATATTATTCGCAGGTTCTAATTTTCGCGAATCGAGTGCAGCTTTCGTAGCGTTCAGATATTGCCCGCATTGTTCGCGGGACCTATTTATCGCAAATTGAAGGCGATTCGCGAAATTCGCGAAAATTAGGTCCTCGCGAAAATTTAGTCGTTTACAGTATACTGTATATGGGTTTTTTGGTCTCAAATCGTGCAGGCAAAAAGGGTCGAATTTTTAATTTCTCTGAAAAAAAAAAAATGTTATGACGTCGTTTCTAAAAACGCAGTCACCACAAACCGCAAGTTCGTTAGATTTTTTGTTCTCGACATCAGAATTTTAAAAGTAGCCGCAGCGGAAAGCAGTGTTTTTCACGTCCGTCGTGGGTCGGATGTTTCGCTCGTTCTGCCGCCGTGTATTTTCGGTTCACATTATATTAACTGTTTTCAATTACTCTGTGAGCACAGTTAAAAGGCTCTAATGCCATGAAATAATTTTAGGCGCTGTGCGTTCTTTCTGCAAAAATGTCAAAAACACCCCCTCGGTTAATTGTTGATGAACTTTGACAATTAAATACTTGCGATCTACTTGGGTTACATCGACATTTTTTATGACTATGGAAAGCCCAAAACACGCTCTTTATATATATTATAAAATCACTCAGCTGTATAGAATTCTCTTTCCGGTACGTTTACGTTAATGCTATGCTAAAACCAAAAAGTATCAATTTTGATATCAATGTTCTCAAAAAACCTATTTTTTATTTTTTCATTTTTTGTTAAAATGTAGATATGATAGTTGTCTACTCGAAAAGCAAGTCGAGAAAGTGTGTATTTTGTTTTTATGTTCTATATTTAAGCATCAATGTCGTAGAAAAACGTGTTTTTACGGCTCGAAACGTATTTGAGAATTGCGCGTCTTCACAAACTTGGAAATATTCTTGCCTTTTTTTCAACGTTCTCACATACAAAAGTAGTTCCACCCTGAAGCAATGGTGAGGGTGCAGGGTAGCTGGTGTAAATTGAGCATAGTTGTACACCCGAGACTGGGGATACGGACAAGGGACAAGAGTCAGTGTCGTTCTGTGTTTGTCCCTTGTCCGTATCCCCAGTCTCGGGTTTACAACTACGCTCAGTTCCACCCTGTAATATTTATTGCTCATTTAAATTTTAATATACGCGGCAAGCTACATTGGAGGAGTTCAAAATAGAAAGCAACACTTCTTAATAGACCAGCAGGCGTCGTAAATTGTTAATGTGTAGAAATCGGCAGACGTCGTATTGATTCGGTGCCCTCATTGGCCTTTAATATGAACGTCCCACCCTTTCGGAAACAGCAGATGACCACGACATTTGACGCTCATTGTGTAAGATAGGACGGTCCGTGACAGTAAAGCGAGCAGCGAACCCTGTGCCACGAGGAGTGAAATGGTACGAATGTGTCGTTGACGCGACGAACAGTGACGGCCACCCAGGATGAGTCAGTCAGTCATAGTATTGCAGATGGGAAAGCAAAGGAAGTGTTGCCTGGGAAGATGAGGACACCACGGCCTTACAATATCGACGGTCAACAACAGTTCTGCCGGCCAAAACAACGCCGCGTGCGCGCTAAAACTGGCGGCGCGGGGCAGCGATCCCGCAGACGCGCACACAAAGATGGGCCGGTTCCAATAGGAATGTGGGCAAATCTTGAAACCAGCCATCCGTGCTCGCGTGAAACGATACCGCGTATTTGCCCAAGCTTCGAGCGCCCTATTCTTGAAACGGACGTGCTCTGTTCCCTGGTGATCTGTGCGATGTGCGTTTGGATTTTGGAAAGAATTGTATATAATATATCAATGATTTGGTGACTTTCTATGTCTTAGTAATATGACAGAATAGCTAGTCATGCTAGTTTAGAGTGAAAGTTTTATAAATCGAAACAATACAACGTCTGTGCCTCTTCGATTAATGAAAGTCTACTAGGCCTGCTGATTTGATTCGATATGTTGCTGGTGGTTTCCCGCTCTTATCAAAACATAAATAACTATTAAATACCACAAATTGTGTTTATAATTGACTACAAAACGCAGACAAAAATGCAAGAAAACTTTTTCACATTTCATAGAAACGCACGGGTCGCTATGTCTGACTTGGGTCTTGCAAAACGAACACCTCTTTTTTTCGATCATGAGGCTTAAATATAGAACATACAAACATAATACACACTTTCTCGACTTACTTTTCGAGTAGACAACTATCATATCTACATCGTAACAAAAAATAAAAAAAAATTAAAACTGGGTTTTTTTAGGAAATCGATTTCAAAATTGGTACTTTATGGTTTTAGCACAACATTAAAGGGGCCCTGCAAGGACTTTTTTACTGTTTTTTTTATTTGCACCTAACCTGAGCGCACTGAACCTTGTAACTTAATGAAACTTTTCTTTTCTCAAATTTCGCTTTATTTTAAAAGTTATAGGCAAAATAAAATTACAAATACAAGCAAAAAATAACCTCCTTCATGACGTCTTTGGTTGCTTGAGTGGCCGTGAACTAGAGGAGGGGTAGTGAGTACAGCGAGCGCTCAAAGCTGGCGCACTCCGCGTCGACGTCGCGAGAGGGCGCCACTAAAGCATGTTCTGGATAGGCTGTATGCAGCGGGCAGCCAGATCGGCTCACATTGCATTTGCTGCGCGATTAAACACTAATTCGGCATGACACTTCATTAGCCACAAACTACAGCAGACCACTTCGCGCTGCCATACCGCGAAATGGTCAAACCGCAAGACAAAGCTGCTCGCCGAAGGCCTTCGGAACGCTCGGAGCCGGTCGGATCCTCCAATCCATACGACCGCCACGCCGCCGTGTACATCCGGGACCTTTTCGTGTCGGCGCCTGATCCCACTACTCCTTTCTAGTATGCGCCGCATTTTCCACCGCTTGGTGGCGGGTATGTCGACGTGTCATTTCTTGTTTCCGTACTTTATAAACTGCATTTGTTTTTTGGTTTTGTTTTTTGTTTTTGTTTTCTGATCTAAAATTTTGAACAAAAACTACTTTTATAAATAATTGAAACGGTTCGCGCCACTTATATTTTGTATTTCGACTAAAAAGAAGCTTTTAGCGGCTCTGACCAGTAGTAAGCCCAGTACCAAAGACGTCACATATCGCGCGCTTTCGGTACCGCGGGTCGACCCCGTCGGTGGAGGAGGTTTCCGCGTCGTCCCTTAAAATATGATGCACTGATATTTCGTTACTCTCTCCGTGCCCGCTGGCTTGCCCGAACCCCAAGAGACGTGAAAACCGCAAAAAGGTAGACGCGTAAATATGATTGCAGGGCCCCTTTAACGTAAACGTACCGCAAAGGAAATATTATACAGCTAGGCATTTTTATAATAATTCTCAATATCAATATAACCCAAGTAGATCGCCAGTATTTGATTGTCAAAGTTCATCAACAATTAACCGAGGGGGCGTTTTTGGCATTTTTACAGAAAAAAAGCAAAGCGCCTAAAATTAGTCGCGAACAAAAAATCCAAAGAACTTGCGGTTTGTGGCGATTACGTTTTTAAGAGACGACGTCATAACATATATTTTTTCAGCGAAATAAAAAATTCGAGCCTTTTTGCCTGCACGATTTGAGATGAAATCTCCCATATATATATATATATATATATATATATATATATATATTGTAACGGGCGAAAGTAAAGAAGACAAAAGGGACACGAGGAGAAAGAAGACGAAGTACGGACAGTAGGAAAAGGACAGCGGCTGGAATGTTCGTAACATTTTGGTTGCAGCGGTGGGATGTTTAGCATGAACGCCCCCTCCCAGCCTGAAAATCCGGAGCCAAATTGGGAGAGACTCACCGAACAGCTTTACAATCGGTTGGTGGAGAAGAGCTCGACTGACGCTGCAAATTTACTGGCACAGGTCGACGATCGCCTTGCCCCTCGCATCGCGAACGTGGAGCAGACTTTACATCAACAAGTCACCGATGTACATCAACACCTCTCCTCTGTACATACTCGACTGGAGCACCTGGAACAGGCCCTACAAACTGGTACGCGACCAGAAGGTTCGGTTAACCCTTTTCCCAACCAGGAAGCAGCTGCGATCCGCCATTGCAGGAACGATGAGCCCGAGAGACAGGCAGAGATAGCTTCATTGGATTCCGGCGCTAGGCGGCTCAAACCCCCGACGTTCGATAGGGCTCCTGGAGGGCGTTCATCGTGCAATTCGAAACGGTGGCTCTACACGATGGCTGGGACTCCCCTGGCAAGGCTGCTGCCTTAGTCGCCCAGCTACGTGGAAAAGCGGCAGAGTCCCTCGAGTGTGTTCCGGATTCAAGTCGAACTTCATATGAACATCTGTTAGAAGCCCTGGACTCTCGATTTAATGATGCGCATCTTCAACAACTACACCTAACGTCACTCAAAACCTATCGCCAGGGAACAGAGTCGCTACAAGAGCTAGCCGACGCCGCGAGGAAGGCTTTTGGGGGGGGGGGGGGGGGGGGGGGGGGGTGTTCTGAAGATACATTCCACCTGATGAGCACTTCTGCCTTCATCGATGCCATCAGGGATCCCGAAGTTCAACGATATGTGCGGCTCGCGCGACCCTCCACGCTCCGCTCTGCCCTGGGTCGCGCGTTGGAAATGCACGCGGCGATAAGAGCAACAGCGTCCACGGTGAGCCGAGCAAACTATATTGCTACTACTGGTGGCACGCAAAACGACCCCCGCAGGCCTGACAGGCGTCAATGCTTTAACTGTGGACGACGAGGCCACCTTGCCCGATCTTGTCGGAATCCCTGCCCTCCACGTCAGGAAAACCCTCCGCGCGTGCCCGACGGGGCGGCGCCCCGTGTAGTCCACGAAGTCCCCCTCGCTACAACATCGATGTGCCCATCGCTGACCCCACACGTCGCTGTCTACCTGCCTGGAATCGGACAATGTACCGATGCTATTATAGACACCGGAGCTGGGGTGTGCGTCATCGATGCTAAGTTGCTACGATCGGCCGACCGTATCGCATCAACAACAGACTGTAAAGAACTACGACTTCTCTCGCCAAAGGGAAGCCACATTCCTCACATCGGACGCATGGAACTGACCGTAGAAACACTTGGAGAGAGTGTGACACTTTCATTCTTCGTTGTGGATAATTTAAACCCTCCAGTTATTCTCGGATGTGACCGGTGTGCGGCAGTCAATCTGCTCGTCTCCTTTGAACACGGTCATGCACAGTTATCAACACAACGAGAATGCAAGTACCATTGTACGGTTGCCGACGCATCACCGTTGGGACTTTGTGAAGAACTTAGGCCGAACATTAAGGAAACATCTGTGTACCAAGTTTTTTTCTGCTGCGCACTGTTTTTCCTAATCAGCTTCGTACAAACAAGTTTGAACACCATGCGCCTACTTGCTGAAACTTTCAAGAATGTTTTACGCTCTTTGCTACCCCTCAAGTTCGTTCGCGAACCGTTCATGGGCTCAGTTGTTGCCACGAAAGACATTACGGTTCCAAAGTCTTCGGCGGTCTGGGTCCCAGCAACACTTCAGGGAGATAAGCGATCGGGAGACTTTATAATCGAAACTGTTCTGCACTCGCGCCCTGGGGCGGAGTTCGCCACGCCCCGCTGCCTCACCTCCTCTCGCCAAGGCGTCTTGGACATTCTTGTTGCTAACTTGGCCAGCGACGACCTTCACCTAAAGCGAGGTGACAGCTTAGGAGTTGCTTTTGAGGTTGAGCCACAAACGGTGGTTGCCTCTTGTAAGTTCGCCTTCGTTTCCCGCTTCAGAAGAACGGTTGGGCAGAGCCGGAACCCTGCCATGGACTGACTTTAACTTTGGACCCAATCTAACCGCGGCAGAGAAAGAATCTATTCAGTCCCTACTCATGAATTTTCGAAACTGTATCGCGGTTACAAAAGAAGAGCTGAGTCATACGCAGTGGCGTACCAACTTGTTTTTGAGTGGGGGGGCAAACCAGACCCCCCCCCCCCCTCAGGGCCGGGGGCGGTGCACTAGGTATCGAAGAGACAAAGAAAGAATAAAAACTTTTTAGGGACAAGGTCAAACAGCACAGTTCTTTCAACTAGCAACACACATTTAGTGATGCCTCCTTCGATACGTACTATGTAACTCCTAAATTTTGAAACTAATGAGGAATTTACGGAAAAAATTAATATATTTATATACGCCTGAAAAAAGGACAAAATCCCCAAATACACTACAAGATAAAGACAAAAAAAAATAAGAAAGAAAAAAGGAAATGCCATTCACAAAATCAGATAGAGGGCCCTTTGACTAATCAGCTCTGGCTTCAGGTAGCTCATCTCAACTCTGGACAACCCAAGAGAAGGAGCAGTTATGTTGTGTTCGTCACCGGCTATCCTGTATGCTTCATCTCTCGGTCGAGCTTGTTCTTGTGTCTTCCAATTATGCTGGTGTCCTGGAACCGGGCTTCACAGTTCTTGCAGAGGCGTTGATGAACAACTATTGGATGAAAAGAGTCGCTTGAAGCACGGGAAACCTCGAGGACGTGCTCTCGTAGGCGGGTGTTCAGGCAACGCCCCGTCTGACCAATGTATCGGTCACCGCATGAAAAAGGGATGGAGTATACCACCCCCTCTTCACAAGGAACAGTCTGATTGACATGTTTGATGGAACATCCTTTGGGGGCTTCGTTGTTGTTCACTCGTCTGCAAAGTTGTTTTAGGCACAACTTGCACGAGAAGACAATTGAAGTGTTGAAGCGCGCTGCAATCCACGATTTGCAAAATAGTGCGCGCCGCCTATCGCGCAACGCCGGAAACTTCGACGTTTTGGGTGCGAGGCTGGAAAGTGGTTGGAATACAACTAGGCTTCGCGATGCATGGTTTGGCTTGATACATGTGGGGCGTAACGTTCGTGCGCGCAGTCTGTTCCAAGCGTTGCCCCAAGACTCAGATTGAATAGTGTGGAAATTTCCCCCAGCAGCGTACAAAAAAGACGCAACCGTGACAAAATGTGTGCTGCTGCAGATCCATCAGTGCTCGTTCGGCTGCCATGGTGAGCCGTCTATGTTCCTTCTCCTCACGACAGCTATCCAAGCCTATCTTAGCAGGATACAGCCTGCTGCAGACAGAAATCTAAAAAAAACAAAAAACTTGGCGTTCTCTTTGCCATAAAAGTAATTCGCGCAACCATACGAAATACAGTGCGCCGGCATGGCGACAAACAAAAGCGACTCGCGAGCTTTCTTCGTCCTCGCTCACGGTGTCTTCGCTTCCGCGCCTCTGTCGCAGCCTAGGAATATGCGCTACGCCTATTTGTTTTTCAACCAAACAGGGGGCGCTAGCAACACGCTCTGCTCGCGCATGCGCAGCAGCTTTTTTGCAAATTGTGGATTCCCTTCAGTCTGCGTGCAGAGTTGTGCACATATGGTATGTAGATAACATGTGAAGCCTTACTACGTGGAGCACGGGGCCTTTGGGTGGCTAAAATTAACTGAACAAGAATAGTGCTCAGAAGACCTTGCGGATAACCAGCTTTGAGGAGACGTTCTTGGTGTTTTGCAATGCTTAAGCTTAAAAAGTTAGAACATGATTTGGCGCGAAAAGATGAAAGAAGAGACCGAATGATTCTATGTTTTACCGACTACAGACTCATGCAGATTTCAAGGAAGGAGGTGTCACAACATTTACGCCTAATGGAGACGATCCTCCCACAACAGATGAACATCACCTTTGGTCCAGCTTATGGAACCCACCCATCATTCCGGTTCCTCCAAAAAGCTGCGTCCAATCTTCTCGAATCTTCATGGAAGAAAGTTGTCACCGGTGTGACCAGTTCTCACCATAAGACCCTCCAAACGAAATTTGAGCCTCCGGTTGTTCTACGTGACCATCAACTCAGCCCTGGCACCTTGGATCTCCTTTCCAAGGGTCCCATGTTTTCTCCCAACATTCCAACTACAAGGGTCGACCAACTAACTACAGTCCATTCTGTTGCGACTCACATTCCAGAACAAGACTGGCAAGCATTTCTTGATGCTGGAGTCCGATCCGCCTGCGCCCAACCTCCTCCACTATACGGGCAAAGTTCCAATCGGGGCTACAGTCGAAGAATTGCAAACATGTCACCTGAAACCACTGGAATAAGATAAAACCGGCGTTTTTGTCATCTTAGATGAAGGTTCCTATGGACAGAAGGTGAGCAGGCATTAAATATTTGTGATACTCTTAAGACCAGGCCTTCAGGCTCTCTCCGCTCAAAGGCTAAGCAACTTTGTTGCTCCCGGCTCTTAAAGCTGCCATTGGGGCTCCTTCTAAGCAATATCTAACTGTGTTTTTCACGGCAAAAACCCATAAAAAAGGAGTTCTCCTAAGAAGCATCATTTCAGAAAAAGGATGCTGGCAGAAGCCTATTGCTCTTTTTCTGCAAAAGCATCTGTCATCGATCAGTCTCAACCAACTAGGGTGACCACCTTCCTGCTAGCGAAATGCGGGACGCGCTGACCGGGGGGGGGGGGGGGGGGGGGGGGGGTGTTGTAGGAGAAGAACGGTACTATAAAACTGTAAAAATTAACTTTGTGCGCAGTCGAGCTGGAGGAAGTTTACCATGATGCTTTTTAACCCGAAACTGGGGTTAAAAAGCATCATGGTAAACTTCCTCCAGCTCGACTGCCCACAAAGTTCATGTGGCTCTGCTAGCACATTTAACATCCTGTGTTGTCTCAAAGCATATTATACAGCTGGGAATTGTATTGCGGCAATTAAGTTCAAATAGTTTTCACATCCCATTGATATATTTTTAGTTTTAATGCAACATATGTTGATAAATGTGTCTAAGTTGGAAATATAAAATCGACTGCAGCAGAACTCACTGCATCAAAAGGAAAGAAGGAACAGTAAATCTTTTACAGCTATTGTTTCCTGTCGATTCTTATTTTTACCAACATGCTCCGATAGAAATTTCGATCCTTATGCTATTGTTTTTGACAGTTGTGAGTTGCAGTCTTTCTAACTTGTGCAATCGTCTTCACTAAAACAAATACAGCATTTTTTTTTTTTTTTTGCATTGACACTGCACGATTTGAAACTAATTTTAAAATTTTATTTTTAACTTTTGGCGAGCAATTTTCTCGCGCAATACATTGTCACCAAGAGAAGAGAGGCACAACGGCGCATGCGCGTCAGTTCTCTTGCGAGATCAACGGTTGCTTCCCGCAATGCTTGGATAGAAAATTCTGTACCATCGCGATACACACGATTGCCAGCGACCTCCGCACTTCCTCGTGCCCCGTTGTTCAGCAGCGCCATGAGTTGCCTAGTGAATTTTACAGCAGTTTGAAATGCGGGACATTTTGAAGATTTGGAAATTTCTTGCGGGACGCGGGACACGAGCCCTCAATGCAGGACAGTCCCGCGAGTCGCGGGACGGGTGGTCACCCTACGACCAACCTTTCCGAGTTGCCAACTCTACAGAACTAGTATATCGTCTTCATGACCTCCATTCTACTCCCGAGGCCTATACCATGTTTTCGTTAGACATTGAGGAATTATATTACCGATTAGATCCCGCCTTTCTAATGAATTCTGTATCAAGTGCCATTCACGAACATGGCCCATATGAGACTTTCAAAACTCATCTGGGGTATCTGAACGGGGTTTCCTAGACCTTTTGGCCCTATATCTACAATCAACACTTGTCGAACATGAGAAGGAAATTCTCAGGCAAAAGAAAGGTGTTTGCATAGGCTCCTGCCTCGCCCTGGTCCTCAGCGAAATCTTTCTTCTGTATGTGGACCGGGAGATCAAAGCTCGCCTTGAAGAGTTGACTCTCGTCTTCCATGTTTTTCGTTACGTGGACGATTATTTAGGGCCGGTTGCACCAACGCCGCTTAGCGCAAAGCGGAGCTTAGCCGGGCACCTAAGCTAAGTTTCGGTTTCATTCAGTTGCACCAAAATCGCTTATCGCTAAACCTAGCACTAAACTACGCTTATCGTAAGCGCTCAACATTGGGCGCTTTGCTTTTGGTTGTTTCTTAATCCTGGATTTAAAACATGGCGGCTGGTTTGTGGCGGTCGACGCGGTGGACGAAATTGGTTGTACAAAGTGTTTTAGGCTACAACAGCGTGAGACTCTCGACAAAATGACCTTCGATTGTGACAAGGATGCAAAATATTGTCGCGTGAAGTGTTTATCGACCCCTGTTTTCAAGCTGGCTCTCCATTCTCAGTGCGTGTTAGCCCTAACCGAGATACGTACGGAGCTGTGGGGCTCACGTCTGTCTTCCCGTTGGTTATTCTGTCAACGAGCTTATTCGTATGTATATCTTACTGATTTTCGCATAACTGTAACGTATTGTTATTTACCAGCTTGTTTATTTCTCCTTGCAACGCATATCCTTCAATCCGATCAGCGCGTTGAATAGTGGCAGTGCATGATCTCGGCGATCAGCTGATTGTCGACACTTCTGCCGTTTGCATCAGATTGCGGCGCTTTTCAAATTATAAAACAGCGAAAAGTCAATTTCTTTCGTTTTCTGAGTTTCGAGACAATCTTAAGTGAATTTTCCTTGTCTCGCGAGTAGAATCTTGGCTTCAGAAAAGTATCGTTCCATAACCGAACTTTTCTGGTGATCGCGCTTTTTAGGAATATTTTGCTTTATCTCTTTTATTCGTGGCGACGACAACTCGACGACTTCTATTCGACGATTTGTGGGCATTTTCACAGCTGCTGTGGCAAGTTCGTCACTGTTTTGAACTTCATCGGTCTCAGGCATGACTTCATTTTAGTAGTCATCTTACCTGCCTACTTATTCTCGATGATGTTTTGTCTTCAGCGATGTAGCGAGTAGAGCGTCCTTCTCGCGTTCGGTGAGATTTGGGGCCCCCGATGGCTCCTTTATCTCAAAATGTGAGCACGAAAACTACTGTCACTGTCAAAATATTCTGTTATCAACCGATATTAAACACACAATCACAGATGTAAAGAGCATTCGTGTTTATTTAAAGCGTTGACTCCTGTTTTTGAAAGTGAAGCGAAAAAAATGATTGAATTGGGATACCTTTAATTCGTTACTCACCGAAGAAATACAGCGAAAAGCAGACGCCGACGACTGCGACTACAGCAGGTTTTTTGTTTACATCACGAGATTCCTCTCTGCCAATCGTATTCGTCCCTCTGAGCGTTCCCTAGTTCGCTCTGTTTGTCCCTACATTCCCTAGGCAAATCCAGCGTTTAGCTAGGGGCGCGTCTGTAAAGCCGGGTTAATGTTGGTGCAACCGGAATTTAAACCCGTGCTTATCCGAGCTCGGTTTAGGGCGCTAAGCCGACTAAGGCCCGCTTCAGACGGAGCAATTTCACCCAGCAACTTGACGTCGCAACACCAGCAACACGGGCCGCCCGCGTTCACACGCAGCAACCGAATTGCTCCGACTTGCCAACATCATCATTAAATTTGATATTTCTTTCACTATTTAGACGCCCAGCTACGCGCTAAAAACGTGTTCTTATATCTTTGAACGGCGTTAAGAATACTGATTCATTTTTCCGAAAATGTTTATTTCCAAAAACGATCTATTTCAAACCAGAACTAAGTCTTTAGCTGTCATCATCACCACCACAGGGGTGTCACGTGAAAATATTGCGTCCCTGATTGGCTGCAGCCGCTTCAAACGTCTTCGAATTGCTCCGAGTTGCTCGCTTGTTCGAGCCGGACCCGATCTCAGCAATTCGCGTCGATCTAGGGAAAGCTAGGGAACAACCCGCCAGCAACCTCAAAATTGCTGGAAAAGTTGCCCCGTCTGAAGCGGGCCTTAGGCCCGCTTCAGACGGAGCAATTTCACCCAGCAACTTGACGTCGCAACACCAGCAACACGGGCCGCCCGCGTTCACACGCAGCAACCGAATTGCTCCGACTTGCCATCATCATCATTAAGTTTGATATTTCTTTAACTATTTAGACGCCCAGCTACGCGCTAAAAACATGTTCTTATATCTTTGAACGGCGTTAAGAATACTGACTAATTTTTCTGAAAATGTTTACTTCCAAAAACGATCCATTTCAAACCAGAACTAAGTCTTTAGCTGTCATCATCACCACCACAGGGGTGTCACGTGAAAATATCGCGTCCCTGATTGGCTGCAGCCGCTTCAAACGTCTTCGAATTGCTCCGAGTTGCTCGCTTGTTCGAGCCGGACCCGATCTCAGCAATTCGCGTCGATCTAGGGAAAGCTAGGGAACAACCCGCCAGCAACCTCAAAATTGCTGGAAAAGTTGCCCCGTCTGAAGCGGGCCTTAGGAAAGAGCCGCTTTGGGTTAAGGTAAGCGACGTTGGTGCAACCGGCCCTTAGTCATTCACCGGATCTCAGTTTCTTCTGAATCTGTAGTTCAAGCCTTTACTTCTTCATCTCCAGGCCTGAACTTCACAAGGGAAGACAACTCAGGCAATGGTCTCCAGTATCTCGATCTTCGTCTCCATCTTCTTCCGACCGGCATTTGTTGGGCCTTCCAACAACGATCTCGAAAACCTATTCTTCCATTTTTCAGTTCCCATCCTAAACTGGTAAAACATGGAATTATTCGGTCTCTCCTTTCATCTTCTCGCGCCAAATCATGTTCTCACTTTTTAAGCTTAAGCATTGCAAAACAACAAGAACGTCTCCTCAAAGCTGGTTATCTGCAAAGTCTTCTGAGCACTGTTCTTGTTCAGTTAATTTTAGCCACCCAAAGGCTCCGTGCTCCACATAGTAAGGCTTCACATGTTATCTCCATACCATATGTGCACAAATCTGCACACAGACTGAAGGGAATTGCAGCGCGCTTCAACACTTCAATTGTCTTCTCGTGCAGGTTGCGCCTAAAACAACTTTGCAGACGAGTGAACAACAACGAAGCCCCCAAAGGTTGTTCCATCAAACATGCCGATCAGACCGTTCCCTGTGAAGAGGGGGTAGTATACTCCATTCCTTTTTCATGCGGTGACCGATACATTTGTCAGACAAGGCGTTTCCTGAACACCCGCCTACGAGGCTTGAGGTTTCCCGTGCTTCAAGCGACTTTTTTTATCCAATAGTTGTTCATCAACGCCTCTGCAAGAACTGTGAGGCCCGGTTCCAGGACACCAGCATAACTGGAAGACACAAGAACAAGCTCGGCCGAGAGATTATTGAAGCATACAGGATAGCCGGTGACGAACACAACATCGCTGCTCCTTCTCTTGGGTTGTCCAGAGTCGAGAGGAACTACCTGAAGCCAGAGCTGGATAAGTCAAAGGGCCCTCTATCTGATCTTGTCAATGGTGTTTCTTTTTTTCCTTCTTATTTTCTTTGTCTTTATCTTGTAGGGTATTCGGGGATTTTGTCCTTTTTCCTGGCGTATATAAATATATTAATTTTTTCCATAACTTCCTCATTAGTTTCAAAAGTTAGGAGGGAGATAGTGCGTATTGAAGGAGACATCAGTAAATGTGTGTTGCTAGTTGAAAGAACTGTGCTGTCTGTCCTTGTCCCTAAGTGGTTTTATTCTTTCTTTGATTCTTGTACTTTCTCCAACCCGCTCTTAGTTCTTTGACTTGGTATCCCTTGGGCGCCGCCGGCCAGTGCTTGTCCTGCCCAGTGGCGGCTTTTTCTGGGGGGGCAAAACACATGCCCTGCCCCCCCCCCCCCTCTGAGAACTGGGGGGGCAAGCGCCCCCCTTGCCCCCCCCCCCCCGGTTGGAACGCCCATGGTCATACGCCCCTCGTGCGCCATGCCATCAACACCGGTGACCACGCGCCAATACATCAACACCCACGACGAGTCTCTATGCCCGAGAGACGGGAAATCAACGCTCAAGTTGATGATATGCTTCAAAGGGGCATAGTAACACCTTCTAACAGCACGTGGTCGTTGCCTGTGGTGCTCGTCAAGAAAAACGATGGCTCGACAAGGTTCTGCGTCGACTATAGAAGGTTGAACAGCATCACTAAGCCCGATGTGTACCCCCTACCTCGACTTGATGATGCCCTTGACCGTCTCCATGGTTCCCACTATTTCTCGACCTTGGACCTCATCTCGGGATACGGGCAAGTTGAACTTGATCCAGATGACGCTGAAAAGTCAGCCTTCGTAACGCCTGACGGCCTGTTTCAGTTCAGACGTTTGCCGTTTGGATTATGCAATGCACCGGCGACCTTCCAGCGTCTTATGGATAAAGTCCTCGGCCACTTGAAATGGACCATGGCCTTAGTCTACCTTGATGACGTAATCATGTATGCCGAGAACTTTGACGGGCATCAGCATCGTCTTAGTCTTGTTCTAGACGCCCTCTCGAAAGCTGGATCGACTTCGTGTAAAACCTTGTTCTAGACGCCCTCTCGAAAGCTGGATCGACTTCGTGTAAAACCATCAAAATGTTTCTTCGGATATGACGAAGTAATCTACCTCGGCCATGTTTTCAACAAATATGGTATTCATCCAGACCCTGCAAAGCTGTCAGCCTTTGCTAATATACCCGTACCCACAACGATAAGGCAACTAAAGAGCTTTCTAGGTTTCGCGTCCTACTTTCGCCGCTTTGTGGAGAACTTTTCAATGAGGGCTTCTCCCCTGAACCGGCTCCTAAGAAAAGAAGCCAAATTTGTATGGGGAGCGGAAGAAGCGGCAGCCTTCGCGGACCTCAAGAGAGCTCCTCTAGAACCGCCTACGCTGGCCCATTTTGTAGATGACGCACCCACCGTCATCCGTGACGCCAGTGGAGAAGGCTTAGGTGCTGTCCTTCTTCAACAGGACAAAAGCGGTCGAGAACACCCGGTTGCGTACGCAAGCAGGAGGCTTAGTGAACCAGAAAGCCGGTGCCACTCTTCCGAACTGGAGTGTCTCGCAGTAGTGTGGGCTGTGGAAAAGTTTCGCCCTTACCTGTACGGCAAGACATTTACAGTGGTCACCGACAACTCTGCATTGCAGTGGCTCCAATCGAAGAGCGATCTTACGCCAAAGCTTGCTCGCTGGGCCTTGAAACTTCAAGAGTACAATTTTGCAATTGTTCACCGAAGCGGAAGACACCATCAAGACGCCGACTTCCTCTCCCGCAATCCCGTGGAGGATGGTTCATCAGTTCCTGTTTTAGCTCTGTTTGATTTGCAGGCAGCGCAGTCAAACGACACAGAGACGTCGACTATCATCAGTAATCTCGCAAACACAGGCAGTGACTCTTCTCGTCTCTACGGACGACGCCTGCAACGTTTACGAGCACACTACCAGCTACGCGACGGGCTTCTCTGCCATCGATCACGGCAGTCAGATTCGTGGCTGCCTGTTGTTCCCACGAGTCTGCGCCGCAACGTTATGGTCATGTGTCACGACGCTCCAACTGCTGGTCACCTTGGACAACGCCGGACATAAGAAAAAATCGCTCAAAGGTTCTGGTGGGCGGGTTTGAGAGGCGACGTTCGGCGGTACGTTGCTTCATGCACCACTTGCCAAATGCGCAAAACACCGCCAAATCAAAAAAGACAGAACTTCACCAGATACCTCCCCCAAGAAGTCCGTTTGAAGTAATCGGTATAGACCATCTGGGACCATTCCCAAAATCAGAAGATGGCAACAGGCACATAATTGTGGCCATAGACTATTTAACGAAGTGGGTTGAGGTGCACGCAGTTCCCGACACGTCAGCGACACACCTCGTCAGTTTTGTGAACAACCATCTGGTGTTGCGGCATGGGACTCCACGGATGATCATTTCCGACCGAGGAACATCGTTCATGTCTCGTGATTTCAAGGATGTCCTTAGGAACTACGGGATTGAACATGCAGCAGCTTCACCCTACCACCCCCAAACAAACGGATTGGTAGAGCGCACTAACCGTACTTTGAGCGATATATTAGTGGCATTCGTTAATTCATCTCACAAGAACTGGGACCAATATATTGACACTGCTGCGTTTGCACTAAATACATCTCAACAAGGAACAACGAGCCAATCGCCATTCGAGCTGGTGTATGGAAGGCTTCCCACGCTTCCAGAGGAGACAGCAATGAACACGACGTGGACCCGCCGCGCGCGGGACTATGAATGCGATTTCTCTGGGCGACTAAACGAAGCAAGAGAAAG
The DNA here is from genome assembly GCA_013358835.2 of Ixodes persulcatus. Taxonomy (NCBI): domain Eukaryota; kingdom Metazoa; phylum Arthropoda; class Arachnida; order Ixodida; family Ixodidae; genus Ixodes; species Ixodes persulcatus. Next base: position 228,606 of record JABSTQ010011327.1, on the reverse strand, counting down.
AGCTCGACTCGCCATCCTTCAAAAGCAGTCACATCTCGCCCAGCGCCTGCACCCTGGAAGTTCTGGACCATCGTTCAAGTCAGGAGATTTAGTACTTCTTCGAAGTCACCTCAGACGGCCGCAGCGATCCGAGAAATTGCTCCCAAGGTACTGCGGACCCTTCAAAATAAGCAGGCAACTCGGTCCAGTGACATGTCGCTTCGAGGAACTGCGAACACTGCCTCAACGAGGAAGACACCGGACTCTGACAGCTCATGTCAGTCAACTCAAGCTTTATGTGGCACGCGATGACTACGTTGGTTCTGTCCGAGACGGACAGTTCCTTGGAGGGGGGTGATTGTAACGGGCGAAAGTAAAGAAGACAAAGGGGATATGAGGAGAGAGGAGAAAGAAGACGAAGTACGGACAGTAGGAAAAGGACAGCGGCTGGAACGTTCGTAACAATATATATATATATATATATATATATATATATATATATATATATATATATATATATATATATATATATATATATATATATATATATATATATATACAGGGTGTTTCAGAGAACGCAGGCCAAATCGCTCCTGCGAGAACTACTCATCGCAACGAAAAAAGGCTTGTGTCGTTTTGGTCCTGAGCCAGGGGCCCATTTAGGAAAATTATTAAAGTCCGGGATAATTAAGTTGTTAATTATTTTTGCGTAATTAACTTTTTTAATATTGTGTTTAAGGGCATGGTTTAAATTAGAAAATTGCTCACCATCATCGAAAAACACTAAATCAACAAATTTCAGAACGATTGAAGGCACGCGAAGCATTTTACGGTAATAATTTTCCTAAATGGGCCCCTGGCTCAGGACCAAAACGCCACAAGCCTTTTTTCGTTGCGTTGAGTAGTTCTCGCAGGAGCGATTTGGCCAACGTTCTCTGAAACACCCTGTATATATATATATATATATATATATATATATATATATATATATATATATATATATATATATATATATATATACACAAGAAAGATCCATGGACTGAACAAAAACAGGGAAAGGTTTATTGACGTTTCGAGAAGAGGCCTCTCTTCTTCAGAGTGACGATTGAGGGAACTCGACACGATTTTTCTGTAGTCCCGCAAAACCAGCGTCGCCTCCGACGAAGGCGGCCTGGCCCCTAACCCCCGGGGCGCTCCGCGGTCGGGGCGGCGGAAGAGACACGGGAAGGACACATTCCCCACACAAAAAACAAGAATCCCGCAACTTTAAAAAAAAAATGGTCTTGAAGGCGGTATAAACAGGAATCAAACAAACCAGCAATGGAACAAACAAGGGTAAAAGGGGGGGGGGGGGGGGGGGGATGCAACAACCGCGCCAAAAAAGTTACTGGGGAATTTTTGTTGGAAATGTGGGAATGTGGGAATTGCTCGTCGACTCTTAACTGTAAATGTGACTCCAATTTAATTCTTGTGTTCGCTTTTAGATTTAGACGTCAATGACTTGAAGTGGTGTTAGTATCCCGGGATCTTCGTTAATCCCTCTCGTCGGAGGCGACGCTGGTTTTGCCTCTCGGCTAATTGGATACGTGAACCAACCCTCCTCCTCGCCTTTGTTGCCCTTTTTTTATGTTATTGTTTACTTTGCGGGACTACAGAAAAATCGTGTTGAGTTCCCTCAATCGTCATTCTGAAGAAGAGAGGCCTCCTCTCGAAACGTCAATAAACCTTTCCCTGTTTTTGTTCAGTCCATGGATCTTTCTTGTGTATTTCAATAATCACCGGCCCACAAGCTTCAATCACATATATATATATATATATATATATATATATATATATATATATATATATATATATATATATATATATATATATATATATATATATATATATATATATATATATATATATATGGGTTTCAAGTTTTTGTATAATTTTGTAGGCAATATGCTACATTTTTATTATGATACCTGGAAGTACCATGGTGAAACAATTGCATGACGTGTCTAATAAATATACAAAAACATATAAAAGCGTATAAAACTTTCATAATATGTGCGATATTTATTAGACTGTTTATATACATTTTTTTTAATAGGGAACATTTTTGTATAATTATAGGGAACGGCGCACGAGTTTCATAAAGTTATGAATAGGTAATGTACGCACTATTTCTAAGTATTATTAATGGCAAGACCTGTCTCTCCCATTAAATTTCACAGCGTGTTGACATTCATATATTTTTAACTGCTTCCAAACTAATTTAATTAATGTATTGATTTGGCCTTGAATTTGTTCATAAGTTGGTTTACTACAGCCCGGCGTTATAAGATATTTGCCGTTCTGCATCGGCTCTAGACGTCGTGATTAATAATCGGCAAATCCATATTTTTGTGTCCCGCAGGTACGCTGCTAAACTCGTGGCGGCCTTGTTGGAGTTCAAGGACCTAATTGACAGGTGGGGGATACGTCTTCAGCTCATTATATTTTTTCCTCAAAGTTTTCGAACATGACTGAGCTGTTTTTTTTTTTATCATTTATGTACGCTACACGGCCCCTAACTCGGCTTCACCTTACTGCAGAGGTCTCCACGAGCCACCGACGCCAATGCAATGCCCTGTGATTGTCACGTCACGTTTGGGAATATGGAATAGCGCGGCAACGGGGGGGGGGGGGGGGGGGGGGGGGAGGGTGCGGGATGTGTCGTCACGTGACATGTGTATAGCGCTAGATTGGCTAGGATGTGGCTCGCAGCGTCCGCTGTGGCAGATTTTATAGGGAAATAAAGTATGTGTCAACTAACCTCTAGGTCCATTCTGACATGGAGTTGAAAGTTGGAAGCGGACGTCTCATTTTGCCGCTTGCTACGAGCTAATGAGCCGAGTCCCAAGAACTTTCCAGTGAGGTTTTGTGTTTCGTATGAACTATCTGATTTCCGCGGTATTTCCTGGAAGGTTGTTTCTTTCCACTACATTAGGTTATTTTGAGGACAAAACGGAAACGACTTTTAGCTTTGCAGAAGGTTTCGCAGGTCGGATTTTAGAGGACTTGTTGCAGTGAATATTGGCATCGGGACATAGACTGTTGTAGGAATATGCGATCGGCTTTCCAGCTAAAGACCGCGGATATATATTTGTCTTTATTCTGGTTTGTTTTCTTGACAAAATGAGATATAGGCTAATATAAAAGATAAAAGACAGTGTTAACCGTTCTCTGCCGCCAGACGACGGCTGTTCAGTATCTGACCAACACACGCATGGTAAGATATTGCCGCGAGCGCAGCTGACAAAATAGGCAGCCCGCCCGTGGCCTGACGGTTATCGCGCTTGTCTTCCACGCAGAAGGCCAAGGTTCGATTCCTGGCCACGGCTACACATTTTTGTTGACACTGTAATGTGATGTTCTGGTAAATTCGAGAACCGTCTTGCTGATTCGAGGTTAGAATGTTCTACGCACCGAACCATCTACGCCGAATGCTCCAGAAGCCCACGCGTGTACAAAAGCGGCTCCGCGTGGCAAGCTCGAGTCAGTCTCGCCCCAGCGTCCGACTCTGCTCTTACGCAGACTTCGACGCCTGCGACGCTCTGCTGTTATCTTCTGTTTCCTTCTTTATTTTTTGGGGCACAAGTTCGCCCGATTAAACGTTTTGTTTACTCAGTTTTTCGCCGCCTCCTCACTTGTCATTCGTGACATTTTTGGTGGAGGTGCGGGGTACCGCATGCCGTGCAGCGTTCCCCTCCAAGAGCCCGCAGTGCAAGTCCGATTCCAAGCCCGGTGAGAAGTCCACTCTACGCAGAACCTGAAACTCGACCAGCCGCCGCACCAAGGGAGAGGATCCTGAATACGGTTTGCTGCTGGACAAGCCCAACTCGAAGAAGACAACGATGGCCAACCAGGCGCAGACCCCAGCCGCTTCTGCCGTCGTATACCTGCCCGTCGCACCCAAAACTCCGACGCCTTTCCACGGAGACGCCCACGAGGACATCGAGGACTGGCTGCAACATTATGAACGTGTGGCCCGCCATAACGGGTGGTCAGCTGAGCAGTGCTTGCAGAACCTTTACTTTTCGCTGGAAGGAACTGCGAGGCACTGGCTGGAAAACCACGAGGCTTCTTTGACGTCGTGGGAGCTGTGTAAGCAAGAACTGAAAAAGACGTTTGCCTGCCAACACCGACGTGAGGGGGCCGAAGATCTCCTGCGAACAAGAACCCAAGGCCTAAATGAGAGCATCACCAGCTTCGTCGAGGATGTTCTCCGCCTCAGCGCCCGCGCCGATCCTCAGACTACCGAGGAGGAGAAGCTGTACCACCTGATGAGGGGTGTGAAAAGCGAGATATTCGGCGGTCTCATCCGCAAACCCCCGACAACAGTCGACGAGTTCGTCACGAAGGCGACAAATATAGAACGGGCCCAGCTAGCACGCGCCAGACACTACCAACGACACCCTGGCGTAACTACTCAGGCGACATCTGGATCCGACCAGGGAAACACCCTCCCCGGCATCCGCGACATTATCCGTGAAGTCGTCCAGGAGGAATTGAAAAAGCTGCTGCCCGCTGCCGCACGCCCGGCCTCGCTCTCCATCGCCGAGGTTGTGCGGGAAGAAGTTCAGAGAGCCATCCAACCAGAGGCTCCCGTCGTCGTGGCAGCCACCGAGGAGCCCACGTTAACTTATGCCGCAGTGGCCCGACGGCCACCGCCTCCTCCTCGCACCTATGTCACGCCGCCCCGACGTCAGTCTCCTGCGCCGCAACACGACAGACGCCACGACGACCCGGTGCAGTACGCCCGCCCGGAGCCTCGCGCACCCCGGAAAACCGACGTGTGGCGAACGCCCGACCGACGCCCTCTGTGCTTCCATTGCGGGGAAGCAGACCACACCTACCGCCGATGCCCATACCGACGACTTGGGCTGCGCGGGTTCCACCCAAACGACCCGCGCCCCCGTTATGGTGAACGACCTCGGGAGATCGACGAGTACTTGCGACGACCTCAGTCCCCCGAGCCTGCGTCCCGCCGAGAGTTCCGGTCGCCGTCGCCGCGAAGTCCAGCTTTGCCGATGCACCGACCCCGACGTGAAAGCCTGTCGCCCCTCGCTCCTCGCCGGGGAAACTAGGCACGGCAACCCCTGGAGGTGGAGTTGCCGAAGACGACCGACGCCAAGATCCTCCACGAACGTCGGAGGGCCCCCACTCGAACGCCACCAGAGACCGAAATGACTCCCCTGCAACGGTGTCCAACAACCTAAACGTTGTTATCGACGGCCTCGACGCATCGGCACTCGTGGACACCGGAGCAGACTACTCAGTCTCATGAATAAAATAACGCAAAACAACAAGGAAGGAAGGACGAGGTAGACAGGAAGGGCGCTAACTGACAACTGACGTTTAATACAGTCTATAAAGAAGGAGAAGAAAGAAGTTACTGGTGTTATTGCTTTAAAGAAAGAAGAGTACACCCTCAAAGTTGTTATGCGTAAAAATTTTAAAATAAAATGTATGAAAAAGGTGAGTTGTTGATGATATCTTTGAGTGAAAAAAGTAAGAAATAAGAAAGAGAGAAGGAAGCAAAAATTTTGAAACAAAATTAGAAAATTGCCGAGGTCGACCTTGTCCACCTCTGGAATCTCCACCGCCAGCTAGTACCCAAAGACACTTTCGGTAAAATCTCACTTGCCTCCACATTTCGGAGCGTACGATCCAGCAGATCCTTCTGGCGTGATGTTGCGAAGGTCTCGCCGACCCGAACATCGATTGAAGGTCTTGTGGAACCACTCCATATCTGATGGCGGCCGTCATCAGTGAAGAAGATGATTTCGACTACCACAAAGGTCCACTTAGACATGTTTTTCACTGCCAAAACACACAAAACAGAGCATCCGTTCCGAGTGGTAGTGACTGAAAAAGGATCGTGGCAAGGGGTGATGTCACGTTATCTAATGCAACATCTGTCTAACCTCAAACTAAATGATCCATTCCTGATCCCTAACTCTGGGGCGGTTATACATCACCTACAACTGAATAATGCGACGGTACGATACGGGTTTTCACTTGATGTGGAGGACCTTTTTTACTCAATCCCACACAACAAGCTGTTTACAGCCGTCAACGAATGTATCGAGGCCAACGGGATTACTAAGTTTCAAAATGAAAGTGGAATACAGGTAGAATCCTTCCTAGAACTTTTACGGTTCTACCTATCCGCCACCGTGGTAACGTACGAAGGTACGTCTTACCTACAAAGGAAAGGCATATGTATAGGGTCCTGTGTGGCGCCAGTTCTCTGCGACATATTCCTTTCAAAATGTGATCGGGCCATTGATAATGCACTCACCAATGGGCAAGTTTCACGAATTTTCAGATACGTGGATGATTATCTAGTGCTTCTTTCAAAGAGACCCATAGAAAATGAAGCTCAGATAATCCACACCATCAAATCCACTTTCTTGAACGAAGGGCAAGGGCTCAATTTCACCCATGAGACTCCAACGAATTTAAGCCTTCAATTTTTAGATCTTCATCTGATGTTCAAAGACAGGCACACTTGCTGGAAATACTCACCAAGAACCAAAAAAGGCCTGCTTCAGTACGACTCAGCTCACTCAAAAATCATCAAGAGAGGAATTATCAAAAGCACAATGAGTGCAGCCTTAAAAAAGTCGTGCACACATTCCGCGGCAGAGAGTTTTCAAGCTCAAGTGCAGCGCCTCAAGACATCTGGGTTCCCGAGTTCGATTTTGTTTGAAGTCGCCGAATCATTACTCACCAACAGTGGACAACGAGAGCGCACACGAGAGACGAATCAACGACCAGCAGTGCTGCCATACATTCATCAGATTACACACAACCTAAAAAAAAAAGATTGCATCGAAATATCAAGTCCAAGTGGCACTCTCTGCACCAGATAAACTTAGGCGGGTGTGTCCGAGAATTACCCATCTCCAACCACAGCAAGCTGAGTGCAAAGTAAAACATCAGCAACAATACGTCGACTGCCAACGAGGAGTGGTGTATAAAATACCTTTCACCTGCGGCAAAATATATGTGGGACAAACAGGCCGATGCATCAATGATCGCTTACGAGAACATGCCTTAGCCTTGAGATCGTCACCAGCCGGCCATCTTGCAATACATGCAAGGGACTGTATGTGCTCACCAGTGTTTAGCCAAACCAAAATCCTAAGACGTTTTAGGTCCAAAAGAACACGCGAGTTGTATGAAGCTCAAACAATTGTGTCTCGTAGGGCGATGTGCATCAGCGCCCCATCAATCGCCTTATCACCAAAGGAACTTTACTACCTTAATCTTATGACTTGACGACAAGTACTCAGCCTGCCAACTTATGCTCCTTTTTGGTCTCAAACTTCAACTTTTTTATCATCTACGATTTCAGATCGTGCACCTCGGCAATTTTCAAATTTTGTTTCAAAATTTTTGCTTCCTTCTCTTTTTCTTATTTCTTACTTTTTTCACTCAAAGATATCATCAACTCACCTTTTTCATACATTTTATTTAAAAATTTTTACGCATAACAACTTCTTTCTTTTAAGCAATAACACCAGTAACTTCTTTCTTCTCCTTCTTTGTAGACTGTATTAAACGTCAGTTGTCAGTTAGCGCCCTTCCTGTCTACCTCGTCCTTCCTTCCTTATTGTTTTGCGCTATTTTATTCATGATGGACAACCAACTAGCCCACCAGCTCATCTTGTTACTCAGTCTTAAGTGGGAGGCTCTCTCGCCGCCTTCGAAAAGTGACAACGCCGTGGGAAGGCCCTCAAATACGAACCGCCGGTGGGCACCTCATCACACCGGTCGGGAGATGCACTGCTCGCGTCGAGATCCACGGTGAGACGTGCCCTGTCAAGTTCGTCGTTCTGCAAGACTGTTCGAGGGACGTTATCCTCGGAATGGACTTTCTCTGCGAGTATGGCGCCGTCATCGACCTCGGAGCAAACCGGCTGACGCAACGAAAACCTGCTCCATCATCGGAGGAACCCAAAGCGACGTCATCCGCGGTACGAGTCCTCGCAAACCACGTAAACCTACCGGCGCGGTCAAGTGCTTTCGTACCCGTCGGGGTCGATGGGACTTTCTGCGGCGACGTTTTGCTCGAAGGAAGCCTCCAGTTGCTTCTAGGAAGAGGGATCGGCATCGCAAGAGGCGTCGTGGAGCTCCAAGACAGACACACTGTCGCACTCGTGACGAACTTCCGACAGGAGGCCCAACACCTTACGAAAGGCACCGCCGTGGGTCACGCCGAGGAACTCGCGGACCCAGCCGCAATCGCCGGAATAGCAGAGGACCTCTCTTCGTGGCCACACAAGACAACGCCGCATTCGCATTTCGACATCGATCCAACCCTCCCTGCCCCACAACGACGACAACGCAGTGACCTTCTCGCCGAATTCAGTGAGTGCTTCTCCACGTCTTCAAAGGTTCGCCAAACGACGGTTGCGAAACATCGAATTATAACTGATGACGACGCGCTTCCTGTCCATCGGTCGCCGTATCGTGTATCTGTGAAAGAGAGAGAAGTCACCCAGAAACAGGTCCAAGAAATGCTTGACGACGACATCGTCCAGCCCTCAAAGAGTCCGTGGGTTTCACCGGTAGTCCTGGTGAAAAAGAAAGATGGGACTCTTCTGTTCTGCGTGGACTATCGTCGACTAAACGCCGTAACGAAAAAAGACGTCTACCCGCTGCCACGCATCGACGACACTCTGGACCGGCTGCGCCATGCCCGATACTTTTCGTCGATGGACCTGAAGAGTGGGTACTGGCAGATCGAGGTCGACGAACGGGATCGTGAGAAGACTGCCTTCGTCACGCCGGACGGACTGTACGAATTTAAAGTGATGCCGTTCGGACTGTGCACAGCACCGGCGACGTTCCAGCGCGTAATGGACACCGTTCTTTCCGGCTTGAAATGGCAAAGCTGCCTCGTCTATCTCGACGACGTCGTGGTATTCGCGAGCGACTTCGACGAGCACCTGAGACGTTTGCGAGCCGTGCTGCAGGCTATCCAGAATGCTGGACTGACACTAAAGCCGTCAAAATGTCGGTTCGCTTACGGCGAGCTCAAATTCCTGGGCCATGTCATGAGTGCTCAGGGTGTAAGCCCTGATCCTGCTAAGACATCCGCTGTTGCCGAATTTCCGAAGCCATCAGACAAGAAAGCCGTAAGAAGATTTCTTGGACTGTTCGATTACTACAGACGTTTCGTTCGCGATTTTGCCAAGATTTCTGCACCGCTCACGCATCTGACGAAGGACGACGTGAACTTCCAGTGGGGGGGAGGAGCAAGAACAAGCGTTCAACGAACTGAAGGAAAGACTCGGACACTTCGATCCATCAGCGGAAACGGAAGTTCACACGGACGCCAGCAACGCCGGACTCGGCGCGATACTCGTCCAAAGACAAGACGGAGCAGAGAGGGTGATCGCTTACGCAAACCGGGCACTGTCCAAGGCAGAGAAAAATTACTTGACGACCGACAAGGAATGTCTCGCTGTCATCTGGGCGTTAACCAAGTTCCGCCCGTACCTGTTCGCGATCCCGTTTCGCGTTGTCACGGACCACCACGCTCTCTGTTGGCTCGCCAACCTCAAGGACCCGTCAGGACGCCTCGCTCGCTGGAGTCTGCGACTGCAAGAATTCGACGTGACCATTGTGCATAAGTCTGGCCGCAAGCATAACGACGCCGACTGTTTGTCTAGGGCCCCAGTCGAATCTCCTCTCGAAAGCACTGACGACGACGATGACGCCCGTTTTCTCGGCGCAGTGACAGATGCCGACATGGGAGCACTTGAACGAGACGACCCGGAACTGCGCGCCGTGATCGAACACCTCGAAGGCCAAGGAAGTTCAGTTCCGCGAGTCTTGGCCCGAGACTTGTCAAGCTTCGTTCTGCGGCGAGGCGTGCTCTTCAAGAAGAACTTCGGAACAAGCAACCCTGCCTGGCTGCTGGTTGTTCCGGCCAGCCTGCGAGAACAAATCTTGCAAGCATGCCACGACGACCCAACGGCAGGACACCTTGGCTACAGCCGGACGCTCGCCCAGATTCGTGACAAGTACTACTGGCCGAGACTCCCGAAAACAGTCCATCTGTACACAATTTCGTGCCATGAGTGCCAACGACGTAAGAGGCCTCCGACGAAGCCAGCAGGACTCCTGCAGCCGATACCTGCCCCGACTAGGCCTTTCCAGCAGGTCGGAATGGATTTACTTGGGCCGTTCCCAACATCGACGCAAGGAAATCGGTGGATTATAGTCGCGACCGATTATCTTACACGATACGCCAAGACGAAAGCCCTGCCATCGGGAACAGCGGTGGAAGTCGCTAAGTTTTTTGTCGAGTCCATCCTCCTTCGACACGGCGCACGTGAAGTGCTGATCACAGATCGAGGGTCATCTTTCCTGGCACAGCTGACCCAAGAGGTACTTCGGCTCAGTCACACCAGCCATCGACGAACCACCGCTTATCACCCACAGACCAACGGGCTAACAGAGCGGCTCAACAAAACCATCGCCGACATGATCTCCATGTACGTCGACGTTGAGCACAAAACGTGGGACGAGGTGTTGCCGTACGTTACGTTTGCGTACAACACAGCGGTTCAAGAAACCACGGGAGTGAGGCCGTTTCAACTGGTACACGGTCGGGCGGTTACCACGATGCTCGACGCCATGCTGCCTCACGTGCCGGCCGGCGATGGCAACGACGACGCTCAACTGATCTCTCAAACGCGCGGAAGAAGCTCGCCAACTGGCAAGAATCAAGATTTATGACCAACAGCGAGTCGACGCACGACGGTATAACCTTCGTCGCCGGGACGTCCACTTTCAACCCGGAGATCAGGTATGGGTGTGGACACCGATACGGCGCCGCGGTCTCAGCGAAAAGCTTCTGAAACGCTATTTCGGACCCTACAAGATCATCCGACGCCTCGTCGATCTGAACTACGAAGTCCTTCCCGACGGAACGCGCCCATCTGCAAGACGTCAGCCGCGACCCGAGGTGGTGCACGTCGTCCGGCTGAAGCCGTATTACGAACGATAGAACTTTCCACTCTCGTCGACGAGTGAACTGCGAACTGTGAACTGTGAACTGCGGCTCGCGATTCTGCTGTCCGTTTGCTGTGAATTTCTTTTTTTGTTTTCGTTTTGTGCTGCATCGGGACGATGCACTTTTTTAAAGGGGGGAATAATGCCGCGAGCGCAGCTGACAAAATAGGCAGCCCGCCCGTGGCCTGACGGTTTTCGCGCTCGTCTTCCACGCAGAAGGCCAGGGTTCGATTCCTGGCCGCGGCTACACATTTTTGTTGACACTGTAATGTGATGTTCTGGTAAATTCGAGAACCGTCTTGCTGATTCGAGGTTAGAATGTTCTACGCACCGAACCATCTACGCCGAATGCTACGCCGATCTACGCCGAATGCTTCAGAAGCCCACGCGTGTACAAAAGCGGCTCCGCGTGGCAAGCTGGAGTCAGTCTCGCCCCAGCGTCCGACTCTGCTCTTACGCAGACTTCGACGCCTGCGACGCTCTGCTGTTATCTTCTGTTTCCTTCTTTAATTTTTTGGGCACACGTTCGCCCGATTAAACGTTGAGTTTACTCAGTTTTTCGCCGCCTCATCACTTGTCATTCGTGACAATATGAATGTCAATGTCGTATTCTCGCAATAGTTTCTGTTCGGGCCTGTACTTTGAGAAAAAAAAAAAAAAAACTAAGAAAAGTAAAGATAGTTGTATGAGGGAAAGGGTGGAAAGAAAACAAAAAAAGTAAAAGAACAACTGACGCATCCCAGCACTCCGTCCTTTCAAGCGTAAAACCCAGGGGGACAAAAACGCGTAGCGATATATATATCTATGATTATTGGGGAGGAGATCGAACGGTGGCGCTGGCTAGCGGCCGCTGTCGGAACTATTCTGCGGGTATAACAATCCCGCCGCTAGTATTCGTTCAGCCATGGAGGACGAGGACTTGAGGCTCGAGAAAGGTATGTGGATAATATTTATCTGCTCGAAAATCATCTGCGGAGGGGTAGCATAGTCCCTGCTTGTCTCACCTTGCTTTAAATGTCGTCGCATTCTCCTTGGAAGCAAAAAACCAACCCACGTGTAGGCGCTCGCGATCGGCCGCGTCGCTCCGGCTGCGCGCGCCAGGTTGTGCGTGACTGACGCGGTGTGGCGATGTTTGTGCGCTTCCTAGGTTGGAGAAACCGTATTCACCAAACACACGCATGACTTTTCCGTGTCCCTGTCCCTTGCAACGATCATCAGCCACATCGGCGAGAGCAAGAGGTGCCTCGTTGTAGGCGAGGACGTGCTGGAATGCGATCATGTAATCGAGCGCAGCGTCGCCCCGGAGAAATTTTCACCAAAACATCAACCAAAATAGTCATTACATTACGTTTTTCTTGAAATGCCAAAATACAGAACACTCTGGTCAACATTAGAATGTAGAATGTGGCTAATTAGACTGCATATTGGCACTAAACGTTACATGATGTCTTTTTCAGTTTAATTTATCGGTTATTCGAAGGTGCGCGGTTCACGATGAAATATCAATAAGTTCTGCACGACGAGGACTTAGTCATACACACATTTGCATTGCTCGATCGAAATTATAGGAATCGCGAAATGATTCACGCAGTTGCGTAAATATCACAATATCGAACTGATACTGCTGCCTAATATGTTCCAGTGTAAAAGCTAGCCTTGAATAAAATAGTGATCAAATGATTGCAGTACCTCTCGGTGGCTTCCGAAGCCTCACGACCCGGTCGCGTGATCCCTTTGGAAGATTCTCAGACGGAACGGCGTTTCGTATCAAGAACCTCTTCTTGTGCACTGTTATGAAATAGGGTGGGGATATTTTGCCGGCAGCGGGCACAACCACTCGGGAAAAAAAGGATTGCCAAGAGTTTCGGACGGCAATGATTATTCTAAAAAAGAAATAAGTTAAACTCGCCAAATGTTTCAAGAAAAAAAAAAGTATGCCTAGACTAATTTTAACCTGGGACACATGGCACGTGAAACGGAAACCTTTCCACTGAGCTACTCACACAACTAGAAGGTCCCGTTTTGACTATTCCTTTTACACGAAACCCAATAAGAACAACTACCGGCATTTTTGTTTTTGCTCGGTTTGTTGTGCCGGTTGCCGGCAGAAAATCTACTACCTATAAAATAAAATGTACGGTTTGAACGGATGTCGACGCAAGAGTAATTTACGCGCGTACATGCCTCGTCCATTAGCGTAGTTTGCTTGGAAAGCATGTCTTGAAAAGTGACGACCACACACCACGTCGTGCGCAGTCAACTTCTTCCCTACTCTTACTTATCCACTGCGATTTGAGTTTTTTTTTCGGCAGGAAAGCGATGAAAACTGATTCCAAGCTCTAAAGCATGCGCTGAGCACTGCGGTACGCAACAAGAGCGTACTATATTCTAACAAACCTGCAGGGAACGCGGCAACAACACTGCAGCCAACTGGAACGCCGGAGTTGCTTTCCACGCAGGCGGTATTTGTTTTGGTGAACGCAGCGCCCCCTATAGTTCGATCTCCTCGCCAATAGCTTCAGTTTGATGTTTAACGTCCATTGCCACCGCTGTACGCCGATCCGACATTGTTAGCGCGAGCAAGCCGCTGCCGGTCTGCTGTCCTTTTTTGCGCGTTTTTCTTCTCAGCACTGGAAGAGTGGTGGATATCGCTCAGTTGGGCTACCAAAGTGACTTAACAAATTTGGTGCCCTTCAGTACCCTTTCAAAGTAAAATCCGAAAAAGCACCGATGTCGTGTTCGCGCTTAAGTGTCGCGCAATCTGCATTAGACTGGCGTGTGCTGTATTGATTTGCTTCTTGGTCCACACAGATGTTTCCAAATCGTGCACGCGTTGTCCCACGTACGATGATTTGTTTCAGGATAACTTCATAAATGGCGAAGGCTACGGTTTTTTATTTTATTTTCATTTATAAATACTGAAATCCCCAGCCGGAATTTTAGCAGGGTGGGTTTTCAATGGTGAAAGTACAGATACATAGCTAACACAAAAGCAAAGGAACACACACAAAAAAAGCATACAAGATGTAACATAATGAAATTAAACAAATATGAAGTAAAACAATATTAACTAAGGAGGGAGGCAAATAAAGTCAATGATGGCTGCAATACAACATCATTATTCAGGTTATTCCAATCGATTTTTGTTTTTGGAAAAAAAGGAATATTTGACGCAATTATTGCTTGCGCGGAAAGAATACCCTATATGGTTAAGTCGTGCCTCTGTCTGTTCGCATACCCAGAAGAAAAGGAAATTAGTTGAGATATATCAATTTTATAATGCCCTTTGATAAGTTGAAACAGAAACTTGAGACGAGAATGACGATTTTTTGTGTTAATGGTAGAAAGTTCGCTCTTGCTAAAGCGAGACACGTGACAGCTTGCCAGTGGAAAGCACTCCAATGGTGCTTTGCAACGTGCCTCGCTTCGACGCTCTGCTATGCTTAGAACGGTCTTCAAGCGTTGCCGAAATAGGCTGAAACAAAATAGAAAAGGGTTCTCAGAGGGCACTTTTAATATGCACTTTCGGGTGCCTTCGTTATTCTTTGCGTCTTGCATCTTGCAAAACACGAGCAATATTTGCGCGACAAATTGAGCATATCTAATTGAAGCCACCTAGCAAAAACACAATTTTCTGGAGTGAAGTGTCTAACCACAGGAAGTTTGTCTGCCTCGAAAATGACATTTGATGTCTCAGACAATGCAGTACGGCTGGTGATCGGGTGCATTGAATGCGCATTACGCGCTCATAGACACATCTCTGTAGCAACAGGCAGGGGCAGGGATCGAACCCAGAAATAATACCCGGATGATGCGGCGGGTGCTTTCGCACATGCTCCGAGCTGCGGTGCGCTAACACACTCTACCAATTAAACAGACGAAGATAAAATCAATACTAGTTATTTTAACAGAGAAGGAGCGGAGAAGAGAGGGAGAGAGAGAGAGAGAGGGATGTCTCTAAGTAACATCTCTCTAGAGCAAGGCCCTAGAGAGCTCAATGTTCGGCGTCACCTAAATGAGGCTGGGCGCACGTTAGAAACGTATACGTCAGCGTCCGGATGAGACTCGCGTTCAGTGACTGGGAGACTCCCTATCAAAAACTGAAGCAGCACTGGTCTCCTGCTGCCTGCCTCGCGTTGACCTCATCGAGGGGACGCCGGAGATTCAGCGTTACGGCCTTACTATTCTAGAGTACGGTGCCTGGAACGCGTCCCCGAACGGTGTGTTTAACGCGTCTAAATGAGTGGCCCCTCCATTTCCGCCTGGCGACGTCCTTAGAAGTGTCACGTTGTCGCCGGTCACGATCCCTACGGTGTCCCAGTAGTGGTGGTGTATCTGGCAGACACCTGTTCTGCTGTGCAGGTCGCTCTCTCCGGTTTGACAATCCACAGACGTTTCGTCAGCCGGAAGTTGGGACGCCGGGACGACGACGACACTCACGCTCGCTCGTGTTTTTAGAGCGCAGCTCTTAGGCGCCCGTTTCCGGCTTGAGTGGCGTCGGCGTAACCGCGCGGTGCATGATGGGTAAATTTTTCCTCTAAAGTTTCCTCGCTAAATTTAGCGGAAAATTTTCCCCGCTAAATTTAGCGGAAAACTTTCCCCCTAAATCTAGCGGGAAAATTTCCCCGCTAAGTTTAGCGGAAAATTTTCCCACTAAATTTAGCGGAACAAATTCCCCGCCAAATTTAGCGGAAAAAATTCCCCTAAATGGGAGGCGAGCAGAAGAGGAGGAGGGGCATACCCTCCTCTCATCTTCCTCCTTTCCATCCTCCTCCTCAAGAGCTGCGCTCTAATTCGGCGTTACTGGGAGTTGTAAACGGCTTTCATTTTTCTCCGGCATTTCTACGGCCAACCGCCTCGATGGCGACATCCGACGCCGTGACACGCCGCCTCTTCTGAAGTCATTCGTTCCCACTTGGGGACCACTCTCGATGCATGAGAAGCATAGTACGATAAACGTACCGGTCAGAGGCGCGTTCCAGGTGCCATACCTAAAGTCATCAACAGGTTAAGAAACTTAGGGTGTGGAGCACCCCCACCGACTAATTATCGCTCCACAGCTCCAATAAGACCACCAAAGAGAGTCTTATGAAGCAAGAAGCCGTGTCATAATAGGCCACGCCCCAGCATTTTTTAAGTCGTCAGACACTACTGAAAGTCTCGGTGTTGTTCGGCATTATTACCAACGAGTTACGACGCACATGGCCGCAGACAGGCCCTTCCCCCGGACACGGCGGGCCACATGGCACTGGACATGACCATGTATTTCCGGATGTTCGCCGTGCATCGCGTGGCCAGGCCTCACAGGGACGAGCTCTTCTTCTACGCGGACGGCCCGGACCCACCGTCCCACATCGTGGTCATGCACAACAACCGCGCAAGTGATCCTCTCTCGACGTCGCGTGCTCCTCTTTCACGGGGTCGTATACCGGGTGGTTCGTTCGATCGCGATACACCCCTGTGTGTGCATCGTCGTTTTTTACAAAGGTGCAACTATGCAAAAAACGCTCTTTTCATAATTTAGAGTAGCAATCGCTACTATTTGGTAGCACAAACAAACATTCTCCTAAGTTTTTTTTTTTTTTTTTTTTTGAACGCTGCGGTAAGATGTACAAGTGTGGTGGGCTTCTGCAGATAATCAACCAAGGCGAAAAGGTTCGGCGTTTTTCGTTAGCCCGTGTGAGTGAAATGTGATAAAGCGCCGATGTCTCGCTCGAGTTATAGTGCGCCACCCACTCTTTTTGTGTAATAGAGATTGGTCAATATATATTTTATTTTTTCTATGGACGGGCTCTCAAGAATAATAAAAGCGGCACTGAGACTGCTATTCTGTGTGTTTGATTAAAATCCGGGCTACAAAAAGCCACAACATTTTTTTTTTATTATTATTTCGGTTTCTATCATTTCATAGTTTTTCCTAAGTGAGTTCCCAGCTGCCTAAATCGTTGCCTTCCGTTTTTTTTTTTAATTTTCTTTTGTAAGTAATGATATAAATGATACCTGACGAATTCATTTAATCCATAATTCACTTCGCGATTCTACTATACGAGATAAGATCGCTACAGGAATAAAAGCAAAACAAATTGCAAGCGAAACCTTTAAAAATACAAAAACACCAGTTACAATACCTTGGATACGCTACGGCGGCTGTCAAATGGCGTACAACTAAGACCAACTTGTGATTGGGGTATGAAGCAGCCACGCCCATCAGCTCTAGGGACAGCAATGGTACAGTACTTGTATCGTGTGTTTATTGCAACAATGCTGTATTTTGTGTGTTTTAAATATGCAATACTTGATATACCAGCATGGTTGAAGGCAATTATATGCTGCTTGCATTTCTGTCTATTTACCACCGATTACTATTAAATTGGGGTGTCTGTATGTTTATACTGCCTAGAACTTTTCTGCCTCAACGGCCGGCTTGTCTCCCAGTTGTAGATGAGAAATCTAGCCAGTGCAGTACAACTGCTAGCCTGGAGTCTTTGACGTGCATCACGCAGTAGTGATACATGACCGCACGCCATTACGATGCTCATCCAGATGAAAACGGGCAGGGGTGGGGATTGAATCCCACCGATTCCTGATTCTACGCTGACTACTTGTCCAGCGTCCTCTGCATGCCAAACACCTTTGCTTCAATTTTCAAGAATCAAATATGAATAAAAATAACTAATTCCAACAGTAACTTCAATAATACGTCGAATTAATTAAAAAAAAAAACTTGTTTCTTTACACGCCTCCCCCCCCCCCCTTTCCCCCAGCAGCAGTGAAAACAAGATGAACATACACAATATTTGTAACAAACTGACGACTCACGTAAAATAATTTCGTACGTATGTGCCGGGTGAAAAAAGAAAGTAACCACTTATAAGTAGGACACCGTGTTTTCGGAGTTTATTTTTCGTCAAATACGGAGGGTGCATTTTGCAGTTTATTTTTTTGTCAAAAATGTCGAGTTGATCGGAGATTTTTTTTTTTTTTTCTATTCACAATTTTCCGAAATTCGGAGCTAAATTTTGCAATGTTTTCTATATGACAGAAATAAAAATAAATAATATCCGGCTGTAAACGTATGCTGGATTCAAGAGAACGCGCTTGTATCGATTAAAGTTTCTTCAGCTGGATTTGGCATTGGTGCCATTTTCATTGGCATTACAAAGTTGCCCGACGACAAATGTTGCAAACAAGTGTTGCTTCGATAAATATCGATACTTTAAAATCAATAAACTCTTGGAGGCAGTCGCTGGGAATCTCGTATTCATCCCATGCTATTCATTAGCCTACCCACGACTGAGCGGGCTTGACTGGTAAAGGGTGAAATGTAGGAGCTTCAACTGCCCAACCCCTCTCCCCTCTTTTATGAAATATCTATGGTTCATAGATTTCCATCTTAGGAAAGAAAGAAGTGACAGGAAGGCAAAGTCTCTCTCACTTTTTTCTTTCTCTTCCACGATTGAGGCTTCTAAGTTTTCGCCCCAATCTTGAGTAACTCATCAAGATGGTAAATATACACCAGCTCGCCTGCACTCGTGGTATGGCCCAAACTGTAAACCTGAACAGCAGCATTTATCATGACCCGAAAGTACAATGACCTGTTTTTCTGAATGTACCTTGACGAAATAAGCCGGTAAGACGTTTTTTGTCAATGTTCTGAGATTTTAAAGAATATTGGGTGGCATTTTCTCACTGACCAAACTTAAAATAGCGTGTTTTTTTCTTTCCTGGCGTTGGTACATCAGCATTCGGAGTCCATAGGATCAATCCGAACTGACGAAAAGTTTACCGGCAGGTGATTTTCAGAGTATTTTTTTTTTTTTTTTCCCCCGAAAACACGGAACCGTACTTATAAGGATAACCGGTATTCAGAACAGCCGTGGGGAATTCCTTCACAAACAATGAACATGCAACATCTTAAAACCCGCGACTGCGGAAGAAAAAAAAAAGTTGACAATACATGCACACAAACTTGAGACTAGTGTGTAAGTTGACCACCTCGGGTTTCAAAATGTTCAAAGTTCACCACCTCGCCTCCCATTATTTGATATTTCTATCACTAAATGTGGATTCTTATCCACGTTTAGTGATAAATTCTCAAAAGTCATATAGACAAGCATGTCACAAAACAAATCTTCCGCGAAAAAAAAAAAAGTTTAGCAATATTTACGCCACAGGACGTAATTTAGTCGGAGTCAGAACCTCTCCACATTTGAATCTCCCGCTCTTTCGACCCGCGCGGAGGAGAAGTACGCCCCACCCCTCGCTCATGAATTTGCTTTTGGATTGACTTGGCTGCGGAGTTGAACGACGTATGCAGTGTCTCGACTTCCGGTACGTCTTGTGTGCGTACCACAGCCTTTTGTAACTTCTGTGCAGCTAGTTAAGTTGGTTCTGTGCGAACTGCGTGCAAAACGGACTCTGCATTGAAGCGTCAGCTTCTTGGCCGCTGCGAGCAACTGGGTCTTCGGCCATACGAAGGTACGCCGCAGAGAACGGCTGCCAGCAACGAAGACCGTGCACCGCCTGAGCCTCCCGAGCCTTCGGCGCGCTCCGTAGGAAAAGCGTCGGGACCGCCCAGTGTCTCAGTCACGGACGTTCGGTGGGTTCGGTGCACCCGGTAGGAATCTCGAAGGCCTCCGGAGCGAAAGGACAAGAACATACCTGGACACATTTGTCGCTACGCGAACGCCCGATTGCCTCCAACCAAATAGCATTCAGCTTGTCATCTTTCAGGGCCGGAAGCACTCACTTGATCGAATGGCGTTTTAGCGAACACCCACGTTTCACCGAATGACACTTTAGCGTTTTAGCGAATAGTCGGCCGCCGCCTAGCGGCGTTGAGACATGGCTGCTGGAAGACTCGCTGTCGCGATCACTAATCTGGCAGCACTTTACAGAGCAATAGCACCGCTTTACAGGAGCTGACATCTCCAAAATGTCTGCATTTGCACGCACAAGAGAAAAAAAAAAACCCGCTTAGAAAGAAAAAAAATGCGCTACGAAAGCAAAGAACAAAATAAGAAAACGAAAGTAACAAACACCGCTGTGAAAGCCCAAACCCCGCGACCGGTTCCTGTCACTAAATCCTGCGACACCTGCTAAGCACACACTAGTTCACTTCAGGAAGTCTCACTTACGCAGTGGGTCAACAGGAAACACTGATCACTAAGGCAAAAGGACTAGTCGAGATAGGCGAGATAGGCGGGAGCAGAGACAGCGGCGGCCATGCTTTTGTTTGTTATGGTATGAATTCAAACGGAAGTGCCCGTCTCATAAACCTTTTGTAGAGAATGATAATTCTCATAACATGGGTTATTCTTTAAACGTAAAAAAAATATGCGGCTCAAAAGGAAATTACAACATATCACGAAGGGTACAGCTAAGATCTAAGCTGTCAATCTATCTCTTAGCCAATGAGAAGAGTCGCTATCGCACGTCACTCCGTGACGTATAATACCAACTTTGTGGCGCGCGATTTAAAACGGACGAAATAGCCCCAAACTAAAATCAGTCTCGCGCAAGAAATATTGCTGTAAACAATTTCTTTTTTCGCGAAAAAATTGTTTTGTAACATGCTTGTCCCAATTAGGCTGTTTAAAAGCACACTGTTTTTTTCTTTGCAGTTACCCTTAAAAACATTTTCGTTGTCGCTAACAGACTTTTGCGTGCGCTGAAAAGTTTATAATTCTAGTAATTTGGAGTCGGTACAATACTAAGCTGTTTCAAGAATTAATGGGTGCCCAGTATGGCACATATAGTACATACTGCTTTTTTTCTGGAAAGGATGTATTCTCGGCAACAATATAAAAAGGAATAGTTCATCTTTCTTCTTTCTAGTTTTACAACTTGCACAACCTTTGCTAAACCTCAATCTTTCAAACAGTATGTATTAAATGTATCAAAAGGATCGATGACTGTTTGAACGGACCGCATAAATCGGTTTCTGAACCTATTGAGCTAAGATTTTACACAGAAGTGGCCGAAGAACGTGCATCAAGGGTATCAAAACTTCACTGAACAAACTTACCTGAGTAAAACGTTAGAATTGAAAAACCTAAAATCTCTACCTACGGCTCCCGGCTGCTAATTAAAGCCACCTGATTTGTGCAACGGCCGAGAGATGCCAAAGCGTGAGATTGCAGGCGGCCACGACGGGCGCTTCCCTCGACCTCGGAAACGGCAGACAAGAAGTCTGTTCGATTCGGACAGAAAGTTCTGAACTAGTTCTGTTCTAGTTCAGACGAGTGCAGGAGTCGTGCAACGGCGGCGCAGAACCAGTGCAGCCGCCGCGCTAGGACTGGCGCTGTAATCGGCTTCCGAGCGGAAGCGCAGGGTGTCGTCTGCATCTTTTGGCTCTTGTTCCTCCACCCACGTTGTATGCTACATTTAATTAGTCGCGGTTTGATGAGACCATTCGTGTTTCCTTAGTTTAAAGTATAAGAACGGAATCTTTTCTGTGAATATTTTTATTCGAGTGTACTAAAAAGTTTTCTTCACGAAATGTGTTTCTGTCTGCATTTTAACGGCCGTTCGGTTCCTGTCGTTTCCATAAACGTTCGTGACCTTGATATTCATTTCAAGTCTCTCGAGTTTTTCATTTCGACGATAGGTTTGCGGCATCAGGATGATTTAGCGTCGGGAGTCACTGGCGGCAGCGCGCGGTCGGTAGCGGTCACCTCGAAGACGAAGGCCTGCCTGACGATAGCGTTTTGGCCAAGACAGTTATCGACCGTAACTTGGGTGTCAAGCTGAAGAGTTTATTCTGATTCTCAAGAAAGACCTGCGTGGAACTACCAAGCCAATGCCGATTCTCGGCGTTTTTTCCTAGGCCCTTTAGTGGGCGTCCACAGATACCAACGGACAAAGCATGCAGTATTATGCTCAGCTACGGGGCATGCGAGGGCCAATGTACTAAATTCCAGACCTCTGCAATGTATCGGAGTCATCATTATGCATCCAAGAGCAACTGAATGCAGGGAATATCAAGAGTGCAATACCTTTTCCGTGTCTCTAAGGAAGAATATCAACACTGTGGATCCCCACATAGCATCAAAAAGAAACAATTTACGTGAGCCAATATTTCAACACTTACCACAGGGATCCAAACCTATGCAAGCAGGTGCCTAAAACGCTTTCAGGATACCATAATCAAGCGAATTCCTACCCTCGGTTATGATCTCGATTCCGCGTTTACCGCGGGTACGTTATTATCATAAATGGAAGAAAATGCAACCTCCGCATCGGCTACATCGCAGACATTTGAGCAAGAGCTGCGAAAAATGGCACCGCGAGCAGAGACGGACGAGGAGTATCGTCTGCTATCGCCGTCTGCTCTTGTCGTCTGCTTCTGCACGGACGCTGAACTGACTCCGGAGCCGGTGCAAGATTTTGAGGAACTGGGTCTGAACTCGTTCAGAACTGGGATGAATCGAACGCGCCAGTGCAGCGGCCGTGCAACTTCCGGTTGAATCGAATACACCAGTTCCTGCACTGCTGAACTAGTTCAGCCAGTTCAGGCGAATCGAACAGACCTAACGTTTCTAAACCAGGAGCTCTAAACTCGTCAGACACAAAGTTGTGGCCGGAGTTGACGGAGCGCACCGATCGGCCTATCACGACGATGACTTCGCGCTTTTTTCGCCGACGTCCAATCGGCGCGGTCCGCGAACTTTCGCCTCCAACTTTGTGTTTGACGAGTTTAGGGCCCCAGAAGTGATTGGCTCTTTTTCTGCGCGAATTGTCAGCGCATGATTATTTTATTCTACCAATAAAACAAAAAATGAGGATAAAACGAGAACAACAAAATAAATGTGTTATCTACTTCTTTGGGTGCAAGTCATCTTCATGGTGCACTTAGCTACGCTGCTCTCTGGTACGGGTAGTGCCAGAGGAAAAAGAGGACCGCCGACGTTTTCTGGCGGAGTTTGTTTGAAAATGTCTTTAATAATAATAATAAGATGAAAGAAACGCCAGGGCCGGGTCAGCTGGGCTTAAGCCGTCGGTGCTGTCCTGGGGTGGGGGTTGGGGATTAAATGAAATGAGTCAGGTGAGCCTCCTTAATGAACCGAAGGAGGGGATCGAATAATTCTTTTCGATGCTTGGGTGAGCCGGATGGTCTGGTCCATTCCGCCAAGCTCTTGGGCCTTTGATCCTCGGGAATGATCTGTAAAATTTCTTTTTTTTTCTCTCAAAAATGTTTATGCAGTCCCAGAAAACGTGATTTTCTGAGGCCACAACCTTGCACTGTCGGCAGAGACTTTCGTCGATGTCGTCTGCGGGGTCTGCGTTTTCTTCGTTGTACCTTTTCAATCGTTGCTTGTTCCAAGCGTACATTGCAGTACGTTTAGGTACCATGGAGGTTCCCGTGCGTAGTCGCCTGAAGCAGACCGTGTCCCACCGGGAGTAGGGTCTCTCCGGCAAAGGGTGTGAGTCCCGTTTTCTGAGTGCGTGGAGCCTCTCTCGACGCTCCGTCCGCTCATCATCCTTGAGGGCTCTAGGTTCTTGTCTTTCCGAGGAGCACGTGAGGCCACCACAGCCAAAATCAGAGGAAGGAGAAGAGAGCATGACCCGTGCTGCGGCATGTACTGCCTCGTTCCCAGGAATGTTTTGGTGCCCTGGGATCCACCTCACACTAAGCTTTGTTTGTCGGTTCATCACGCGTGCTTTGATGGCCTTTGCAGTCTTGGAAGTCGGTGGGTTCCTGCATTCTTTGTATGCGGCTTAGAGTCTGTGTAGACGAGGCATTCTTGTTCAGGGTCAGAGTTTTCAACTGCGATAAGAATAGCCTTGAGTTCGGCTTCTCGAGAAGCAATGGACTCGTTTAGCTTTAAGAGGGCCAAGTCCCCCTTGCTGTTAACTGTCGCCAAAGCTACGGCATCTTTGGAGACCGCCGCGTCCGAGTAGTAAACAATCTTTCCCGATTCTACTTCGGCTTGCGCTTGTTTGAGATGGCCCCTTGCTATGGTACATCTTCTATTTTCTTGTTCTTTGCCCATATTTTGAGGGATGGGCCTTGTCTCTGTAATGAAGGTGTCTTCCCATGGCGGGGATGCAGATTCGTACAGGTGGGTGGCGTATTGATATCCTAGCTTGTTAAGAATCTTTCTCCCCACCGGTGTCTTCTGCAGTCTCAATACTTGGCTTAGTTTCTCCTCTGCCACAATTTCGTTCAGCCTGTTGATATCGGCGATTTCATTCAAATCTTCAAGTTTGGTACACTTAGGGAGCCCAGTGATGAGCCTTCTGGCGTTGTTGTTCAAACGCTCTAGTCCGTCCTTCTGAGCCCTAGAAAGGCGAAGGTAGTTCCACCCGTACATTGTTTTTTGAGACCAGCAGGGCACGTGCAAGCCTTCGGGGGTATGTTCTTGTGCCCCCATGATTTGCTTGTGACCTTGCTGATTGTTCCAATGGTGCTCTTCCATGTCCTTTTAATGTTATCGTATCATATGGTCGCTCGGCTTGCTTCTTGGATAAATACGCCAAGAATCTTGACTTCCGGGGCCCTTTAAAAGGTCGTTCCGTTTACCTCCAACCGCATTGAGCTGAATTTTTCTCTGCCTGTTTTGTTGGCTACTATTACATACTGTGTCTTTTCGGCAGATATTTCTATATTAAGGTTCTCTAGAAAGCAGGCTATTGCGTCCAAACCGCCGTTTAGGTAGTGTTGCTGCAGTAAGATGGTTTGGGGCGACTGATCACAACGTAATGTCATCGGCGTAGATGGTATAATTTAAGCATTCATGCTTGTCCATTTCGAATGCAAGGTACGCCATCACCATGTTGAAAAGCGTGGGGGATATCACTGCACCTTGTGGTACGCCTCTGGTAAGGACAGTCGTCTTCCCTTCTGTTCTGCCGACCTGCACAGAAAATGTTAGCTCAGTTAAGAATGACCTGATGAACTGTAGGCATTTTCCCCTGAGGCCTCTGTTGATGGCTCCTCGAATCACTGCCCAGTGAGGTACCGAGTCGAAGGCCTTTTTTACATCATTTGCCACCACTGTCTTTGGTCTGTTAGAAGGTTGTTTGGACAGCACGTCTTTGTGAATGAGGGCTATGCTGTCCGTGGTGCTAAGGCTAGGTCTGAAACCGGTCTGAAATGGAGAGTAGGCAGGAGATTCGTTCTAGCCCTTGTCCTCCAACATCCAGGTGATCCTAGCTAGCACCATTCTCTCCATAATCTTGCACATATTTGAAGTGAGGGATATTGGTCTTAAGTTTTGCAAAGAATCGAGCGGTTTTCTCGGCTTCGGGATGGGAATTACTGTTGAGTGTTTCCACTCTCCCGGGATTTCCCCGCTTTCCCAGACCTTGTTGAAGACTTCGAGCAGTTGTTTTTTGCCCTTCTCCGGAAGATTGCGCAAGACGTCTACGGTGATCCGATCTGGGCCCGGCGTCGTGTTCCTTGCCTTCGCTAGTGCCTGGACTAGCTCCCCCATGTTAAAGGGAGCGTCCATGGGTGTCGCTTCAGAATACTTGGTTTGTCCTCTAGTGGCCGTTTGTTGTTGTCAGGGGGGAAGAACTGGGAGCCAGCAATGCCCGCCAGTTCTTGCTCCAATATCCCCAGCCTGAGGGCGATGCATTCCCCTGTCTTCTTTGCTTTTTTCTTATTGTTGAGACCCTTAAAAGTTCTCCACATTCTTGTTGATCCGGTCTTCTCATTAAAACTGTGGCAGTGTCTCTGCCAGCTTTGTCTTTTTAGCTGAATCGAGTACCTTTTGGCTTTTGCAGAGGCTGCATTGAACTATATAGCTCTCAGGACGTTGTTCTTCCTGTTCTTGCGATATCGTTGTTGCGCTTGTAGCGTGCTGGCCTTTAGGTTAAGGAGATAAATGTCCGGATCCGGGGCCTCTTCCTTGACGTTGTAAATTTTGGTTGAAGCTCTGAGGTCTGCGGAGATCCTGCTTTCAATGCTCTGTTCTTGGTCTTCTCTTTCGAAGGCCATCCTGAAGCAGTCCCACTGAATAAATTTTGTCTCTCTCGTCACTGGCCTTTCAGCAGCGAGGGTGGTCTTTATTGGAAAGTGGTCGCTTCCCATCGCATCTGGCAGGGTCTGCCATTGGATCCTCGTATTGTATGAACAAAAGGTTAAGTCCGGTGAAGTTTCCCGTCCGTTGTTTCCAAACCTGGTCGTGGATTTTTTTTTTTTTTTTTGTTCAGTAGGCGGAGTTGGGCTCTTTTAAAGTGTTCTTTTAGGCTGTCTCCCCTCTGAATGTTCTTATGGTAACCCCATGTTTTTGCCCATGCATTGAAGTCGCCCGCAACAATAAGCTGCTCCTTTTTCCTCTTTTCACGGACCAGATCGGTGATCCAGCTCATGTCGTCTGCGTCTTTCTTACGAGGTCTTACATAAGCGTTGGTTACAATGTATGACATCGTCTTGATTCGAATTCTCACCGCAATGACTTTCCGAAGTTCATTGCAGACGTGCGTGGTGTCAAGTGCAGTCTAAGCCACGTCCTCTCTGACGAACGTGGCTGTCGCTCCACATGGTTGACCGAGGTCCAACTTTTTCTTCTTGTATATGATAGTGAGTAGTTGATATGTCTTTTAACCAGTGATCTTGGGTTGAATCATGTCCACTTCTTGTAAGATGATGACTATCAGGGTGTTCTGTTACATGCGTTCGAGTTTCAATTTTAGTTCTGCCACCTTGTTTCGCATTCCCCTGCAGTTCCATTGTAAGATCCAGGGGGGTTTTTGAGCCATCTTCTGCGTATCTTGTTCCTTTTCAGTGTCCTTTATTATGGGCGCGGACTAGAGTGTTGACAGTTTCACAAAGCTTCTCTATTATGGCTTCGAGTTTGTCCAGGTGCACATCTTGCGCTCGGAATCGTGCTTCCATTGCCGAATGAAGACCTACAGCGATCGGCTGCTCCGAGATGAAGCCTCCTTGGTGGTTACCCCCTGCCATGTCGGCCCAAGAGCGAGTCTCTCTTGTTGTTTGTTGACTATCCTTCTCTTGCTTCTGGGGAAGCTCCGGCCAGGCTTCTATGTCCTCTTTAGTCGGGGGCGGCTTCTTTGGTGTCCTACGTGGAGCGTTCTTGTCTGAAGAGGGTGGGATGGTTCGCTTGGGACAGATACTATCCGTAGCTGGATGTTTGCCTCCGCTATTCCTGCATTTTGGTGGTTGGGTGCACTCGCTGCTTTCGTCGTGCTCGTGGCCGCATTTGCCGCAATAGCTGTTTTCGCTGGGGCAAATGTCTGCACGGTGTCCAAATCGGTGGCAATTGAAGCATACAAGTGGTTTGGGCCTGTATTCGTGCACCTTGTATGTAAAATTGCAGAAGCGCACGTAGCACGGCATTGTCGTGCTCTCAAATGTAAACAAAACAGTGGATCTCTTCGGGCCAAAGATATGGGCTTGGATAATGTTGTGTGTTCGGCAGGACACTTCCTCCAAAAGTGTTTCGTCTGTTTCTTCCGGGATGTTCTTGAAGTATACAATGCCCTTGCATTGGTTGGGATTCTGTGCTCTCACTGCCTGGAATTCCATAGCTCCGTCAGAGGTGCAAATTTCCTTGAATTGGGTGAGCTCGTCTGAGGTGGTTGTGTCTTTCGTAATTGAAGCTATCGTGTTCAGTTTTCGGTTGTACTTGAGTGTAAAATTTCCCATATGCTTAACTCCCGCTTCTGCAGCAACGGACTTTATTTGCCTAGGAGTGAATTCCATAACCTTCCTTTTGCAAGTTGGGCGGAAAACTACTGCCTGCATCTTTGGTTTGCCACCAGCTGCGGGCAGCGCTGCTTCTCTTTCTGTTGAACGCTTGTCCACTTCCTGGGATTCTTGTACCGACATTTTATTGACGGCGGCAGAAGTCGTTGACTTGCCTTTTTTTTCATTTGTACTTTTGTTAGTTGAGGTTTCTTGTACTGCTACCTTGGTGGCGGTCCTTGGTTGTTTAGCCTTCGGTTTTTGTATGTTACCACTTCGAAATCTGCCAAATCATCCGCGGTCTGGTGGTCCTCTACCATCTCGATTTCCTCTGAAAAGGTGGATGTGGGCTCGTTTACTGCTTCTCTCATCGCGTTTACTCCGCGAGGTTGCTTTCTCTTGCGGTTCTGTTCTACTGTGAAAGCTTCGAAGGATGCCCAATCCGTTTCACGGCATTTTTTCATCATACACTGAAGTTCTTCTTTGTTTCGAATAAAGTAATTGAAATCTTCTTTCATTGTGATAAAGTTTAAGATGGCGTCTTTGTTCTCGCGGCAAATTTTCAAGTAAGTGTCACTTACTCTGTGTGCAATGACATTGCTGCCCTGGATGTTGATTTGCTCCAGGTTTACAGTTTGAGCAGGTATGCCATTTGCCGAAGGTGTAGACATCCCTCATTTTTCTTGCGACTGCAGTACTTGCGTTGCTGGCACGGCGCCCATAGATCTCTCGTCGCTAGCAGCCGGTCCGTTGTGTGGCGGTACTAGTGTCATGGCTGGGTTGCCGTCCGGTGCCGTGACCTTGTATTCTGCTGCCTGGATCGTGCATGTGTTGTCCTTAATTGGCGTAGCCATCGTCTGCGTAGCTGGGGTCCTCTGCTGTCCCCGGTCCGGAGTTGTAGAAGGTCGGCCCCGCGAACGTGCGAGCCGCACAACCTCTGTGTTCTCTACGTGGCTTAGCGTGGGCAAGGCGAAGAGAAAAAAAAATGAATGCGAGCAGGGCGAATGGAAGAGCGCTTCACAGACACGTACGCTCGCCATCAGCTCCTCGTCGTCTTTTTCTTCTGGCGGAGTTTCGGAGGCAACCTCCGGGCTCCCACGCAATTCTACGCTGAGTGAGGCGCGTCAGTGAGGAGGGAAACATACAAAGCAAGCCACGGACAAAAGTGGTGTCATCACCAAAGCTGACGCTGAAAAATGCGGTACTCGGTGCCTTCACGATTACCCCCCCCCCCCCCCTTTCTCTCCCCTTTGTTGGCGCAAAGAGTACTGCTGATGTGGCTCGAATGTTTCTTGCCGAATGTCCTGGCGGGCGCGTGTCTCGCGCATTGGGTCCTTTTCTTTATTTTCTATGACAAACTTATCTGCGAGTGTGTCGGACCCTACACTGACATTGCTCGACTGTTGCGCCCACGACCGTGGTTGCGCCTGGGGTTCCTTCATGTGCGCTTTGCTTAGGGTGGAGAAACATGACCATTTTGTCCCACACGTTTATTTTTCTTTTTTGTTCAGAAGCGCGTGCAAGAGGGTGTTCCTGCATGCGTTTGTGGCGCTGACTGTGCTATGGCGACATTTTGTTTTCGTCGATTTCTTTGTATTTTACCCATGAGCGCGTGCTGTCGGGTACTACAAAGTGTGGCATCACCCTAAACAGAAGGACCTAGAGGCACCCTAGTTGCGCCAGTCAGACCGCTTTTGTTAGTTCATGGCCGCCGTAGGTAGGGATATCAAGGTTTTCATTTTTAACTTTTTACTCGGGTAAGTTTGTGCAGTAAAATTTTGATACTTTTGAAGAATGTTTGCCGTCAAACTCTATAAAACTATTTAACTTCATACGTTTAGAAACCGATTTATGCCGTCTCTTCAAAAGAGCTATCGATCCATTTGAATCACCCTGCAGTTCGGTATCTTAACTTTCCGTCTTAGCTCTCGTCAGAACCAGAACATGTTCTAAAACCTCTAGGCACGTCAAAAAAGTGAGGAAGTCTGTTGGCTTTTACATTGTTGCCTAGAGTTCTTCTTTAGGATTCATGAAAATTTTATTTCACCGGAATAAAATCCATAGTTATACTGCGTAATTAGGGAATCAAAAATGAGCAGCCTAAGCGAATTATATGGCAATATTTGTACATAGTGCCTACGACACTTCAAAGTCTTCGGAATTTTTTGATTAAAAATTATTCTTACCACTTTCAGGCAGGTTGTCGAACAGAAACTCTTTTCGGTCCGGTTCAGGTTACGATTCAAATAATTCGGTTCGGTTAAGATTCAACTCTGGCGCAGAAAAAATAACGGTTCGAACATGTTTAAACTGTTCATACGGGTTCATTTAACGATTCAAGAAAAAGTGAAATATTTAACCGAATATTCGCACACCTCTAAGCCATAAAGTGGATTACTTTGGTATAAAATACGCGCTCAATCATTGCTTTTGTGTGATCCGATTTTCTATTTGTTTAATTTACAACAATTTCAGACGTGGTATGTGACTGAATACCAACCTTTTATTCACCAAACAGAACGTTAAATCTATCTACTGCAAGAATGGACGATTGCCTCTTCCAAATTGTTACATTAACAGGCAGCATTAATTTTACGGATGTGTGAGCTCTTCCTCTGCTGCGTGAAACGACCGGAGAAAAAAAGACATCATCTGCTATGGGAAGCGAGCATGCCGGCCGCGTCGCGGCGGTTGCCTATTGTTTGCCGCATGAATTGTTGTGGCTTTCTTAGAGCGAAATAGCTACCTTGGAAATTACAGCGCCAACCCGCTACAACGCACAACCAACGCAGCGACTGGCAGAAGTTCCCCGATGCAACGGACCCGTTTGCCGCTAGGGGCGCCCTGGTCGGGGCTTGAATTAGATCCGCACCTTTTCTATTCCGGCCGCGTCGCGGCGGTCGCCTATTGGTTGCCGCATCATTGTTGTGGCTATCTTAGTGCAGAATAGCTACCTTGGAAATTACAGCGCTAACCCGCTACAACGCACAACCAACGCAGCGACTGGCAGAAGTTCCCCGATGGAACGGACCCGTTTGCCGCTAGGGGCACCCTGGTCGGGGCCTGAATTAGATGTGCACGGTTCCTATGTCCGGGATCAGTCGCGTTCGTTGGCCTGATAGGATGTATTTTAACCCCGAGAAGGACCTTTACACGCTGACTTGCATGGCCGGCACTGCAAGAGCAGCGGCAGCAAGTGATTATAATTCGGGGCGCCGGGACGTTTCCTTTTCCCAAAATTCCGAGACATTTCTACTTTTGCTAATTCGGGGAACCTTTTCAAAGCCGTCCAGTAGGGTCTGAATCTCCCCAAACATCAAAGAGTGGTCGCTAAAAGCTTGCAGGCAGCCGATTTTTTTTTTTTTTTTTATGAGGAAATTTGAGGTCGTCATTAGGGCAAGTGTCGTGCAAGTCTTGCGCGACGCTTGAGGTTAGTGCGGCCGGGCACCTTCTTTATGAGCGCGAAGTTTCTTCCACGCCAGTAGGAGGTACTGCTTTGCACCGGACCTTTCCTCGCTTGTTAGGGTGATATGGTATCGAGGATCTAAAAATAGAGCCGCACAGAATATGCCGCTTCTAGGCAACACCTTATCTCGCCTTTTCATGTCATCGGCCAGCCTATTCACCACTGTGGTGTCAATTTTTGACCTTTCAATTCAACACGTGAGCCATGCTGCGTAGAAGCCTCCCAAAGTTAGTTGCTCCCTTTGAAGCTGCACTGCTGCTTCCTCGGCTGGCCCAAAGAAGGCAGCTACGTTGTTTATTGATTGCCAGTCCGCTTGAGTAAGGGAGTAAGGCGGTTCATCGTCTGCGATAAACTCGTCGCAGAACTCTCTCAGCCCCAGCAATCGTCGCATCATGGACCCGATGGATAACCACCTCATTAAGTAATCCAGGATGGGCTTCTTCAAATTGAGCTTCCGAAGCAGCACGGTCTGCAACTTCTTTTTTTTGTCACAACTTTTCAGGCCTTCTGTATGATGTCGCTGGCAGCTGTATACATGAGAGCATCATGTACAGCGAGCAGCAGCGTGTGCGCAGCGAACCTTATTTCTTGAAGAAGAGGTTCCTCATCTGAAAAAGCAAGAGCAACTTCTAATTCTTCGAGTTAGGAGGCTTCATCTGAACCGCCATTGTACACGGGCACGACTTCGTCTGCCGACTCGGACAGGTCGGATCTCGCCGCGAGATTGCCAGCGGATTCTTCTGCTAAGCGAGAAGCTGTTTCCAGCATATTGGCTCCGTTGCCGGCCGTTATACTGTAGACCTGCTCTGGGGAGACGCCGTACCTTGAAATTACCTAAAGGATGTTTGCTTTTCATGCGTTCCGCGGTGTGTCGCTCGAACGTTTATTTAATGGCCAGCGTTGGAGGTGAATTTCCTCATTTTCGACGCATTGGACGTTCATGCCGAGAACTGCACGTTCCAGACGAGTGGCGCAGTTAATTATCAGTGACACCAGCCATGCCCTAAGGAAATCAGAGGCCTCTCTTTTGGCAATTTCTACCTTTTCCAAGACTTTCTGCCGGATGCTTTCAGCGCTTGTTTTGGACTCGCTGTACGTGGCGCTCGAGGTTGGCAGCATGCTGTCCGGAGAGCCGCAGCCCACATTTGTCAATTTGGCATACTAACTGGTATTTTTGTCAATGACAAGTTTCAAATGTTTCCTCACTGGATTCTTCTTCGGCCGCACGATATTCATTCACTTTATTTTATTTATTTAGAAATACTGCCAGCCATGAGGCCAAAGCAGGGGAGTAACCGTAGAGTATAATAGCAATCTCAAGCACACAGATTGGCGTAGCATGACACATATAATAACAAATAATCTAGGAAATCAGGGACATTCGCACTATTTACAACTTTCGCTGGCAAGCAGTTCCAGTGATCAATGGATTTAACAAAGAAAGAGTTCTGAATATAGTCTGTGTTAAAGCGATGAGGGGTAATGTACTTGGTGTGTTTAGTCCTAGTCGCACAATCGTGGTTTTCGTAGGTTACATATTCGTGAATATTTATAACATATTAACCACGTAGCAAGTTGAATCATTTCATCCGGCTCAACGTTATTTTTGTGCTAATAGGAAGGAGGTTTTCAGCGGATTTCAGCTTGGAGACGGACTCTGTAGATATGTAGTGATTAAAATGAAATGAACCGCTTTATTTTGAATGCTTTCAAGTTTATAACTGTTGTAGCTTTTTGCGAAGGGCCCCCAGATCAGGTTTGCATATTCGAGCGTTGATAAAATTAGTGCTTTATATGCGGTTAATTTTAGCTGTAATGAATACAGGCGTACGCCGTATTTATTGAATATAAATTTAATTGACCTACATTGTATTTTATACACTTTAGATATTCTGGCCTATGTGCAAAGGAATCAAAAAATATTAGCGTATTCTATTGTGGGCCTAACTATGGTAGTGTAAGCTAGGAGCTTCGCGGCTGTGGTGGTAGTTAAGTGATATTTTTAAGTGCATGCGTATATGCACTTAAAAAGTGCATATACGCAGTGCGGCTTGTGCTGTTACATAAGCGACATGACAGTTCACCGTAAGGCTGAGGTGATTATTAGACTAAAATATTAACCCTGATTAACCCGTGAAAGTGTTAGCTCATTTAGGCCGTATACTGAAATTCAGAAATATATTTTTCAGGTTATAAAGATGAGAAAGATTTCTTAACGTTCAGAGTCATCTGCCAGTCAGATCACCAATCATTTATCAATTGAAGTGCGTTATGCATATGATCATTAAGTGAGTTTATTTCCTGGTAGATTATACAGTAGGCGACGAATAGACGAATATTAGCAGGAATGGTGTTAGTTATGTCACTTATGAAGAGAAGGCAGTAACCTGGGGCCAGGAGTAGACCCCTGTGGGATACCGGAAATCGACTCTTGCGGTCTCTGATACCTCTGGCTCATATGAAACGAATTGAGAAGCGATTTGACAGGTAGTTTTATATCCAGCTGACGATGGGTTCCTCCCCTATGGCATATTTAGTTTAGTAATTTTTTTGCTGAATAAGACGCGGTGAAACGTTTTTGAAAAATCGAGTTGTAATAGGTCAACTTGGTTTCAGTTGTTAACACCGAGAGCCAGCCCGTGCAAAGTTTTAACAAGATGTGTGATTGTCGAGAGGCTGCTCTTAAAGTCATGCTGCTGAGAACAGAGAACGTGCTGCTGCTCAAAATATGCTAATAAATGCTTTCGTATAAAGTGTTATAGTAGTTTGCAGCAAGCACTGTTGAGGAAAATGTTCCTGTAGTTGGCAGGATTGGTGATGTCGCCTGTTTTATGCATGGGAAGGACCTTGCATTTCTTCCGTTGAATGGGTACCTGAGATGTGCTAAAAGACTCATTTAAACTTGATGGACAAATATTTACTCGTCCATTCGGCATACCGCTTTAAAAAGTCTTTGGGTATATTATCAGGACCGCTTCCTTTTTTCGCGTTGAGATTGAGCAAGACGTCGAGAATTCCTGCTTCAGTTATGTGTAGGGGTTCCAATTCGCTGGTGTTAGGGTCGAGGTTACAGTGTTTTCCATTATATCTAGTAAAGAAAAATTGAAAGTAATTAGTAATACGCTATCATCGGTCACGCAGCTGTTTCAGGTGAACGTGTACAACAAGCATGGCGGGCGTCCCTTCAAGGAGCGTGAGCTGTACCCGCAGCTCGTCGAGGTGATGGAGCAGTCCCGCTCGGTGGGCCATCCTCTGGGATTCCTCACCAGCAACGACAGGGACAGCTGGGCGCAGGCCTACGAGAGACTCGCCATCGGTGAGATCCACGGGCCTGGGATGCGAACACCGGGGTTTTCTAGACTCGCTATCGTCACTGCCAGAATAAGATCGGCGCGGCGTCTCTCTCTCGAAAGCCCGGCCTCCAGCATGCGGCTAGTTGCCTTCCAGTGTGCTTGAGCTGCGCGTGTACGCCCCAAGCCATAGCCTCCTATGTACTGACAAAGCCTGGCAGATCGCCACGAGAAGCGGCCGCCGAAATGGAAAAGGTAAAGCGGCAGACAACGGATGAGAGGAGAGTCACGTGACTGGCGCCACGCTGCGGCAAGGTGCCGAAACGCAGCGCGCGTATTGCCGCTGCCGCGAAACGCTGCGGGGAGACGCGAGGACCCGAAAGTGTGTTTTGGGTCCTCGCCTCCGCAAAGGCATTGCGCTGACGTCCAGGTTCCCCGAGAAATGGCTCTTTGAGGCTCTGTGCTACCAGATCCTCGCGCTCCACATCTGCGACCGGGCACTCTATGGCTCCGTCGTCGAACTGCTAGGCTTTGTGAGTATAGAGGAGGCTATGCCCAAGCTCATGATACGCTGGAGTGGCATCGAAGGAAGCTCGCGCTGGAGGCGGGACCACTGGAAGACATATCTGCCGTTCTCGTACTATCCGTGAATATGGAAAGCGGGGTAAAAAAGAAAAACCAAGATGACTTAAATCATGGTTTGAATTGCGATTTAAATCGCACCTTTTTTTCAGATGATTATTTAAATCAAACTTTTCCGGCACAAATAATCTCGAACTGTTTTGATTTACAGTTTGTGTATCATTTGATGTTTTTTTTATCTGCAGTTGCGTTATATTTAATTCGGATCTAGGACTTTTCGGAGTGGAACGTTTCGGTGTAGGACGTTCCGGTGCGGACTTTTCAGTGCACGGACTTTTCGGTGCACCGACGTTTCGGTATACGGACTTTTCGGTGCGTGGACATTTCGGTGCATGACTTTTCGGTGCACGGACATTTCGGAAGATGACCAATCAAAATCACGATTCTTTTTTTTCTAAATGTTATAAGCACTATTTTAGCTAGAAATTTATTTTTTCGCACTTTATAATTTTCTAGACTTGGTCATTCATTTACGGTCACCTACTGATATATGACCTAAATGGCTTTCTCAGGCGCAGTACCATCCTGCGTGAGGATTGGAGACGTTGGACGTTATGGTTTGTTTGTCGGTGTCTCTTTTCCAACGTACGCACTAGACGCATCATATGTCTCCCGTAATTTTCAGCATTCTCAAGCTCCTTGCTGTTGGGGCCTTTCCTGCACAGATTGCCAATAATAAAGCCCACACCTTTACAGAAGGCGCCGAGAACGCCTTTATCGACCCGACGCGCAAACACGATGTGATGCGTCTGGTGCGTACGTTGGAAGAGACACCGGCAAATGAACCATTACGCCCAACGTATCCAGTCTTCCCGCAGGATGGTGCTGCGCCTAGCAAAATTACTTAGGTCGTATATGAGGAAGTGATCGTAAATAGATGACCAAGTCTACAAAATTATAATGTGCTAAAAAATCATTTCTAGCTAAAATAGGGCTTATCAATTTTAGAAAAAAAAAACGCGATTTTATGGACCATGCACCGAAATGTCCGTGCACCAAATGTCCGTGCACCAAAATGTCCGCGCACCAAAAAGTCCCACATCGAAAAGTCCGTGCACCGAATTATTCGTGCACCAAAATGTCCGTGCACCGAAACGTCCGTGCACCGAAAAGACCGCACCGAGACGCCCTAAACCGAAATGTCCGGATCATATTTAAATCAAATAATCATCAACCAAGAAATATCTACAACGGGCTTAAAATTACTAAAAAAGCGATGTTCTTCGGTGTAAATCGGAATGTTGATCGATCTTTCATTCTACCTTTCACTACGTTCGTCAGTTACGTAATATGGCTAATCGCAAGAGATATCAAAAGCGAAAGGAGAAACAAATAGGTGGACAATAATGTCATATTGCAAAACAATCGGAACTCGAAAAATGCAAATGAAGCCTTTTCGCAACTAAAAAAGTTCAAGCTGCATCTTTTTCTAGTGTGGTGGGATTTACATCAATAACAAATTGACGATTAAACTAGTTGAAAATAATTATTCCCGCATTGTTTTCGGTATTCGGACGCATTGATCAATTAATCTTCCATGTTTAAAAAATGCATTTAGTGATAAAGAATTACTTTGTTTCTGGCTACAGTGGGTTGAATTAAACTAATCTTATTTAAATCAAATCAATCTGATTTAGATCAAGAAAATACGATTTTTATGATTTTTTGCGTCAAAAGTTTTTTTTACCCTGATGGAAAGCTATATACAGGGTGTCACAAAAGAAAATTTACACGGTCTTTTCTACTGCAAAAATAAACTAGGCATCGCCGAATGTTCATTCTCCGCCCAAAGGTAGCCCTAGAGGTGACAACCAGATGCCAAAGTGTCAGCCTGATCCGATAACTTAATCAAAAGTTATAACTGATTGTCTGAAAGTTTCAATGAGAAAATGGCGGCCGACGGAGTTTTCGAACACATGGGGCTCTATGGCACCAGAAACCGAAAACGGGCAAAAATGGGCTCCATTTTCCCATTGAAACTTTCAGAAAATCACCTATAACTCTTGATTAACTTATCGGATTGGGCTGAAACTTTGGCGTCTGGTTGTGACCTCTAGCTCTACCTTTGGGCAGAGAATGAGCGTTCGGCGATGTCTAGTTTATTTTTGCGGTAAAAAAGACCGTGTTAATTTTCTTTAGTGACACCCTGTACACTTAAAGTTTCGGCACTATTTCCCCTTTTGTCTTACGTCGCCACGACGGACATTCGTCCGTTCGCGTCAGGTGATATTTCTTTACGGGACAGCAGCTTGTGAAAGCGGCCTTTTTGGTACTTATAGACGCACGGGTGTCGTTTGTGCCGGCTATGGATCTGGAATGCGACTTCTGAGTGGCAGATGCGGTGTTTAGGAGCTCATCACGGTATCGTTTTGTCTTGCTGTGAACTGCCTTAGCCGAAAAGGACGACGAAAAGCTCTACTTACTGGCATGTTCCGTCACGTACGTCGGCACAAACTGGTAACAGATATCAACCTTCACTCTACCCAACAATATGGGTAGAGTGTCGTTACTGTGAAGCGTAGCTTATAATAGTAGCTCCAGAGGTCCATGAAGTTCCACAGAACAAAAGAGTATATGATTGCCGTGTCATGAGCGCATTTCATTCCAAGAGAAATCCGATGAAAACACGCGGTATCATTTTCATTTCTTTCGGGCGTAGCCATAATAAGACTTTTGGCGAGAGAAATTTATATCGAGCGTGTTTGGAGAAATTCAGAACTCCTGGATACCGGAAACCGAAGAGAAGCAATGGTGAACTGAGTTATGAGGGTAGGATCGCAGGGTGAACGGACGAGGGGTAGATCTAAAAGAACACATGTAGAGCGGAAGACGAGAAGAACAAAGTTACAACGCGCAATTATGACATGTGTTAGAAGAACTTCGTGAACAGACATGGAGGTCCATGAAAGAGGAGGAATGCATTTAATAGGTGTCAGTCACGTGCGCATGTGGAATGATTAACTGCGCCACCCGGATGCTAGCACCGATTTATCGTGGCACGTTGCGTTTTTACAGGACGGCGCTAACACATGACTGGAACGAAGATAAAGTATTATTAACTTAAGGCTCTGGCTTGAATTTACACTCCATCTGGTGTAAAGTCAGAGGACCGAAGTCGAATCACATCTCTTATTTTTTGTGCCCTTTCAGAATGTCATCTGGGACTATATTAATTAGAATCAGCGGAGAATACATGTGTTGTGAAAGGCATGCACACTCAGTGCGAAAGAAGACAGCTGAATTTTGACTCTTACATACATTTATTCGACAGCAAAAGAGCCTTAATAATGACTCAAATACTATTGTATTGTATGCGTGAATTCTATGTTAAAGTTATACCGATTGCTTTCGTGATCAGTAACTTTCATTTACACTTCTCTTGCTTCAGAGCATTCCAATTGGCGTTGAGGGGATGCAAATTGTCACTCCACCGTAAAAGCGATGCACAAATTGGAGACAAGACAAGCGAAATTATGATTTAACAGCCGCAGTAGTAAAACAGTTTGTGAGGTAATAACTGTCGAAGAAAGGGTAAAAACACAGGCGAGCTGGTGAACAACTTCCATAGTAACTGGAGAAACGGAACGATAAAAAAGGACAAAACAACAAGTCTCTAACACAGCTTCTAGTTTATTTCAGCAACGAACACTCTTATACATACGTCAAGACCCTCACCACCAAGAAAGAAACACCTCCTCTCCACTAGGTCATACAAGTCGGAATGACTCATGCTGCCCCCTCCTTTCACACCAACCACCCACCTTGACGACCTCATTTGGAGGCTGACCAGCCACATGCGGTAACAGGCAACTCAAGCTCGACCCTTACTATTGTTGGAAAACCTACAAATCAAGACCTTAAAGACACAAAAAAAAAACGCTTCATATCACTCTCCAATGCCAAGGACGGTGGGCTTGGACAGTTGTCAAAGATCAAAATACGCATGGTCTCCCTCAGAGCTCTCCTACCATTTTCTTTCTCTTCGTGCAAAACCTGGGACCCCCCCCTCCTACTCGGGCTGACAGTCATTACAGTCTACAACGTGTTTAGCGATTTCCGAGTACTAAACCTTATCTTCTAATGCCATTTTATATTTCAAGAACCTTTCATTTAAACAACAACCAGTTTGCCCTACATAAGACGGCCCACACCTCAACGGAATGTCGGACACGACTCCTACCTGAAAAGTTACATCTCGGTTTCTGTGTTCTTCTGGCACCCATAAGGACCGCCCAAAACGAGAGTTAACCATTCTAATTTGTGCTGGGCTTTAACAACTAACCTTACGCCGAACCTCATTGCCTCTGATTTAAAGTTATGATAGGTTTCATGGTAGTAAGGCACACAAACAACATTCTTCACAACGGGTTTTTCCACAGAAGACTAACTAAAGCTTCCATAACATCTTGAGCACAACTTTAACGATTACATCCTGGTGCTGGCCCGCTTCCAAAAGGCGCAACCTTTGCAACTCAACTGCCCCTCCAACCCAATGAGTACAGGACTTTTTAGAGGCATTATTCGTCACAGACGCAATTACACCCCTCTTAACTATTTACGAGTGACAGCTGTCAGCTGCAAGCAAAGGCTTTGCAGATTTCTTGCCGTATCTCCAGTACACGCCCTTTTTCGTGTGCAACAGGAGGTGTAAGTACTGAATTTTGCCCTAAAGGGTACTTTCCTCCGTGAACGTCAAATACTGGCACTTTTCTACTATACACTTCTTAACCGTCCCTTCCTAGGAAGCGCAAGTCAAAATATCGTCTACATAGCCACTGACAACGACAGCTCCACTCAGCAAAGACCGCACAACCATGTCAACGTAAAGATCCATCTTGTTCGTATGACCATTCGTATGACCATATTCCTAATCATATATTTACCCAGAAATCTATATTCTACAATTTTGGATTTATAGGCATGAATGCAGAATTAGGGTTGTATTTACCTTGATCTTACGAATAAATTGGATGTACACAAAATGTCCTGTTCCGTTGCATTTTGTGGCTTGGAGTTAAATTTCTTTAGCATGTGGAAACGCAAGAGTGATTAAAAATAAAAACACTGAACGTAATATAAATACCAATACAACAAAAAAAGAAAAGAAAATATGTTCAAAGCCAGCCACAAACCCTATTGAATGCAACGAAACAAATTCTTCTGTGTCCACTTTATCCGTACGATGAAGCTAAATAAAACATGAGTTTATAATAAAACCTAAATTCATGCTAACTCTTATAAATTCAAAGTCCCGCATATTTCATAAACAGTCAGATGGTCGAACCAACTGAACATAATTGTCAAAGTATTACTGATTGTTCATTATCATCTTGTAAAAAAGGTCCAGTATAGTTTAACGGATGCAAGAAAACGTGAAATAGATCTATATTATACTGACACTCTAATTTTAGCAATGTCCGCGCAGATAGCCTACGTAACTTGAAAATATGTGACTTGAAAATCAAGCTTGTAGCAACACGATCTCATCTTTGGCTGGCGTCGCTTACAGGCAACGAGGACCGACTGGAACTGGTTCAGCGCAGCATTCTGATCTTGTGCCTGGATGAACTCATGACTCCGATGAAGCCCTGGGAAATACACAACCCGCTGTACATGCTCGTCGGGGGACAGAACGCCGAGTATGGAGGGAACCGCTGGTACGACAAGACACTCCAGGTGCGCATCACTCTTGCCGCAAAGGTCG
Organism: Ixodes persulcatus; assembly: GCA_013358835.2. Lineage (NCBI taxonomy): Eukaryota > Metazoa > Arthropoda > Arachnida > Ixodida > Ixodidae > Ixodes > Ixodes persulcatus. The sequence goes on along the minus strand of JABSTQ010011327.1, from coordinate 187,810 downwards.
CCGTGCTTCAGAATTTGGTTGCGGCGCGGCATTCTTGCAAGGTCTTCGTAAGGCGTCGTTGCCATACAGGTCTTTCCAGTTTGTAAAAGATAACCATAAGTGTTTACGTGCCGAACCAATGAATGGCACGTGACATGCCCCAGCGTGGTACTGCATGATTAATTTTGACAGCCTGGACATCTTTGGGTGTGCAACTGAAATTTTTGTTACATGGTACCTTCTCCGTGATAAGCCTCCATCAGACTGCAGGCATCTCGGGCTGGATTGTAATTCCTTTCTAGTGAGTAGATGTAAGAGTTTTGTTATTTTATTATGATGCTGCTTCATAGATGATTTTAAGCTGACAGTTATATTTGTGCCCATCTTTTGTCTCGTGGCAAATAAAGCACAATGCTGTAAGTGAGGGCCTGAAAGCATGAGACTCAAAGCGCGTTCGCAGCGGAGGCAAGAATCGAATGCTATACTCCGTCCAAAGCTAAGCTGACAGGGAGGCTGAAGCTACATGATAGTTAGACCAGTCATACGTCGGCCTTTCACCACGTGATCAGGCTCCGCGCCCACATTTACGTTAAGAGAGCAAGGTCTGGTGATTAAACTTAGGCTGGTGATTGGTCCGGATAGCGCGTAACTCCCACCGCCCTATCAGCTTATCGGTAAACACTTTTTTTTTTTAAGGTGCAACCCCACCGTGCATGATATTTTGGGACTTTTTTGACGGTTTATAACTTTCTTTCTATGGATCCTACAATTTTAATGTCAATGTTAAACTAAAGAGCTGTTTTTCAGGGATACTTTAATGTCTCGATATTACGATTATTTTTAGTTGTTAGTTACTTATTCAGCCTTTATTAGACCCCAATCTCTAATATAAAAAAATATTTCTCGAGTTATAACGTCTCATCGTCCACGGTATTTTATGTGAGCGTTCGGTTGGATATAATGAATTAAAAAAGTAAGCAACAAACTGTAATATGATGTATATTTTAAAATAAAAAATAAAGTATAAAATGGTATTATTTTATGGTGCTCTAAAAACTGAACCACGTCAACTGATCAAAATTACGAGACATTAAATTATTAAGCATCCTTCGATATTACATTTTCTATAACTTCCATATTGATATATTACACGTTAAGAATGTTATTAGACCCCAAAGTTTTCCCATTTCAGTTACGGCAAATTGCAGTTTCTTAATATAAAATACAGATGGCGACACGTGTTCAAGAATAGCTTGATGTGCATTTTCCGTCGTCTGCCGCTTGGAACGCCACGTGAAAGACAGAAAGAGTGCCAGATGTCAGGGTGTCAGATGCCTCGATGCCCGCAGTGAGCGAGCCAGAGATATCTGAACAACAAGCGCGAGGCTGCGGGTGCACCACAGCTACTTTTGCACGCGTTCTACTGTGCGTCGGTACACAAGCCTGACACGATCCAAATAAAATGGCGCCATAAAAGGGATTCCGCCATTTGGAATTCCGCCACGTATGCGAAAACATTTGAATGTTTTTATCACTTGCAAAAATCATTTTTGTAATCAAACTATGCCTGTCGGAATGGGTTGACTATATTTTGTTTAAAAAACTCCCCTCGGTGGCTCTTAAGTGGCAATGATATTAAAACAAAACACAAAACATTAAAACGTCTCAGTGTCTCTGAGCCAACGCGCTGGCCCATGAATCCATATTTGTCGGGTTTAAATATCGGCCGAGGTGCCCGCAATCTGACGGAGGCCAATCTGAGATTTCGGTTGCACGTCAAACGATCTCCAGTTAGTCAAAACAAACCTGCAATTTTTTTTATTGGAACGTGTTAGTGATTTTTGTTGGTTTGGCTTGTAAAACTTTCAGATCTGAATATTTGCTTTGCTTTACCTTAGTTCGGAGCGCAGCCAACGCTACGTGCTGATGAGCCACTGAAGCAGCGCCAAGAGCGCGGGGTCAATGCAGTTCGTTCTCTTTCTGAGCCTGTACGCTCGGGCTAAACTAGAGCCACTAAAGAAGCTACGCTTCATACACATCTTGGTGCTTAAAATGATGGTTGTCAGATATATGAAGCTTAATCTGAAATCACAGGAAACGCGTTTTCTTCCTCCACAAATGTTTAAACAGTTCGTGAAAAAGCAAAGCAATATTACGTGAGCTTCCAAACACCGAAACTAACGCAGAGGAAGTCTCACTTTTGAATCATGACGATCGGCAGTTGCGTTTGATTTTGTACTAACCACCAAGATGGCGGTGTCCACAACAATATCGGGGAAAAGAGTACCGATACTCTAAAGGCTGAACTCCATGGGACGAATTATGTGACGAATAACTGGCGAACGCCGCCCGACGGCACGCTCGCTTTGCGCGCGACGTAGCAGCCACTGTGTTGTTTCCACGCGCAGAGCAAAAGCCGCCGGCCAAAATTCGTCGGTTATTCGCAGCATATTCGTCCCATGGAGTTCAGCCTTAAGCGTAGCTTGTTTGGTTTAGCTCACAAGCTAAACCTAAAGCCCCTTCATGTTTTAAAAGTAGCGCAAGGTCCATCGATACACTAGGCACGCACAACGTGCAGCCCTTGGGCAGATCATTGCGGCACAGCGCAGCACTGAGCTACAGTTTGCCATGTTCTTCCCAGAAGTGGCGCGCGGCACGTGTCTCGAGCATTTCCACAACAATGAATGGCGCCACTTTTCACAGGATAGAGGGGCTTTAGCTAAACTAAGTGCAGTGGGGGTCGTTGGCCGAGTGTGTTGTGGCACCGCATATCAGAGCACGTGGCGAAATGCGCGAGTGCGAGCTCCGTTCCGAGCACGGAGGTCACGCTGCAGAACCTGTAGGGACTAAAGCCCCTTGATGTGTTTGCGTTAGTCTTTCAAGTAACGTCAAATGTGCCAGTGCACGAGGCCCGTGTCTCGAGCAATGGTCTCGAGAGGCCCTTGGAGGCAAATGGCGGCGCAGCACTAAAATGACTGGCCCTTGAAAGCGAATAGCGGCGGAGCACCAGCTCGTGGCACCTGTCATGCGCGTTTCCACAAACAATGGTTGGCGTTACTTGTAAAAAATGCCTCTATCTAGGGTGCCTTCATGTGCGCTTTGCTTAGGGTGGTGGCATCTCGCCATTTTGTCCCACAAGTTTATTTTTATTTTTTGCTCAGAAGTGCGTGAAAGAGCGTGTCCCTGCATGTGTTTCTGGCGCTGCCTGTGCTATGGCGACATTTTGTTTTCGTCGATTTCTTTGTATTTTCCACGTGAGCGCGTGCTGTCGGCATCGGGTACTACAAAGGGTGGCATCACCCTAAACAGAAGGACATTGAGGCACCCTACCTTTATCAAGGGGCATTAGCAGGGACCTTCGGTTCTGTCGCCCATCTGCATCCTACCGTCATGCGATTGTGCGTCACATATACCGCGTAATGCACGTTAAAGATCCCGAGCTAACAGTTGTACTGCACTTTTTATAATACGGGTAACAACGTCGCCCTACGAAACTCCTGCTCTCTAAAAAACTAACGACTAATTTTGAATGCGCCGTTGCATTGCATTTTTAATGTGTGTTCGCGTGTTCACGTTCTTTTTTCTTTTTTTGTCTAGATCTCTGATTATGCGGCTCTTACTTATGAAAACAACAGGCTATAATTGTCGGACTTCTCGAAAAAAACTATATAACTAAGAAAATGACACGTAAACGCAAAAGACAAAAAAACAACAACATAGACGCACTTAGTAAAAAGTAATGAAATAATAGAATTGATTATAATTGTGTTTTAAAAGGTTTGAGCGCACCAAAAGAAAAGCGAGCTCCTTGCTTTGAACGGTGCGCTTGTTCACTGGAACAGTAATTCAGGGCAACATGATCGGGCTTGTATGTTCCGCTTCGCCCGCACGATAAAACCAAATACCTTACTGGTAATGTATTTAGTGAAACAAAGCTATATCTTCTGCATATTTGCGTAGCCCTCAGTTTTCACGTGATTACACACTTGTGTATCATTCTTGTTTTCGTTTCCCACTTCGATTCGGCTAGTGCTCTTTTGTATGCTACGTGCATTAGAGACCAAGGTAACCCGGAGCATTCTATATCGCAAATTGTAAAGAAACCTTTGCTACTTGCCACGTGTGCCACGATCAATACAAAATATTCTAAACTTCAGATGTGGCCACTTGCGTGAGTAAACAATGCTGTTTGTCGAGAACAATGGCGATTGTATAAAATCACGTGGGAAAACCTCGTTCTAAGCACGCGACCGTTGGCATGCAGTGAATACTCATAATCGGCGCCGAGATGATTGAAAGCTGTCAGTAGGTGGAGTTTTTCTATCAACCGAGAGTTAAAATGTTTCCTTCTTTCTGTTGTAAGCAATCAGGACACAACTTACACCAAATCTGAGAGTAATAAAGTACCATGGACATTCAAACGTAACGGCCTGAGCAGTATATGTGTTGAAGCTTTAGCTTTTGATGCACCCTTAACTTTCGATACGCTCAACGCTAGTGTAGAATGTAGGGCTGTTTCAGCCTTAATAAGCGTCCTATATGCATGCTTACACTATATTTTATACAACGTCCAACTCTACCCATTTCCATCTTTTTTTCATTTTTGCACACCACTACTTGCGCGCATAAATCACCAAATTAAGACTGGTACATTGCTCAACCTCTGTGCAAAGGCTATCCACAAACCCAGAATCTGTGCCTGGCCAGTCATTAAATTTATCACTGAACTCGTATTAAAATTAATCCTTATTGTTTATTGCTGCGAGTTAATTTTTAACCTTGTCATTTTTTATTATGATTTCCTCACCAGTCCTATTTTGGGTTTACCAAACTCAACATCTAAACCTGAGTGTCATTTCTTGTGTTTTGCAGTCTTGTGGTTTTGGTCAAAATAAACACCCAGCTACCTAAATGAGATACCTGACCGCCCAAAAAATAGTTTATTTGTTTTGATTTTTGATATATTTAATTGTTCTAGCTAGAATTTTGGAAACCCAAATCTATCACGTCATCACGTTTTCCTGGAAATACACAAAGAGCCAAACACATGCACGACAAAAGCGCCGGCCCGTCATGTAAATCTGATCACATTGAAATATGTGTAATTGGCCTCCGAAATCCCCGCGGGATGCTAACGGCGCACAGGCAATTTTATATTTTTCAACACGTCGGTTGTTTTGTTGTGCATGTGTCTCGCCATTTTGCTCAGAACGATTTTCGTGTTTCGTTCTGACCACATTTGCTGCAGACGTGAGCTCGGAGCGTAGGCAACTAGACCCCTTGCACGAGAATTGGCGCAGCCGTGCGCGTTCCAAAGAAAGCTCGTGCAGAGAAAAACAAGCGAAGGACCACAGATGTCAAATTCAGAATATTACAAAATACCCCACTGTATCGAAGCGCCACCACACACGATTTCTCGCATTGATGTACACATCGCGACACTGTTAGCGCGAACACGACATCGGCGCATTTTCGCATTTTATTTCTAAATAGTATTAGCGAGCACGAAATTTTATCCCTTATATCATAGAACTAAATGAGCTCTTTCCGTAGCAATAATAACTTGGATGAAATCCCTTGGTTTGAAAGACAAAAACTGGAAAAACCGGCAATCGCTTGTTCGCGCTAACAGTGTCGCGCTCTGTACATGCCTGGAAGGCGATCCCACCGCCATTTGTTGGTTCAGAATCACACTAATCAAGGGTGGGGTGGCACCATGGAACGAATTATGTGACAAATAACTGGCGAACGCCACCCGACGGCACGCTCGCTTTGCGCGCGACGTAGCAGCCACTATGTTGATTCCACGCGCAAAGCAAAAGCCGCCGGGCAAAATTCGTCGGTTTTTCGCAGCATATTCGTCCCATGGAGTTCAGCCTTAAAGGCCGACGACCAGACTCGAGATTCTGCAAGGCAGAAGATCCTCCTCACCATGGGGGAAGAGGAAACAGGCAACGGTGGACAGGGTAAAAGGGGGGAGAGAAGAAAGCGAGGGAAAGTGGAAAGCGCGAACTGGTCGGTCGGTCTTTAAAGGAGCGATGCAACAATTTTTGTACTTTGCGCGAACACTGCTTAGAACGGATCCCTGATGTTAATGACCTATAAAACACGCGTTCGTTATTCACCCCACGCAGTAGAAGTCCCAGAAAAAAATTAAAGAAAAACGAGCAGCGTTCACCCCCTCAACTCGCAGCCAGGACAAGCGGCCACGCGATCTGGAGCCGATCATATGCCGCCAATGTTGATCATAGCCACGTGCTGGGGTTGGCAAAGCACAGGGCACGCGCTGAGTTCCAGACATTGTTATGGCTCGGCAATTGTCGTCGTTGCAGCAATCGGACACGGGCCACTACCCGAATGCTTCTCGAGCTAGTAATTATCACGAGCCCAAATCGAGTGCACACGCAACGCTCGGGTCCAATCTATGAACCGCATTCGAATATCGTCATATGGGTGTACTGCGATCCCCACGTTACGTCATCAAATTTTTCAAAAGAGAGATTGAATGAAAATGCTCGCTTTTGGGCTTGAAATTACACCGCAACAAGGGAGTTTCTTGGCCAGCGGCGTTGCGTGCGAGTAACCTTGAGCCCCACTAGTGCCAGTAAGCTCGTGTAAAGTGAAAAACATTCCAACTGAAAATTGTTGCACAGCTCCTTTAAGACGCACCTTCCTAGCGCGAGCGCTTGTTAAGTGAAAGCACGTTTCAAAGCTGCAATGTCGTGATGTATCCTTCACGTCCTTGAAGAGAACACTTGCGATAGCAGGCTCGCGAACGATAGCTTCGCGTGCATGCTGTTTGTCCGTACACGCGTGGGGCATACGCCAAAATACCTTTGTTTGCAGTAGACGAAGATGCAAAGCAGAACGCGACAACAGGACATGGCCTACGTAGTACCCTGCTGAACTTATCACCTTCTGCGTTGTCTTCGTTTTTCTTTTTGCACTTTTCTCTTAAGAAGAGATACAATTTGCTAAAAAGTGGCACGACTGCGAGCTGTGACCACGCCCCGTCTTTGTCCGTGTAAAGGTTGTCTACTGAAACCTAAGCTAACTTAACATAACCTACTGTTCTGCTCGCGATAAAAGCGGTTCAGCAGCGCGGCCTATACCGCGTTGCCAAGCGGAGGAAGCACGGGCCAAGCGCACCGACATCCAGCATACTGTTCCCGTCACGCTCTCAGTCAATCTCTTTGCTCTTTGAAAGCAGTATACTGTAAACGACTTAATTTTCGCGAGCTCAAATTTTCGCGAATCGGGCCAAAGCTGAAAATTTGAAATTACTCGCGGGTTCTAATTTTCGAGAATCGAGTGTAGCTTCCGTAGCGTTCACATATTGCCCGAATGGTTCGCGGGACGTATTTTTCGCGAATTGTAGGTGATTCGCGAAATTCGCGAAAATTAGGTCCCCGCGAAAATTTAAACGTTTACAGTATTCGCAGTTAACAACCAAACAATGGATTCGTGTCTGCCAGATGTGTCGTTGAAAGACGAAATCGCTTGAATCGCGGTGTGAGTCGGTGTTGGTACTGCTTCGGCCGCAGTTCGTGGTGGGAGCCGAGGGAAACGTGGGCATAATCTTGGAGCACTCGCCCTGCGATGGCACGGTCGTCGTTCCTCTCCTGGATCACACCTTCACCTACATGTGCGTACCCAGTTTACCTTCGCTCCAACGTTCATTCCAGCTTTCGTTTCGTAATTAATTCCAACATTCATTCCAGCTATAAATTCAACTTTCATTCTATCATTTATACTACTTTTCAGTCCAGCCTTAATTACTCCCCGCTTCTTGATCTGCAACGTGTCTTTAAATATGGTGCGAGACGCATGCCCAACGAAATGTCCGACGGGCCGTGTGACGCGTCGGACAGGCGTCCGCCCCTCATGCTATCCCATTCGGTCATCTTTCCCGCGCGGAAATTCAATGTGTATTTCGAGATCACAATACTAAAAAGGTTTTCCTAATTAGTTACTAAAATTACTACAATTTGCCAGCAACTTTCTTCTTTTCGATCGCAGACACGACTAAATAACATGTTTACAGCTAGCGAAACGCCGTTGATATTTTACATTTCTACCTTTTTTACCTTACGTCTGACGCCATGAATGATGGTTTCTGAATAGGCCTGAAGGCATTATTGGTTGGCTCAGAGCCAATGAATATGCTACACCTAGAGTGTCAGCATGGTCCTTTCGCTGACTTTCTTGTGGGCGCCGCCATTTTGGTGCTTAGCGCAGAGTGAAATTGGTGATCGTTACGATTCAGAAACGCGACATCCTGAGCTTTAGATACAATGGAAAGCTCGAGCAGTACTGGTTTGCTTTGTTGCGGACAGGTTTAATTAGCATCTCTGGAGGACGGAAGTCAAAACTGGCAAATTTTAGGCACCAAGATGACTGCGGTGTGCTTACTCTGATGAGTAGCTTTTTGAGTGGCTCTATGTTGTCTTTTATATAGAGCTCTATATTATAAAGATTTTAAAATATTCGAGTTAAACATGGTTAACATGGTAACATCGTAACAGGGACCAGGTAGTGCGTTCATTTTTAACAAATCGAGCTTATACCGGGGACTCGCCTCGAAAGTGAGAAGGAAAAAAAAAAACAATGTGCTGTCGTGTGCGCTTTCGTGTAACGTGTTTTACCGCACGGGCAGAAAGCACTCGTGGAGTATGTGTGCGCTTTCGTGTAACATGTTTTACCGCATGGGCAGAAAGCACTCGTGGAGTATACTCCACGAGTGCTTTCTGCCCATGCGGTAAAACATGTTACACGAAAGCGCACACGACAGCACATTGTTTTTTTTTTTTTTTTCTTCTCACTTTCGAGGCGAGTCCCCGGTATAAGCTCGATTCGAAGGAAGCTCTATAGAATTCGCAGAATCTGGGCGTCACGTTCCGGGCTAGGTGATCAGTGCCTCGCTCGCTATTCGAAGGAAGAAGACATCCAAGCAGACCCCAGAATCGCCTTCCCGCTTCAACGAGAAACCCTGCGAGATCAAGTTCGAACTTTCTGCGGAGACACTCGCTGACATCGATCAAGCAAAGACCAAGATGGAAGAGTCAGTACCCAATTCGCTCTATGTCACTGTTGCCTTCTGAGTTGGCGTAACCAAACGAAATATGCGTCTTGTTGTGCAACAATAGCAAGCGTACTTGGCCCTTAGTTGTACCGATGACAGCAACATCAATAGCATATCGCTACGATGGTATTTTTAGGCAATTGCATTAAATATGATGCTCAAGAAGAGAGGTCATTTCAAGGGCAGACTAACTTTCCGATGTCTAAACCTCCATGTAACAAATTTGGTTATGATCTGAATCAAAGAATAGTCTCCGTGGTGTAGATAATGGAGTCACTTGATGGTTTAACCAATGTATAACGAACTAAACGAAGAATCTTGGCAACAGCGAGCAGAGTTTATCATTTTACTTTTAGAGCGCAGCTCTTAGGCGCCCATTTCCGGCTTGAGCGGCGTCGGCGTCGCCGTCGGTGTCGGCGTCGGCGTAACCGCGCGGTGCATTATGGGAAATGTCCCATAATGCACCGCGCGAGCCCCCTCCCCGGGGTCACGTGACCCCCCCCCCCCCGGAGGACATTAAAGAATGAGGGGAGGAGGAGGAGGAGGAGGAGGGGTATACCCTCCCCTGAGTACCCTTCCCTCCTCCTCCTCAAGAGCTGCGCTCCAATTCGGCGTTACAGGGAGTTGTAAACGGCTTTCATTGTTTTAGAGCGCAGCTCTTAGGGGCCCGTTTCCGGCTTGAGCGGCGTCGCCGTCGCCGTCGGCGTAACCGCGCGGTGCATTATGGGAAATGTCCCATAATGCACCGCGCGAGCCCCCCCCCTGGGTCACGTGACCTGGGGGGGGGGCAGGTCACGTGACCCCCCCCCCGATGACGTCACATCACTGATGACGTCACCGGCACCCGCATCGTCATCATCACTGATGACGTCATCAGTGACGTCACTGATGACGTCACCGGCATCCGCATCGTCATCGTCATCATCACTGATGGCGTCATCAGTGACGTCACTGATGACGTCACCGGCATCCGCATCGTCATCGTCATCATCACTGATGACGTCATCAGTGGCGTCACTGATGACGTCATTGGCATCGTCATCGTCACGTGAGGTCACGTGACCCCCACAAGGTCACGTGACCCCCCAAGGTCACGTGACCCCCCCCCGTACCCTTCCCTCCTCCTCCTCAAGAGCTGCGCTCTAATTCGGTGTTACAGGGAGTTGTAAACGGCTTTCACTTTTTTTTTTCTGAAAACAAAATCTATTTTCCAATACATATTGTACATGTTCACGTTTTAATAGCTCTCATGTTCAAGCTACCAAACAGCTCTTACCTTAGGGTAAAAAGTAGTACACTAAAAGTGTACTAATTTTCTACTTTTATTAAATAATTCGCAACGTTTGCACTTAAAGTATATTTCTATAGTAGTTTAGTAATAGCGTATTCAACATATGCTTTTACTGTGAGCGTGCCTTAGTTACCAGACTAGATTGACCCGCTGACCGCACAGCTAAAAGGTTAATTAAAAGTTTCGTTCCACGAGTGACGTCACGTTTTACGTGAGCGTTGTGGGTTGTTTGAAATCTCCGCGCGAGATCATATGGCTGTGTCGTCATGACCCTATCGACCAATCAGGATTTCCCCGTCCCACGCTACCGACACCGACGAAGACGCCGGCTTTTCTGGGTCACGCGCTCGTTAAAGCTGTCGCTTAACCACTAAAATATACAGATAACCACCAAACGGCAATATATTCTGCTAGACGACACAAGGAAGGCTAAATTTAAAGGGAATACTGATAAATTAACAACACTGGCACGCATGGACTACGAGCAGTCACATAGCGTATGTCAGCCGATCATGCCCCGCACTGGTCCGAATGTCGTTATTCGCGTGCGTGGCGATTCGTTTACGCCAGGGTGTCAGCCCAGCAAACCCATGGCCAACACCACCTATAGACAGCTAGACCTCCGCACCGCCTCCGCACCGTCATCACATCCCAGTCAGATCGATCGAGGCGTGTGATTGGGCACGAGTGCGGTGTCAGTGTTCGGATGCGGCTCGTGTCCAATCAGCACGTCGAAGGTCGGGCTCGGGCCCAATAGCCGAGTTAGCGCGATCCGACTCTGATCACGTTTCATGGAGGGACAGGAGGCCATCCGGAGGCTTTCAGTATTCTAGGTGGGGCTGACCCAGCGCCCAGCCGACTGTGTCCTCCAAGCGCTAGATTTCAGACCCTGACGTAACGGAGTAAGTGCGGAGGCCTTCTCTTTTTGAAAGGTGTTTGCCTGGTCCCCCCGCACTTACAGATGATGACCAGGTTCGCCGTCGGCGTAACCGCGCGCGTTGCATTATGGGACGTCGCAAACCTATACACCAACCCAATTCCCCGTTAAATTTAGCGAAGAAACGGAATTGCTGTGTAGGTCTGTGATGTCCCATAATGCAACAATTATGCACATTCCGTTTTCCCACTAAATTTAGCGGCAAAACTGATGTCACATGACCTCAACAACAATTCATTTTTCCGGCTAAATTTAGCGGTGAATTGAATAGACGATTTGCTATTTTCCCAAGCGCCCCGGCCCGCGCGCGAGGAATTGTGGGAGAGACTGTCCCTCGCCTGGCCGCTCTGCCTTGAGATCGCATTGCCTTGTCGCTTGCCTCCTCTTAATCCTGTGTTTTTCAATTTCATTACCTATTTTTATCTATTCCCGTGTATTTTTTATTGCTTCTAAGTGTTTCTATTCTCTTCTGAGCGCAATATTTCTTGTATATATATATATATATATATAGTATTTGTGTCTTTATTTTGCCTTTTTCGACGGGAGTGCCGACTGACAACCCGCCGCTTCGCCCGTCGTTCCCCCGGGTGAGTACTACCGTGGCTACCGATTCCTATCGCGCTGTTAGCTGTTCATTTCGGTTCAATTTGACCCGCGTGCAGTCGAGAGGAGCCGTTTATGAACACCCGCGCACATGTCATAGGGGTAGGCAGAGCTCTGAATCAACAATCGCGACGCGAGAGCCGAGTGGCCGAGTACGGTGCGATTTAGCCGCCCACGGTCGCTTCGTTGACTCGCACTGTAGCGTGTGCCTTCGAGTGCCACTTGCTTGACTAAGATATATAGCAGGCCGCTTTGCCGTCGCGAATCATTTGTCCGAATGCCTGCGAAACCGTAACACCATTCGACAGACGACGACAAAGAAGAAGCACACGTAACGAGCGCAGAGCTCGTCACGTGCGTTACTTCGTCCTCTTCTGTTTTGCGCGCTGTTTCGTACGCTCTTATCAGTTTCGGTTTGGACTTAGGATGGGTCGGCCGCGCGCCCTTTCGGGGAAAGAAGGCTGGCTGCGGAAGGAGCGGCGACGTACGCAGCAGCGCGAATGGGTCCTTAACCGCCGCAAATCCGCTGTCGCCTCGGCTTCCACTGCGTCGACTGCTTGAGATTCTCTTGCCAAAGAAAAGCACATCGATCGCCTGGAAAGCCTCCGCCGAGAACAGAACCAGCAATGTAAAGAGCGCCGGTGGGCCAACGCCACGCACAACGGCCGTGCCACGGAGGCGAAGCGCAAGCGCGAGGCCCGGCGACGACTGCGCTCCACGCCGGCTGTACAGTTCCCGGGCGCGACGGCGAGGTTCCGGAGGGAGTTCGTGGAGAACCTGTTTGGCGTCACTTGCGCCGTGTGCGACCGACTCTGGTTCGCCGGAGACGTATCCACGATCGGTGGCCTGTCGGACGAGAAGAAGCGGGAAACGGGCGCGTGAGCGTTGCGGCAGTGTAACGTGTACAGCTCCGCTGGTCTTCCTTCTTCACGAGAGTGGAAAGGCTGAACGTTTTTTAAGTGTAGAGATGTGTTGTCATCCAGGCTGACAGCTTGAAACTCGTAGTTCCTTCGACAATTTTATTTCCCTAGTCAAGATGTCAGCTCAAGGTGTACCTTTTAGGTTACTTTGGGTTCGGTCAAAACAACACTAAGACATTAAAAAGCTGTGTCAATCGTGCAACCATACCTCTTTCTAAACGTTTTTTTTTTATTTTCTTTTTAAAGGATTCATGGAGCCACAAGAGCCACCACTTCCAGCCGGCCCTTGGACAAAGCAGAAGGACTTTCCTTCCGCTTTTTCCGAGACCCACATCAGGGAGCGTGGCCATGCAGCTGGAGCCCAGAAGCACTTCATCTCTTTGTACAAGATGTTCAAGGCCGAAAAAGTGTTGAGCATTTTTCTTCACACTACCAGTGCTTCTGATACCATTATCAAGGCTGATGTGGAGGCTTCAATTAGCCTTGCGAAGCGCTACCCAGTACATGCGGTGCTCTGCCAAGATGGACAAGTAATAACGAGGGCTTCTTGTGCTTGCAAGGTTAGAAAAGGTGGTGTCTGCAAGCATGTGACAGCTTTACTCTGGCATATGCTCGACCTGGTCATAGAAGAATGATCCTTTATCCCAGATGCACTGGCGTGCACGGAGGGAGCAAGACAATGGGTCCGTCTTCGTCAAAAAGAAGTGCAAGCACCACACTCTTCAAGGAGCTGGACTTTGGGAAGCACGACTCGAACAAAAAGTCGAGAGGTGCGACGAAGACTGCACAAGTGCATGTGGATGTTTCACAAGCCGCCCTCAAGAGGCTCCATACATATTTTGTAGAGAAGGACATATTTCCTATGTTTGCGGATGTGATCAAGGAAGCCGCATTTACGGCCTTGCCCAGGAAGGTTCAGGAGCGTCCTGCCCTGGATGACGCAGCTTGTGTGGCAAGAATCAGCCTGCCCATGAAGGAGTGTTGGACCCTCCAGATGCCACCGAATGATCCCAGTGTCGTAACACTTGACCAAGCTCAAAGCCTAGAAGAACAGACACGTGGCCAAAGCAGAAGCAAACTGTGTCACTCTGAACGAGGGAAAAGGATCACGGCGTCCCAGTTCAGGCACCGCAGCGTTGGATATGACGAACGGTGTTACGGCTTCGCAGGCATTCGGACAAATTATTCGCGGCAACACATCTCTGTACTTGAAAAAGGGCGTTGGCCACTGACAACCGCTTTGCAGATAGATTACGAAGGCATGCCATACGCGCATTCAAGCCACGACATTGAGCCGTCAGCGTTTGCGAAGGGATCGCGCCGCAGCGCGCAGTTGTCAAGCGCCGCAGCGTTGCATATGCCTCAGCTTCGCAAAGATTCGAACAAATGGTTCGCGGCGACAAAGCGGCGTGCTGTATCTTGGTCAAGTAAGCGGCCCTCGAAGGCATACGCTACAGTGCGAGTCAACGGAGCGAGCGCGGGCGGCCAAATCACAGCACACTCGGCTCGCGCGTCGAGATTGTTGATTCTGAGCTCTGCCTACCCCTATGATATGTGCGCGAGTGTTCATAAACAGCTCCTCTCGACTGCACGCGGGTCAAATTGAGCCAAAATGAAAAACTAACCGCGCGATAGGAATCGGTAGCAACGGTAGTACTCACCCGTGGAACGACGTGCGAAGAGGCGTGTTGTCCGTCGACACTCCCGTCGAAAAAGGCAAAATAATGACACAAATACTATATATATATATATATATATATATATACAAGAAATATCGTGCGCAGAAGAGAATAGAAACACTTAGAAGCAATAAAAAATACACTGGAATAGATAAAAATAGGTAATGGAATCGAAAAACAGGATTAAGAGGAGGCAAGCGACAAGGCAATGCGATCTCAAGGCAGAGTGGCCAGGCGAGGGACAGTCTCTCCCACAATTCCTCGCGCGCGGGCCGGGGCGCTTGGGGTATTTCGCAAAAGGGCTATTGGTGTTGAGGTGATGCGGCGTCAGTTTTTCCGCTAAATTTCGCGGGAAAACCGACTTTGTGTATAAATCAGGTGGCATGAAGTCATGTGATAGACTTTTCCACGCTAAATTTAGCGGGGAAACTGAATTGGTGTTGAGGTCAAGTGACGTCAATTTTCCAGCTAAATTTAGCGGGGAAAATGACGTCATGTGACGTCACAGGCCACGGCTTTACGAGATGCGGCTTCACGAACTCCGGATCAACTAGCCAATAATGTTTCAGGTTGTAACAAACACCGCGCGCGTTGCATTATGGGGCTCCTTCGTCCTCCCTGGCCTAACCTCAAACAAAGCAAAAAAAATTCAAATATATATATATAGATATTTCTCTTTTAAATTCTCTACCACGGTATATCACAAAATCGTCATACCTCAAGAGCTGCGTTCTAATTTCGCATTACTGAGAAGCGTAAACATCTGTAATTTTTTTTAATGTTTACATGCATTGTAATTAATATTATGGTTAGTATTATGTTTATGATGCCTCAAAGATCAACAAACGCAGGACGTGTTTTGTGTTCACGCTTCTTGCCTCGTGGTTCGTTTTTCGGCATTATTATTCTTTAATGCTCTAATATAATCTCATTGACTAGATAAGAACAATAGAATGCTCGAGATTCGACATGCCCGGTGTTTTTAAGGTGTGATTTACTATAGGAGGTATTCACTGGCCGCCATATTTGAGGTCACTGCTGAGAGCGCATGCTCACAACGAGCTCGCATTAATAAGCTGCCAAGACCGGCAATCTTGATGGTGCGGGGTGCACGTTGCAAAATAACTGTGGAAGCTCGCCATCAGCACGTGCTCAGCATTAGCGCACACAGATATGGCCGCCAGTGAATACATCCTATAAGGAGTATTCACTGGGCGCCATATTTGTGGGTGATGTCTAGAGCGCATGCTCTGAACGAGCCCACATTAATAGGCTGCTAAGACGGGCAATCTTGAGGGTGCGGAATGCACGTTACAAAAGAACTGTGGAAGCTCGCCATCAGCACGCGCTCAGCAGTCGTGCACACAGCTATGGCCGCCAGTGAATACTTCCTATAGGAAGTATTCACTGGCGGCCATAGCTGTGTGCGCGGATGCTGAGCGCGTGCTGACCGGCGAGCTTCCACAGTTCTTTTGCAAAGTGCATTCCGCACCATCAAGAGGGCCGGTCTTAGCAGCCTATTGATGTGAGCTCGTTCTGAGCATGCGCTCTAAACAGTACCCACAAATATGGCGTCCAGTGAATACTCCCTATTAGCGGCGAGATGTTTTGGTGGCGCCCTCCTATGGTTCCCCCTTGTGACGTCATTACCTTGCAAACAACAAGTTCGATGGTGTTTGTAAATAGCATGGTGGAAGCTTGAAATCATTGCGCTCTCAAAGGAACACTGCCAACACCGTCAAAATTAAAGTTCTTTCATTCCTCTTATTTCCGTCGATGATAAATCCTTTTCTGACGTCATAGTCAGCGTTCTGTCAATCGTGAAAGGCCGACCACAGCGACGCTTTCGGTCGCGCACGTCGCCAATAGATTAGTGACAAGCAAACGCAAAAGTATATTCGCAAGTTCCAGCGAATATGGGGGGCGTTGCGGGAATCAAAGATGGCGGTCAAGAAGGTGATCGGTTCGCAGTGGGCATCGTAATTCAGTGAGGTCGACGTGTTGTGCGACACAAAATACTGTGCGACTGACTTCAAAATATTATTAGCTCATTTTTTTT
The DNA here is from genome assembly GCA_013358835.2 of Ixodes persulcatus. NCBI lineage: Eukaryota > Metazoa > Arthropoda > Arachnida > Ixodida > Ixodidae > Ixodes > Ixodes persulcatus. The sequence goes on along the minus strand of JABSTQ010011327.1, from coordinate 171,260 downwards.
TTTAAATGCGCGGGCAGCTACTCAAACATCTAACAGCACAGTCGCAGGTCACGCAGCGGAAGGTTGAAAACAATCAGTACCGACGCCCCGACGCGATGGAAAGGGGGATCGTTTCGCTGTGAGGGGTTCTGCAAGATCGACCATTCTTCCGAAGCGAAGTGTAGTGCGATGGACATTCGATTATTTTATAACGTTCGAACAGTTAGCCCATTCGAGAACACCCACCGGCTCACTGGTCGCGCAACGTAAGCATGGAAAAATAAGCGCCGCGGCCACATTTATACGCATCTATTCAGAGTACCCTCGCATCATATATACTGAACGATGCACCGCCGCGTTAAACGTGATTTATTTTATGTTGTGAGCGTTGATCGCCAACGAACAGTACAGCAGAGGACGGCGAGCGGTAAGAGACATCTCGCGAGACCAGCGATCGAACCTTTACCAATGCCCTGTGCTCGGGTAAGTGCCAAAAAACTTTCGGAAATGACGAACGAACGAGACAGGCGAGCGGCTAGGTTCACAGCGAGGAAGTCAACATGATACAAATTCTGTTTACATGGATATTGGACTCAAATTGGGTCGTTACATTGTCATTCTGCAAAGACTGATAGCTTTACAGAAGCTCCGAGTCATTCGTATACATCGCTCAATAATTGCGCTAAGAGTTATGCACAATCATTCTGTGCATTACGCACGGTAGCACGCGTCCAAACATTGCAACCATATACAATCCTTTTAGGCATGTTCAAAAACCTCGAGGAGACAATCCCTGAACTCGTAACACTTTAATTGACGTAAAGAAGCACAAATTAAAGTAGCTATGCTATATACTCGGCATCGAGCGAGCTCAAGACACACCAGCGATCGCTCAGTCCCCACCTCCATCGACAGGTTTCTGCACTCCTCATACACAATATAATAAGAATGAAACTTAATAAAAGCACATCTTTAATCGCGATTAGCATTCGACGAAACAGGCCGGCTGCAAAAGTAACCATGCCAAGCTCACGGGCGAAAGCGATGGAGCAGTCGCATAGCGCACGCACAGAAACCGCGATTTAGTTACCATGGTGCACGCAGTGTACTTGCACTTGTTATACCAAATAAGGCAACATTTAACCCGCCCTTCGTTGTGAGAACTAATCTACAGAATCTATACGGGAGCGCCTGTTGGTAATCCATCGCCCGTCACAACTTCCGTCTAGGGCTAGCTCTATATCTCGGCAATTGGCGGGGAGCACCTACGCGGATTACGTCAACTTTTACGCTTTCACGGTCACTGTCACGTTCACGGGCAGCTCCACTAGAGTCATCAGCCTCAGAGTACACATTTTTCGTGAAGAAGACTTTTCAATGTCGAGTAGGAGCGAAGTCTGGGGAAAACTAGATGCCACGGGACCGAACGAGCAGCGTCGCGTGGGGGATTCGGTGACAGCGTACGCCGGCTGGGCTTTCTTCGACGTCTTGATTGCGCGGTGGAGTTTTGTAGCACATCACGTTACCCGTTTATCGTACTATCGCCGCGTAACGTTGCTTTCGGCGGTGTTCGTGAGCCTCCGTCAGCTATGCTATGTGCCTACGCAGGCAAAACAAAACCCCCGTTTTGCGTTTCCAAGTTTGACCGCCAGGGCAGCGACACCGTAGCTGGAACTTGCGAATAGTGGCTGACAGCCGCTGAAATCTTAAAAATTCACAGGGTCTTTTATGTTATCCCTAAAACAAGTTGAAGGCAAAAGCCGAAGCGCCGATGTATTAAAGACAGACACATGATTTACTTTGTTTCACGTTCTCTTTTTTCACGTTCTCTTTTTAGACATTCTCTTTATTCGTTTCATAAGTTATTTCCAGATTTCACGCACACAATTCCTCGTAGCCCTCCTCTCTTAAGTTCCTCTTAATTTACTTTGATTCCTTTTAATTCGCTTTGTCATCCTTCTTAATTTCGTTTGCGAAATTATCTTAGGAATAAAATAAGAGACCCTGTGAATTTTTGGCTCACTCGGATCGTGGCGTCGGCTGTGGTCCCGGTGATAGCGAACCTCCGAAGACAGCGCGCCCCCTGTCGACGAACTTTTGGCGCCGTTTCATTGATTCCGTCGGATCGTGGCGTCGACTGTGGTCCCGGTGATAGCAAACCTCCGAAGACAGCGCCGTTCTCTGACGACGCACTTAATTTAATTTCGCCTGAGTTGTCGCGTGAACGTTTTGCGTTTTGATACCTTCTTATCGGCAAATGTCGCGATGTCATCGGCACCGGAGCGATAATGCGATAATGTTTTGCCTAGGGGTGTCGCGAACTTTTGTCGAACCGGATTTTTAAGTCGAACTTTCGGGGTTCGACTGGGTCGAACCGGTTCGACGAACCTTCGAAACTTTTCGCCAGATTTGACCGGTTCGACTTTGCGGACAGTGTGGCCAGACCTTGATACAAGCATGTCTAGGTTTGGAGAATTTATTTTTATGCAAAGGGTTATTTTATTTTATAAACAGTTGCAATTGAAAGAAACCAATTCTAATCACTGAAGAAGTTAATAACTTAATCTTTTCGTACTGTATTAACTGAAATCATTAATCAGCGGTGCCCTTAATTCATGCCTTAGGCATCACCATCCAATCCGAAGTCAACTGGCCAGCCTGTCGCGCATGCGCACACAAGTCGAACCTCAATACAAGGTTCGTCGAAATTTCAACTAAAAGTTCTAAAAAGTCGAACCTGGTCGAACTCGAACCTCGGCCGGTTCGCGACACCCCTAGTTTTGCCCCAATCCTTAAAGGTCATCTCGGTAATATCCCACAATGCCTGGTGTGATAGTTACAAAGCTGCAGAGGAGAAGCAGATTGACTTAGAAAGGTCAAGAGAGGAATCATACTTTTGGTTTTTAATTTCCAAGCTAGGTGGCGGAAGCTACCGCCCGTTATAAAGGGTAGAACCGTCAGCATTCATTCATCCATCCAGCTACGCCAAGCCCTCGCCGCGCCCTGCGTTTAAGCTGTCAGCGACTATGGTCGTTCATACTTGACTTCAAATCTGCTTTATGTGATTGTGTCTTCTAGGTTGGCAAGGGACGTGGACGTGATTGATTACCGCTTCGAAGAGTTCGGCAAGAATTTCATCAAGACATGCAAACTGAGCCCCGACAGCTTCATCCAGGTTTCCTTACAGCTCACTTTCTACCGGTACGTCTCTTCGACGCTTAGGTTCCCCTCTCTGCTGGTCGGGTGAATCATCTAAGCACCCCTTTCGTAAAGCGCGCTTCTGTGCACACCAAAACGTTGTACACTTTTAAAAGAAACAGCGAACTCTCAGCACCCAGTTATGTTTTACTACACGTATGTCGTAAACTAAACTTTCCCGAAAAAAAATGAAAGCCGTTTACAACTCCCTGTAACGCCAGATTAGAGTGGAGCTTTTGAGGAGGAGGATGGAAGGTATACTGAGGGATAGGTGACTCCCTGAGGTCACCTGACCTCAAGGGGGAGGGGGAGGTCACGTGACCTCAGGGGGTTACGTGAGGGTAACTCTCATAACCCTTGTGAGGGTAACCCTCGTGACTCTCGTGAGAGCAACCCTCGTGACCCTCGTGAGGGTAACCCTTTTGAGGGTAATTAACCCTCGCTACCTTCGTGAGGGTAACGCTCGTGACCCTCGTGAGGGTAACCCTCGTGATCCTCATGAGGGTAACCCTCGTAACCCTCACGAGGGTAACCCTCGTAGCGTCATTATGGGAAACTACCCATAACGCAACGCGCAGTTACGCCGTTGCATGCAACGCGTGGGTTGCATGCAACGCGCCTGCAACGCGCGGTTACGCCGCTTGCATGCATTGCGCTGCATGCAACGCGCGGTTACGCCGACGCCGACGGCGACGGCGACGACGACGGCGACGGCGACGCCGCTCAAGCCGGAAACGGGCGCCTAAGAGCTACGCTCTAAAAATTATTAGTGTAATATTTAGGAATATTTTGAGTAGAAACAACACCCTCAAAATATCAACCACGTCATGTGTGTCCTATCCGAGGACTCAAGGAAATGTTTTAGAGTACTCATTGTCGCTTAGAGGGTGGTTTTAGGCCAGTTGCGGGGAAAACAAGGGTGGTTATCTATAGAAAGATCCGGCATTTCAACAATAAGTTCGTGCATTCGACCTTAATAGATCATAGAGCCAATCAAGCAGCACCAAAAGAGCCTTCACGGAAATGTCCACCTTTTGTGCGCATGCTCTCCACGGGGTTAGGGTTTTCCTCAAATAACCGTGCTAATCTTTATAATCACTCTTAACTTTATGTTTTGTTTGACATAAAAAATACGAATAAAAAACGCGCAAAAAATAATTACTGGATGGCATCCTATTAGTTTCAAAAGTTCGGTGAGTGATGGCCGAATCTTTTGCAGGACTGAGAAAAAACAAATCGGAAACGATAGTACTGTCGAATTAGAAGATTTAGCGTCGAATTTTTTATGCGCCGGTGGTTTGCTGCACTACTAATACCAGTGTGCACGAATTGCCATCAACTCCGTAGTCTTTACATGCCAGGTACAACAAAGGAGATAGTGGTACACGCCAAACGTCTAACAAATTGTTGTCGTTTTTTGTTTTTGTTCTTAATTCACGCATCGATTTTTTTTAATAAACGCCGAAATCTGGAGACCCTAGTGACATTTACCGCTGGTAACAGGTTAAATGTTTAGAGGAAACTCCTCCCACCTCTTTCCATTAGAGCAGAGCGAACGTTGGATAGGAGGTCGCCACCTCTTCAGCATTTTCTCCGCTGAAGGGGAGAGGATCGAGCTTCCTCTGAACTCTTAACCTGTCACCGGCTATACTCAACTCAAGATAAAACAAGGACCTCCTCGAATAACCGTCTCCGGAGCCATGGACGTAACCTTGTGCGCAGGTTGCATGGTCACACTCCGTCCACGTACGAGAGCGCGTCGACGCGGATGTTTTTGCTGGGCCGCACCGAGTGCATCCGTTCGCAGTCGATGGAGAGCGACGCCTTCTGCCGAGAGTACGTCAAGGGCAAGCTCAACTTGGCCGAGACAGAGGTACTGCTGCGGAACGCCGTCGATGCGCACAAGGAGTACGCCAACATGGTGAGCCAGCAGCAGTTTAAAAGTAGCCCGGCCTTAGACCATCTTCCAAAGTGCACGCCATCCAATAGCTGCTGCGCCCATTATCCGAATCCGCCATTGTTTGGGCACGCACTCTAAGCATGCGTTGGAGATGATAGCTGCTTCAGCGTTCTCCGTGAACTTGGCTCAGCTCGTGCCTAAATCAAGCGCGGCGTTGGTGTGCCACGAAGACACGGATTAAGGTACACGCTTCGTTCCCAAGAAATGGAGATCGCCAGTGTTGCTTGCTTAGGTTCTGAAAAGAAGGGTCTATTAGCGGCGAGAAGTTTTGGTGGCGCCCTCCTGTGGTTCCCTCTTGTGACGTCATTACCTTGCAAACAACAAGTTCGATAGTGTTTGTTATTAGCATGGTGGAAGCTTGAAATCATTGCGCTCTCAAAGGAACACTGCCAACACCATCAAAATTAAAGTTCTTTCATTCCTCTTATTTCCGTCGATAATAAATCCCCTTTCCGACGTCATAGGCAGCGTTCGGCCAATCGTGGAAGGCCGACCACAGCGACGCTTTCGGTCGCGCACGGGGCTAATTGGCATGCTGTTCACCATTCCACAAAAGCGTTCCTTGTAGGTTCCATTTTGAATGTCGGCGCGCTTTGTGCGTGTTTGATTACCGACACTCGGAAGATAATCGGAAGATAATCGACACTCGGAAGATAATCGAGGCCCGTGAACAGGTTTCTGTTCCTATACATGGAACACCATCGCCCTTGGATAGCACCAACTTGGCAATTGGTCCTTGCCTGATGCCAAGCCTCTCTTTGTCTCTCTGTGTCTTGCTCTCGATCTCAATTCGATGACGTCAAAATTCCAGCCCACGGGCTTTGAATACTCTATTGTCACTGTCAGCTTAAGAAGCGCCGGTTATGGCGAGTCCAAAGCATCTTAACATCGCTGCGCAGCCTGTCAGATCCGTTTCTTAAGTTGTCAGTGGCTATGGGCCGTCTCAAAAGTCGCCTTCTGCGGGCAGTCATCCTTGTCTTTTGTGCTGTGGTCCCGTGGAACACGTTTTAAACATTTTTTTTTTTCGATGAATATCGGACACCATGCATGCGTCCACAACTCAGTGACTCGGCATTCTTCGCCTGGGTGATAAGCGACGGAAAGGTGTATAGATGGCGCTGGATTTTCTTGTAAACAGCAACGGGATCTAGAGTCACTGTCAGCCCAAGAGACGCAAAGCGTGACGAATCCCGAGCACGCCTTATAATTACCCAACGGCCAATGAAACATTTCGGCATTATTCGAGAAGAATTGGGTAAAAAATTAATCCCGGAGCAAGATGTGGGAACAGAATAAGTCCGTCTTTGTATTTCTTGACCTTTCAGTGAACATTTCAACTGGGTGCCACAGAGGAATCGGGATCCTCCGGTTCGATTTGCACCCTCGTATACACCAACTCATGTTTGTATGGATGGATGGATGGATGAATACGGCTGAGCCCTTTGGATCGGGCAGAAGCTTACGCCACCTAGCCAGTTTGTCTTAACATTTATCTTAGAATATTTAAATGTGAAAACTATATTCACTCCGTACTGAAAAGAAAGTGAGGCTATAAAACCCCCTTGCCATCAGTTAATAAGAAAATACCTAGTTTTCTCTTACTTTCTGCCACCATTCACTTAATCTTTGCTTGGTAATCTCTACTGTCTCGAAATCCACTTTTCCTTCACTCTCTCTAAAACCCAATGACTTTATTAAATCTATGTTGTCTTCGGTAGGCATAGGGTGAAGCCCTTTACAGTAGAGTATCAAGTGCTCAGCCGTCTCGTCCTCCTTTCCACAAGCGGCGCACACTGTGTCCATTTCCATGGTACTTCGCTCTGTATGTTCTGGTTCGCAAAACACCTGTCCTTGCCTCAAACAACAATGAGCTTCCCCTAGAATTGTCATAAATGCTTTCTTTGGCAATAACTGTTTTGTTTAATCCATAGCTTTCCAGAGCCGTCTTTGTCTGCATTCCCTCTAGCCACCGATCTCTTCCTGTGACCTTAACTTTCTTCTTAACTGAGACCTGCTCTTCCGTAACCCCACTATAGCCTAAAAACTTTCCTCTGAATTTCCTAGTGCGCTGTCTCCATTTTGTGTCTATACTCCTCATGTATAAATAGCTGAAAACCTTTCGCACCCAATGCTCCCCATCCATTTGCCTCAACCGATCCTCAAATTCTATCTTGCTCACAGCTTCCCTGCCCTCAAATGACGCCCATCCCATGTCTCCTTGTACTCCCTGGTTTGGTGTTTTGCAATGTGCTCCCAAAGCCAGCCTACCTACTCCGCGCTGTTTTATTTCTAGTCTTGCATGCACTTCGGATTTGATGCATAGCACTGCGTTTCCAAAAGTCAAGCCACGCACCATGACCCACTGTTTACAAACAAACCGGAGAGCCCCTAGCGGACGCCACCGGCGCCGCGCATGCGCGATGGAGTGTGGGCAAGAAGCTCGCCGTCACCCATAAACAAACCATTGAAATGCGATGTTGTCGGTGTGAGTCCCCCTGCCCTTTTTCGCGTTCAAATTGTTGATTCTACGTCTTCCTGGCAATGCCTGACTACTTGAGCGGCCTCAGCGAAACTACCGAGGCTCGTTACACCGCAGAACTTCACGTGAATAATAGGGAGTTTTCGTAGACCGAGTTTCCCCCTCCGCCCAGTCCTCCGCAACGAAGAAGCCGCTACTGCGCCTGCGCGCCGATGGCCTTGGCTACAGAGTTCTGGGTATCGTAGCTGGTTGCGGAGAGCGCTATGGGACAGCGGAAGCGATCTACAAAAACTCCCTAATGTAACATATGTGGCGATTTATTCCGCGTGGACGCCGCAGAATTAATGTACGCTAAAGCCTGATTCGCATGATGAGATTTCGCTCGCAATTTTCAGTCGCGACGTCGCTCGGGCTGCAAAAGCGTGAACCGTACCTGAGATGGTCGACGCCGATACTGAACATTGCAAGCAGAATCGGACCAAGTGAATCAGGCATAACAAGTCGGTGATGGCCACTGGTAACAGTGATCAACATCTCTTTGTATCTACTGTTTACATCGAGCCTGCTTACAAACCTTCAAACTTAAGTCTTTTGAGGCCTGCTCTTACTTTTTATCGCAAGTTCCGGGCCAACATTTGGTCTACGGGCCGGGGTCGTCTAAAAGAGCAGACGACAAGCAGAAGCGTTTGAAGGAGCAGACGTCAGTTTGAACAATCAGGCGGCCGTTCCAAAGACGCACTGAATGTAGTCCGCAGGTGGTCCGTACAACTTGACGGTTTTCCGGCGTTCATGTTGGAACAAAACAAATAAATCTGATGACCACAAGTATCCGTGAATTCAACCCAAAGTGCTTCCGGCCCAAGCAATCGTGGTCCGACGGCGTCTGGCTTTCCATTTTCACGGCATTTATCCACGTTTTTGGAAGAACCGAGCACATGAAAACTGATCTTCAAACCTTTCTCGACCCTTTTGGTACAGCCCCAGTCGCGGCGTTTTGACGAGAAGGCAGATTTTGTCCGGTTTCTTCCAAGGTAACACAGGAATGCGCGTGCCCCATGGCGGCTTCCGCCCACAGCCCCAGACAGGAAGTGCGCCAGACGCGCCACCACCGCGCCGTGACGTAACAGAGATGTGTCCGTGTATACCTGCCAGGATGCAATTCAAGCCCACATTGAAACTGTGGAGATGAGATGCGGAGGTATTAATAAAAAAAAATGGCAAAAAACTGAACTTTGGTACACAGGCCGTAAATGCAGCATCTTGCAATGTTCAAAACGCACTCTCCTGTTTTTCTTGCTCGACAGTTGTTTATTTATACTTACCACGTTTCACATATGCGTTCAAAGCACGAAAACGCTGCGGAATACCGTGTGCTGGGATTCTTTCGAAACTATACGTGTCTATCGTATTGAAGCACACAACGGTTTTGAGATTGACGAGATTTACGTTTTTTAACGGAAGCTAATAATAGTACAAGGAGAAACCTGAGGGGCCGGCGTTCCTGGCGGGGAATAAATGGACACAAAAAAGAGAGAAGAACAAGAGTATCTGAAGAGCACAAGGGCACACCGACAGCGCGCGATTGCTCGTTTGTTTACTAACAACAGTCAGTAACTAGTACTACTTACATACAGGATGTGTAAATTGCGTTGCTGTTTAAGATCGCGATAAGACGCTAATTCTGCGGTCCTTAAAAGAAGCAGGACCCATTCGGGCAGAAGGGTGTAGAGTAGTTAAACTCAAGTCAAGACATGCCGCGTGAACGCGAGTTCACGCAGCTCAAATCAAGTCAAGACATGCTTGTGTCATCGCCGCAACAGTCCGAATTTTTGACACTTTATCAGTCATATGGTTACATAAATGCTATCTGTCAACCAATTCGCTTTAACAGATTGAATGAAACTCTGTTATATCTGTTTTTAACGAATGCACCCGAGCCACATGTTTATGCTGGTGTGATTGGAGTTACAATAAGCGATCACCTCCCTATTTTCACGCTTACAAATATAGAGGAAAATGAACAAAAGAAAAAACAGTTGCGACAATGTTCCTACCGTGATATAAGCAAAAAAAGCCTCGAAGCTTTTCAAGAACAAATCAACATTGCAAACTGGAGCGCGGTTTTGTCTAAGGTATCGGCTGATGAGGCATACGAGTGTTTTCTTGAAACGTTTTGCCATATTTATAATCATGTTTTTAAGTACAAAACGCATAAAGTTAAGAAAAAGTGTAGAAAACCATGGGTTACAACCGATATACTAAAAATGATGAATAAAAGAGATGCGCTCTAGAAGAGGTTTACACGTACTAAAGATATATCTGTTTTATTAAGTTTTAAACAACAAAGAAATAAGATAACAGGTGCACTACGACGGGCCAAACGAACATACTATGACTCGCTGTTTCAAAATGAGAACAGAACGGATGTTTTGTGGAAGAAGTTAAACTCTGTACTACATGAAGGCCATGTGTTTGAACAAATCGCTGAACTCAAAATTGGAGGTGAAACTAAAAACGGCAAAGCTCTTGCGAATGCGTTCAATGACTATTTTGTTGATTTAAGCGCGAAACACATGGACGACAGAATCGTCCGATCCGACGTCCGATCCGACAGTCTGAACGCCGCTCCGAATTGCCGCACGCGACAGTTTGAGACACACGCTTCCGACCTTGCATGCGACACGACGATCCGTTCGGCTCCGCCCAGGAGATCCAAGCACTCCAGCGGAGGTCCGCGTTCATAGATCTCTGGTCCCAGATTGACGGTTTAGCTCGCACGAGCGAAGTTAGGAGCTCGTTCTCGCTAGCGCGTGCATTCTTTGCCCGCGGGCCATCTTTTTTGAATGGGTCAGCGGGATCCACGCGTCCGGCTTCCCGTCGCCCGTCCCGCATTCGTCCCGCCAGACCCAGTGCGTCATCATGACGTTCGCGCTAGCTGTGCTGTCATTGGCTGGACGCATCCGACAATCCGTCCGCCGTCCGAAAATATCTGGCGCGTTGGACGCACGTCGGATCGCCGATCCGACGTCGGATCCGACCAAATTTTTTGGATCAGGCAGTCGTATTGCCGGATCGGACGTCGGATCGGATGGATTTTTCGCGCATGTGTCTCGCACTTTAGTGCATAGTGTTCACACAGCGGAAGCCTTAAGGTACGTGGAGGGTGTTTCTGATACTATATTTCTTTCCTCAACCGACGAGGTAGAAGTTATTTCTATTTTCAAATGCTTAAAAAACAGTAGAAGTTGTGATATACACGGCATTCAAGTAAAGCCAGTTAAATATGTAATAGAATCTATTGCATCTATTCTAACTCATATCTTTAACGTGTCCCTTCAAACTGGAATTTTTCCACGCAAAATGCAAGAGGCTAAGGTTTCAAGTAATTTATAAAGCGGGAGATAAAAATGACCTCTACAACTATAGACCGGTTTCTATTTTACCAATATTTTCAAAAGGATTAGAAAAAAATAATCCACAAAAAACTGTACAGTTTCTGCGAAAAGCAACGCATTCTTACTCCCCATCAGTATGGTTTTCGAAAAGGGTGTTCGACTGAGTTAGCCTTGCTGAACCAAAAATAAATAATTCTAAACAATATCGAAAATTAGATCCTTACACTAGGAATATTTATAGACTTCTCGAAGGCCTTCGATCGTCTTAATCACAAAACCTTATTACTAAAACTACAGCAATATGGTATAAGGGGAATAGCCCAAAACATATTTGAGAGCTACCTGCAGTTTCGTTTTCAAAGTGTCGTAATAGGAGGACACAACTCCGAGTCTCGAAAATTGAATGCGGGTGTTCCGCAAGGAAGTATTTTAGGACCGCTTCTTTTTAACATATATATAAATGACATTACTAACATTGACTGCAATGAAACTATGATTATTTATGCAGATGACACCACCATATTGTTTTCAGGGACAAACATTTCTGAAATCATAGACACGGGCAATCGGTTTTTGGAGCAACTTAATGTGTGGACGAGTTTGAATTCATTAGTAATAAACAGTAATAAAACAAAGGCTATAGTTTTCAGGTCGAAGGGAGTAGAGCTCTGCGATAATCAGGCTCATTTTTTAGGGTCATGCCGTATAGAAATTGTACAGAAGGTCAAAGTTCTTGGCGTAATGTTTAATGAACATATGCGATGGGATGATGAAGTAGAAATGATTGTTAAAAAGCTATCTAAAGTGGTAGGTATAATTTATAAGTGTAGAAGAACATTACCTCCCTTTATACTACGACTTGTCTACAACTGTAATAAGGTTGATAGCTGGGCTAGTTGGTAATCGTTGTACATATTGGAATAAAACAGCGCACAGATACAAAAAGGAAGAGACAAACCAGACAGGACAGAGCGCTGACTCGCAACTAAATCTTCTTTACTGAACGAAAAAGAGAAAGACAAAGGGAAAGAAAAAGATACCAAAAGTAAAGAAAAAGAAGAAGAAAAACCAACATTATTATACGCAATCGCACGCGCACCTTTCTACCATGGGTGAAAGGTGCGCGTGCGATTGCGTATAATAATGTGGGTTTTTCTTCTTCTTTTTCTTTATTTTTGGTATCTTTTTCTTTCCCTTTGTCTTTCTCTTTTTCGTTCAGTAAAGGAGATTTAGTTGCGAGTCAGCGCTCTGTCCTGGGGGGCTATGTTGCGCTTTTTGGACTCCCAGGAGACTAGGGAGAAGGAATTGACGTCAACAACGCAGCAAATGCAGATTGGATGTTGATTTTGTTTTCTTCTGTCAACATCCAATCTGCGTTTGCTCTAGTCGTTGACGTCACTTCCTTCTTCCAAGTCTCCTGGGAGTCCAAAAAGCGCAACATAGCACCCCTGTCTGGTTTGTCTCTTCCTTTTTGTACCTGTGCGCTGTTTTATTCCAATTTGTCCATAACTATTTGTTTTATGCTTGCTTCAATTACTGCTTTTTGGTATGGGGAAACACCACAATTACAAATATTAATAGACTCTACATATTACAAAAAAGAGCAAATCGTATTCTGGGCAATGGAAAGTATGACAGCCACACAGCACCGCTATTTAAAAAATTCGGAATTATTGAAATAACAAAATTTTACGACTACAAACTTGCCATAACATACAAAACAGCCATAAGTAACCCAGACAGTTGTTTTATTTCACTTGCCTCGCTTCACTTAAAAAGTCCCTTGTATTCCATTCGTCATGCCGATGTCTGGACAGTCCCGCGCTCCCGAACCAACTACGGAGATAAGATGATCAAGTATCAGCTGCCAAGAGTGTTAAATTATTTTGTGTCATTGGGAATCTGCATTGAACGTGTCTCACGGAAAGCTATACGCTCACTACTGGTTTCGTTGCATTAGATATGGCGAGTTGACTGTATGCACAAATCATCTTTTTCTTGTGTTATATAAAGTGCTGCTATCGCTGTTGCTGTAGGGAAGGAGGGGGCTTTGTCAAGCAGTTTCTGTACTGTTTTTTTCCCCCTCTTCCCTCTCTTCTTGTACGAAGGGAAACAAATAAACTTGAAACTTGAAATTACCACACGCGCTATCTGAACGAAAGAACGTCTCCGCAATATCTATGCACATTGTCGATGTGCATAATCCGGACACCGGTCGGCGTCAAACGCTCAGATCTAGATGGTCAAGGTCAAAAGAAACCCTATCATAATGGTCCTGGTCCAAATGATTTCCACCATAACGAACGCAAGTGCGAATTCGGGTAAGACGGTTCAAGTCAGAACGCGTCTCATTCAAAATAGTTTAGGACAAAACGAAACCAATCATAATAGTCCCAGTCAAAGTGGTCCCCGTCATATCGCAAGCATGGACTAGGCAAGATGGTTCCGGGCAAGGTGGTTTTGGGCAAAATGACCCGCAGAGCCAACGTTCCTCCGGCCGAATTTCGTCGGTAGTTCCCCGCATACTCGAGCCAAGAAGTCCGGCCTAAGAGCTTCCGCCCACAGATTCCGGAATAAAGACACATCATTTTTTAGGCGTCACAGATACGGACGCCGCGAAACATGTGCCTCAATAACCGCACTAGAGATGCTTGGAAATTAACATTACAGTATCCTCGTTACCAGAGCCACTAAACGATCTACGCTTAGAATATCGGCACTCCGTTCTCCGTTATGCTAGTGGGGTCCGCCATCTTCGTGCTCAGTGCAGAGCAGACGCAACTGTCGATCGTCACGATTCGAAAATGCGACTCCCTCAGCTTTAGACACGGTGACAGGAAGCTCAGAGGATATTGTTTTGCTCTGTCGCGAACCTTTTTAGCAATTCTGAAGGACGAAAAAGCATTTCCTGCGATTTCAGATGAAGCTTCAGATAACTGGCAATCATGATTTTAAGCACCAAGATGGCTGAAGTGTCGTTACTCTGAAGCGTAGCTTAGTTAAAGGGTCCAATCTGCCCCTGACGTCACGCCGCTGCGGTGGCGCTGCTATTGGCAGGGCGCACGCGCAAACGCTCCACTTGACGAGAATCTGGTTTCTGCGCATGCGCAGTGCCCACACCTCGTGCGGCAACTGCACGTTTGTCCACACATCGTGGGGGCTTGTTTGTAAACAGCGCTTTGACCTATAGCACATTGTCAGCTGGGTTACGTTCGGCACCTGCCACTCCGCAGCTGTTTGAACAAAAGGGGGCCACTGGCAGAGAAGCCCTTTTTTGGTGAAAAGAAATTCGCAGCGACAGTCGCTTTAACTGTCAATTGCATTATTTTTAGCGCCTACAATCGAGCAAGAAAGGCATTTCTCAAAGCTGGAAGGGCACGCCTGTGCAGCTTTTTCTTTCACGAGTACTCCTGCAAACGCATCATGCCGTCGAACATCGTTGGGGTCGCCGCCGTTCTTTTATTAGCGCTGCCTATGAGCGGTATAGCTAAATATTTCTTTCGGAAGAAGGAACCCCACCCCCCCCCCCCCCGCCTCCCTCTCTCTCTCTCTCTCTCTCTCTCTCTCTCTCTCTCTCGAAATTCCTGGCTACACCCCTCATGCGCAGCGCTATAGAAGCACGGCGGCGACCCCAGCGAAACCGTATGTTTGGCAGCATGATGTAATTGTGTGTGGAAGGGGGGTGGGGAGTTTGAACCCCAAAGCCTCCCTCGGATGCATGCCCAAGAGACCGATCTCACAGCAACTTTCATTACGTCACCGGTGCCGCCATGCATCGCGGGAGCTGTATTCTTTCTGCACGCGAGACAACGCCGGTGAGGGTCTGCGCGCGCAGAGCAGGAGGTGGCACGAGCTTGCTAGTGAACTGGCGCCCGTCTCCTATAAACTACAGTTATGGCGGCGTCACGCATGCGTGGAATGCTTGGTGATATCGGTCTATATTCGCCCAAATTTCTACCACATTTCACCCCCCTCTGGCTACGTCTTTAGAGCACATGACTGAGTCACTTGCTGCAGCAGTGCACGTGAGTACAAGGCAAGCTTCCAGAGTGCTTTGACAGTGTGCACTTCTTGCCGTAAAGATTATCGATCTTGGCCGACAATAAATGAGAGTTCGCGACCCGACTGATAGCCCATGCGTGCAAGTATGTGCAGCATGCGCGTGAAGGTAACTTTGGCACGTTTTTAATGTTGCGTGCTTCCTCACATGGGAAGAAGGATGGCGGCGCCGATACGCCCTGCTTGCAATCATGTATACTTTGTTCCACAAAAGAGCTTCTGGCAGTTATTGTTCTAGATATTTGCGCGTTTAGTTCCCCTCCCCTTCACTTGCGAAAGTGAACCTTGAATCTGCTGGACTGTTTTTGTCGGACACCGGACTACTAGTATACTTTTGTTTAACGGTAAAAAGGACACTATCACATTGTACATTATTTATTTTGACAAAAATGTCTGAGGGGTCAAGGCGAACGAAGACGAAATTATCAACTGAAGGGATTCTACCCCCTGGTGCGCGTCTCCACGAGGGCGGCTCAAAGGCGCCTGGTCACGGTTGCGGTAGGCATGGGAAATTTGACTGATCATAGTCTCTCGCAAAATAAGGTCTGCAGGAAACATTCCGCCTCCAGCACGCGCTCATTGCCTTCTGTCGCGCTATCACTGCGCGTGCGCAGAAGCACTTCCGCAGGTAGAAAGCTCGCGCTGTACTTCGTCTCACCCTAGTATGGACTATTGTTGGTCGCGCAAGCTAAAAGCGCGAGCTATTTATCTTTTATGAAGCCTCGGCAGCCGTACGCGCGCTCGTGCAGCGAGTGCTCCAGTCAAGGCAGTCAAGACTACCCGCTCGCGCTTGCACAGCCTTCGCATTTAGTCCATGCTAAAGGGGTATTCACACGAGGGAGAAATCCCGGAGAGTTCTCCACAGCACGCGCATCCCGCGACGAAGACGTCAAATTTTGCGATGTGCAAAAGCCTCGCGTTTTCGTCTCGTGATGCGCGCGCGCCGGGGAGAAATCCCCGGGATTTCTCCCTCGTGTGAATTAAGAAGAGACGAAGTATAGAGGGGGAACTTCTGTCATGAGTGTCGCAGTGGCAAGGCGTGCGGCTACTGGATGGCACCGGCGCCGACAACTGAGGCAAGCCGAATTCAGTCGAGTGCCAAAGCCAGAGCCGTACAGACCGGGCTCATTCTTTCAATTAAGTCGTTTCCTACACTTATCAATAAATTTTATGTTGAAATATTTCATGCAGAATGATTGGACGTCCTCGACAGCGCATTTTGAACGCTTAGTGCATTTTTTCTTAGCTGAAGGCGTGCATTAACCTCTAAGCGGGTCCGTTTCTAACAGGCGATGTACGGCAAGGGAGTGGATCGTCTGCTTTTGGGCCTCAAGAAAATTGCCGAAGAAAACAACCGACCTGTCCCGGAACTCTTCAGGGACCCAGGCTACCTGAAGGGCCTCACCTACGCACTCTGTACCAGTCAGGTATACCCACCGAAAGTTTGTCAGGGTTGTCTGCTACCTTTGACACTAGAGTGCTAGAAGGCAGACATTGGGCTCTAGATTACCGGACCGGCAACAATTGAAACTTCAAGTCCGTATCGCTAAATAATTTAGTATTGCAGCGCACCTTCCAAAGAACGGAAGAGTGACGTCCGAAATTTGGTTGAGTTAATATGGCTTAATACAAAACTAACGGGTGAGTATCTGGATATGTTTTAGTTGAGTAAAATCATAACGGCCATGAACGTTGGTGCGATCCAAAATGTCGACTCAGGTTAAAAATCAGATTGTCTTTCTCTCCATGACCGGAGGTCGTCATTTTTGGTTGAACTCATTCACTCACAGCTAGCTCAAAATAAAAAGTTAAAAACTCACTCACCCTCATGGCCGTAATCACCTTGAAGTCCTCACTCACGAACTCCTGAACTCACCTAATTCACCGAACTCGCAGGGGCAAGGCGAGCGGGAGGGCCTTGCCCCCGTTCTCGTCACCCCGCCACGAAGCAGCAACCTGCTGGCAAAAGACCATGCCAAGACGCCGTGAAGAGAGGCGGAGCCAAAGAGCGGAGATAAATTCATCTGCGTTCTTTCCTCCTTTCTCGTCACTCGTAGAGAACCAGACGTACGAGCTAACAGCGCCATTTGTGAAGCGAAAGCCGACTCAACTTCCGCAGAAATGTACAGAGAAGTCACTTGGCCCGCCCTTCCTCAACGTCACACTGCAACCCCTCATCAAAGCGATGTCCCTTCGGGACCTCATACCTGGCCAAACTAATGAACTCACCGATCTCATGAACTCGCACCCCTCACCGAACTCATACACTCACCGACCTCATAAACTCACCGAGCTCACAAACTCACGCCCCTCACCGAACTCACGATGTCACGCCTCTCATTGAACT
The DNA here is from genome assembly GCA_013358835.2 of Ixodes persulcatus. NCBI lineage: Eukaryota > Metazoa > Arthropoda > Arachnida > Ixodida > Ixodidae > Ixodes > Ixodes persulcatus. The sequence continues at coordinate 153,843 of JABSTQ010011327.1, read as the reverse complement.
CACGAAGTCACCGAGCTCACGCCCCTTATTCAACCTCAAACTCATAAGTTTCCGGGGCTTACGAACACGCTCACCCTCACCTCAAGCCTGATCGGTGAGGGTTAGTAAAGTGAGTGAGTGCAGTCATGAGTGAATATTGCCGAGGTACGTCCATGACCAGATAAGATTATCTCATCGTAACGTTATTGCGAGATCGTACGACGCATCCAGCCACTGCGGTTATTGTCGGCAGTTATTATTTTTAAAATTGGTTCCGCATATTTTTGTTTTTTATATCGTCCTCAGGTTGCGCATCATGTGTTCTACCTCCATCCTGATTAACTAAACTAATTAACCATTGACAATTGGAAATCTATCTTTTGTTGGCCTAGCTCATTCATTCCATTTGCACATAGGCTAGCTCGAGTAGCATTGACACCGTTGCACATTATGTATACGCCAAGAAGGTGTGATGAAGCCCTAGCCATTTTATTCTTACAGGTGACAGCAAGGAACGACATCCTCATGTCCTTCGGCTACATTGTTCCGGGGGGCTACGGGGTGTGCTACAGCAACCAGGAGAACAACTTCCGCTTCAGCATCTGCACCAAGCGGCACGACAACGAAGGTTTCACTGCTGAAGGGTTCCGCCGGACGCTGCAGCTCACGCTCGACGAGCTGGGAAACAAGTTGCTCATGTTGCAGACGGCCAAGCTGTGAGCGAGTCGACGCGAGGACGGGCGCGCCGTGAAGTCGGCAGCTTTTAAAGAAAAGTGGTGATGATAACCGACGAGCTTTTAGTTTTGCAATGAGACAGCTATTGTTCCTGTGTACGGTCGAAATCGCCGACAGCAACTTCATATTGGTGCCACGTTTTCTTTGGGCAATCTGCAAGGGGAAGTTCATGATGGCTATATCTTGTGACCTAATTGAAACCTAACAAATCTAAATAAATGAACACGCATGCAATTTACTGAAAGACAATATTGGCGTTATTGTTACTACTTCGATTTTATGTTTAAGTGTCTGCTGGCTCGTGAGGTAATGGTGGTATGTATATATGCTGAGTTTCACCAAAAAAATTACGGGTTTGTTTTTCTTATTGCAAAAATCAACTAGGCATTGCCGAACGCTCATTCTCCGCCCAAAGCTAGCGCTAGAGGTGACAACCAGATGCCAAAGTGTCAGCCTGAACGGAACCCTTATTCAAAAGTTATAAGTGATTTTCAAAAAATTTCAATGGGAAAATGGAACCTTTGGCATCTGGTTGTCACCTCTAGCGCTACCTTTGGGTGGAGAATGAGCGTCCGGCGGTGCCTATTTTATTTTTGCGAAAAAAAAAACCTGTACATTTTTTTGGTGACACTTTGTATATATATATATATAGTGTGTGTATATATATATATATCAAACCAAAATATGACCTTAGAGGAGAAGGTCGTCTGTAGCGTCTGAGAAAAAAGGCGGAAATGTTTCGGAACCTGACAGGTCTTTCTCAGTCCGTTAAAAACCTCAATGAACTTCGTTCTTTTTTATCGGTATATAATCGCCATGTGAAGAAAAACTAGTCCGAAGAAAATACTTACGACGTGAAAAATATCTACTAAATAAATATCTCCCTTAAAAAGCCCCTAAGAGAAAAAAAAATTAACACTCTTGTTGAGACACGCGTGTCGAAAATTTAATTTTACGCGAAAAAAAAAATATTTCGAGCAATATTGACGGCGCGAGATTTATTTTAAATTTTGCGCGCAAAGTCCATGACGTCACGGAATGGTCATACGCTCTTTCCACCTCAACGTGATGGCCAAGCCGATCCACCTCTCCTCCACGCACCTAAAATACCGAGAGAGAAAACAAGTTGAAAGGAGGTGACTGGCGACTAAAGGCCTGTTCGCACATGCAGCGGAAATATCTGAAGTTTATGTTTTTATTGATATATGTAAATGCATGTGGTTTAGTGAAAACACGTACATCCGCTGGCAACACGGCTGCAGCGGCGCCAGCGCTCGATTTTTTTTTTTGTATGATTTTGTTTCCGTAATGGCCGAATCGTGTGCTTCGCTGCTTTCCTCGGAGAGTCGCTTCAAAACGTCCTTTCGCAAAGACACATTTGGGCGTCAGGCGCGAGAGGTCGTGATGAATGTCTAGTTTCAAATTCGGCAGGAGACTCCGGCCGCGTCGTACCGCGAATGCGTTGTAAACAAGAAAAGCGTTCGTTCCACTACAATTCACTGATACGCGGCGAAATCAGAGCACCCCTTTACTTGCCGATCACAACGAACGCCGAGAAGCTGGTGAAAAGGACTGCGCCTGGAGCCCTGGCAGCTCGAGCCCCAGGCACCGTGCAGTGTGTACCTACATCTCGAAACTATGCCGAAATGCCTAACAGAAGGGAAGCTCGGACACAGACGCCAGCGGCCAGCCTACGTACTGACATCCCCTGTGACTAAATTTCAGAACGTGAATGGGCACTTTTTAAACCTGTAGCAGACGATACCGTTGATACACCCGTAGCAGACGAAATACTCGGCGAGCGCGGGCGGCGCGGACGACCAGCGGCGCAGCGGAGTGATACAAAAGTGCAGGCGGGATCCAACTCAAGCTCGTTGGCGGGATCGCGTGACCTATTTCCGGCTTGTGATTGGCTGCGGCCACACGTAGCTTTGGCTGCGCTCGGACGGAAGCTGAAACGAAGTATAGCTTTGTACCTGCTCCACGAGCGGTAACTTCAGTTCACTACTACGCTTCTCACGCGCTCAAAGTATTTCTGAAAACGACTGATGTAGGGGTTTTCGACGACGCTGAGCAAATTTCTAATTGGAACCATATGTCTATTTTAATTAATTAAAAAGTTAATTAACACATTTTAAGTAATTAGCCAACTTCTCGCAAGGATTAGCCACCCACATAATGCCCCCCTAGCCGTATAACTCACTTCAACAAACCGTACTAGTGCATCTTTTACGGATTTTATGTAATAAATCTGTTCGAATTAAAAATGAACAGCCGGTATATATATACACTGTAAACGACTTAATTTTCGCGGGCTCAAACTTTCGCGAATCGGGCCAAGGCTGAAATTTTGAAATTATTCGCGGGATCTAATTTTCGCGAATCGAGTGTAGCTTCCGTATAACGTTCACGTATTGCCCGAATTGTTCGCGGTATGTATTTTTCGCGAATTGTAGGCGATTCGCGAAATTCGCGAAAATTAGGTCCTCGCGAAAATTTAGTCGTTTACAGTATATATATATACAGATACAGTCAAACCCGTTTATAACGAACAGCAGGAAACGCTACGATCAGTTCGATATAGCAAAAACCATTTACAACGAACTTCCACGATGCGTTCGTTGTAAGAGATGAGAAAGAAAGAGAGATTCTCTTTCTTTCTCATCTCTTCGCTTCCGCCATGTAACAAAGCCCTGAAATTTATTTTTAGAGCGCAGCTCTTCGGCGCCCGTTTCCGGCTTGAGCGGCGTCGCCGTCGCCGTCGGCGTCGGCGTAACCGCGCGGTGCATTATGGGACGCATGACGCCACTGATGACGTCATCAGTGACGGCATCGCCATCGTCATCGCCACTGATAACGTCATCAGTGACGTCACTGATGACGTCATCGGCATCCGCATCGTAATCGCCACTGATGACGTCATCAGTGACGTCACTGATGACGTCATCAGCGACGTCGCTGATGACGCCATCGGCATTCGCATCGTCACTGATGACATTACTGATGACGTCACTAGTGATGATGACGTCAACAGAGACGTCACTGATGATGTCATCGTCACGTGACCTCATAGGGGTCACGTGACCCCGTGAGTCACGTGTCCCCGTGAGGTCCCGTGACCCCGGTGACGTCACATGACCCCCGTGAGGTCATGTGACCCTCATGAGGCGATGGCGACGCCACTCGGAGGGAGGAGTAGCAGACAGGATGAGGACGTGAGGAGGAGGGAGGAGGGGTATACCTTCCCCTCAGTACTCTTCCCTCCTCCTCCTCAAGGGCTGCACTGTAATTCGGCGTTGGAGTTGTAAACGGCTTTCATTTTTAGAGCACAGCTCTTAGGCGCCCGTTTCCGGCTTGAGCGGCGTCGCCGTCGCCGTTGCTGTCGGCGTAACCGCGCGGTGCATTATGGGTAAATTTCCGCGCTAAATTTAGTGGAAAAAAATTTCCCGCTAAATCTAGCGGTAAAATTTCCCCGCTAAGTCTAGCAGAAACATTTCCCCGCTAAATCTAGCGGAAAACTTTCCCCGCTAAATTTAGCGGAAAATTTTCCCCTAAATGCGAGGCGAGCAGGAGAGGAGGAGGGGCATAGCCTCCTCTTTGTACCTTCCCCTCCTCCTCCTCAAGAGCTGCGCTCTAATTCGGCGTTACAGGGAGTTGTAAACGGCTTTCATTTTTTCTTTGCATGCATGCATGCAGAGTTTGTTAGTTTAGCTTATCTTCCCTTCTGAATCACTTCTCTTCGTGGGCAACCGCTTTGAGATGAAAATCTTTTTTTTTTTCTTTTCTGTGCGTGCGTGCAGTGTTTTTTTTTTAGCTTTCTCCCCTTCTGAATCGCTTTTTTGGCTCAATTTTGTTCGCAGCTTGAGCTTTTGGCATTTTCTTTCTTTCCTACCTTTGTTTTAGGGGGGGAGGGACAGGTTAGAAGACGATTGTTTGCGCGTTTTTTTGGAAGCCTTCCTGGGGGAAAACGTTAGATATAGCCAATATGTTGTTCGTTATAAAAAGTACTTTTTACATGCATTTTTATATACATTTTTTGTTAGTTCGATATCGATAATATTTCGCTGTACGTAAGTTCGTTCTAAACGGGTTTCACTATATATATATATATATATATATACGTGGGATCAAAAAGTACCGAGCGTCGAAGGCAGGGACCTTCCTGCGGCCTTATGCCAAAGGGTGTCGCTCTGTTAACATTTGGAACTGCGCTACACAAGTTTGTTTGGCAACATGCACGAGCATAATGGCGATCTCTCCAGGGACTGAACACCAAAGCTAAAGACATCAATTGTACGACAAACTAGGCAAATCTAAAACAGAGACCTCTGAAATGACTTTGAAGGCTTAAAGGGGTGATGCAACAATTATTGTACTTTGCGCAAATACCGCTTAGAACGGATCCCTGACGTTAATGACCTATGAAACACGCGTTCGTTTTTCACCCCACGCAATAGAAGTCCCAGAAAAAAAAATTAAAGAAAAACGAGCAGCGTTCACCCTCTCAACTCACAGCCAGAACAAGCGGCCACGTGATCTGGAGCCGATTATATGCCGGCAATGTTGATCATAGCCACGCGCTGGGGTTGGTAAAGCACAGGACACGCGCTGAGTTCCAGACATTGTTATGGCTCGGCTATTGTCGTCGTTGCAGCGATTGGACACGGGCCACTACCCGAATGCTTCTCGAGCTAGTAATTATCACGAGCCCAAATCGAGTGCCCACGCAATGCTCAGGTCCAATCTATGAACCGCATTTAAATATCGTCATATGGGTGTACTGTGATCCCCACGTTATGTCATCAAATTTTGCAAAGGAGAGATTTAATGAAAATGATCGCCTTTGTCCTTGAAATTACACCGCAACAAAGGAATTTCTTGGCCAGTGGCGTTCCGTGCGAGTATCCTTGAGTCTCACTAGTGCCAGTAAGCTCATGTAAAGTGAAAAACATTCCAATTGAATATCGCTACACCGCTCCTTTAAGTCAAAAAGCAGTGTGGCGTGCGGTGTGTTTTGATCGAGTGGCACTCGCGCCTCAAAAGTGGAGGAACGTCACTGAAGTAAACCCAGGCACAGTGTTGGGTAAAGTAAATCTAAAAGGTACTTCAAGTAAAGTACAAAGTAAATGAGACGTGATGTACTTTAAGTAAAGTAGTAAGTATTCTGGGTGCAATGTACTTGAAGTAAAGTACTATAAATACAATGTACCTTAAAATTAAAGTGCAAGTATTTTAACACAATATTTCATGATGTCCTTTAATGCGCCTAAGCAGTGATATTTAACTGGTATGCATTGCCCACGGGTAATCAGGTGTGCATGACCTATTTTCAAAAACAGCGGCGAATATTTGATAAAGTCAAGTGGCCACAGAGTAGTTATCTTCAGGAATGAAGCCAAATTCGGACGTCCCTCTTCTGAATTTGGCGCCGCTTCCACTGAATTGTTGCACCGAAGGGGGTTAAATGTACTAGGAGAGAGCATGACGTCAGCCCCGTAGCTTCCGCAAGCAATCCTCTCATAGAGGAGTGTCCTCTCTTTAATGAAAAAAGACAGTGAGTGTGAAAGCGAGCTGGTGATAATTAATCATAATGTGACACCTGAGATTGAGGTGCGAAAAAATTAAGGAACTTTCAAGTCGAAGGAAAAGACAAAAGAGAATTTCTCAAAACATTGTGACGTTCTCCTGTTGTATATTTTCTTCAACTTGAAAGTTTAATTCTTCCGCACCCCAGTTTCAGGTGCTAGATTATGATTAAACTTGCTCTCATAATATTTTAGACCTCCTCGCTTGCGCTGACCGACCGAGAAGTAGCGAGTGTTCAAAAAGCTACTGGAAAGCCGCCCCCAAAACAAGCGGAGCGATGCCTCGTCTGCTCACGTTTCTGGTGAGTAAAATATCCCTCCCAGTATTTCTTCGGAGTTGACAAAGCATCATTTTGTGATACAAATTTAACAAAACCTAATTTCGGGAATGTACTTTGAAGTAGGGAATTGTACTTTCCTCGAAAAGTACCCGAAAAAAATACTTCAAGTAAAGTACAAGTACATACTCAGAGAATGTACTTTAAGTAAAGTACAAGTTTCCTAAACCTACTTGAAGTAGTACTTTAAGTACAATGTACTTGAAGTACTTCCCAACACTGCCCAGGCAGCACACCAATGTTGGCCCTATATTGGGCCAACGATGGCAGACACTGGTTTCCAAGGTTGGTGCAACATCGGCATTGTGGCCAAGTACAACTTCCTCCAATGTTGGCCCGGCCATTGGCACCAACGTTGCGTCATCATTCAACGAACATTCTAGCCATTACTGGGACAGTGATGGCTATCCATTCTGCAGCCAATATTGGCATCCACACTAGTTTATTGGCTATGCCAATGTTGGCTTTCACGCTAATTCAATGGCTATGCCACCGTTGGCACACAAGCTCATTCATTGGCTATGCCGTTATTGGCAGCCAAGCTAATTCATTGGCTGTCCCAATATTGATGCCACATCTTAAATGCTGGCTGTGCAAAAATGGCGATGTATTTAAATCCCGGCTATTCCAGCTTTTAGTTTTAAGAACCCCTGGCCTGTTTAATATAAGTGGCCACTACATAAAACACTCCTGGCACAAATGACAAGATCCTTCTATGCTTTGTTCATGCATTATTCTATCTGGCGTGCAAACGAATAATCCAGGATCAGTTAAAATTTTTTTGGGAGCTTTTATGGGAAGGGGCTAGGAAGGAGGCTCAGCGGGGAGCTTATTCTTGGTCCGGGGGAGGGTCCTGGGGAGGGTCCTGGGGCGAGTACTGAGCCTGGGGAGTCATTGCGGCCCCGTATGGAAGTCTTATATCTGGGGCATATCTGGCCATATCAAGCATTATCTAATTATATACGGCCTATATACAGCCTTACCTGGAGTATATGCAGCCCTATCTGGCGTATATACAGCCTTATCTGGCTAATATAAAGCCTTATCTGGAATATATTCAGCCCAATCTGGTGTATATACAGACTGATCTGGCATATATGCAGCCTTATTCGAGGTATACGCCTCGCAAGTGGGCTTATTTTCGTCTTCTGCGCATGAGAAAGGAGGTGCGAAGGCGAGAGAGGAGGTTGATGACGATTCCGACTAAGCTCCGCCCTCGCACATGTCGGGGGAGGCTGGGGGTAAACAAACATCGGCGTCGGTAATGGCGGCCGTGCTGTATATCGGCGACCGCGAGTCTTTTGTTTATTGTAGCCCTGTTAAAATTTGCCGAGTTCACAAGATTGAGCAGCTTTGTGCCCCTTACGATTCCTCCGTCGTCTGCTCGAGGCATTTCGAAGATTCCAAGATGAAGACGAAGAAGAGCATCAAAAAGAAGGCGCTTGCCTAACCTCCCGATTGAAACGCCGGTTGCTCCGATCACTACGAGGACGCCGTCGGATTATGCCGGTAAGTTGCCTTTTATCTTGTGTTTACTTTACGAACACAACGGATTTTGCCTTCTAGCAGGTCTTCATAAATTATGTGTGGCGGAGTCGATAGGCTATTACTTGAAAAACAGCTGAGAAGGTAGCGTTTTCGCGATCCTTCGAAGCCCATCTTCGCAGGTGATATTCAGGAATATATACTCATCATTTCGTCTCGAAACTGCACGGAGGCCGTATAAACTATGCTCAGTTTCATTTTAAATGCGATCGAAGTTAAATGTACATGGGCGAGTCCCGAGCTTTGGTCATAGCTGCCATGCATGTGCGATCATGCAGTGCAAGCGCTGATCAGATTCTCGCGTTTGTAATTTTCGCTTCGTTCGCACTTAGGTGAGACGCAGTATAGTCATACATCGTATTTGGTATAGTAGTTGCAGTCTACGGTTGTAATCGTGGCACTATAGAAAAGCGCAGAGCTCAAAACTTACCACGAAGACGCGATCGTTTTCTTTTTTTCTTTCAGGAATGAAATTTGAATGGCCGTTACGTGTAATACAGTGAACCAACTCGGACAGTACAAATTTGGCGTTTCACATTAGCCAGTATGAGTGAATAGTACCGATGCCGCCTTTGTGCAAAATGTGTCGCGCAAGGTATCTTCGAACCACACCTATCGACGCTGTCAGTGTCGGACGTGTTTTTGTGTGTCCCTTGTCTCCTTTTTCGTTTCCGTACCAAGATAAAAATTCGGAGATAGCGCACTATCCAAGCCTAGCTAATGAGCGCCCCATGGAATTCACACGGGAGTAAACAATGACTAACATGTATGTACGTTTGTTTCGTTCGCTCAGCAGACTGGGTCAAACAAAAGCCAGTGTGTAAGTGACAAACTTTCTAACATCATTTGTCATTTCTAGGTCCCAGATGGGCTGTTGACACCCAGAAACACTCCAACAGATGGTGGTCATACAGTGATTGTGAAGAATGTCAAGACAGTCCCATTTGGATCCACATTTCTAGTCCACTCATTGACGATCTTTCCCTGCTTCATGAATGCCCAAGCACGCTAGCCACTGAGTGACTACTCGCATGTGTTGGTGATGGTGGCATGTGAGGCTTCAGTATTGTCGCTGCAGATAGGGCTCACCCTCGCACCAAAGCTGTTCGTGGTGTGCCTTTCCACAGAATTGTTTGGTTGATTCCAATTTCCTAGAAACGCCAATATTCAGTTTGGTGTGCTTTGTGGCTGAAGTAGATTTGGCAAGGATGTCTCGTCTCTTTTCTGGGGATGTCAGCTGCTTTGCATGAGCCACTTGGAAACTGTTTGGACTGCACTAAAGCACTTGTAATTGACCTTACCAGTCGTGTCCATGCTAATGTTGAAATTTAATAAGTTCACTGAACCAAGTTTTACTAATGAACAAACACAATCAGTGGAAAGGCGTTGAATGGCTTTATTTGTTTTCTCGAAGTGTACACTGTTTCATACATAATATATGATGCTGGCAAGGCTACTTTCGTTAGCAGACAACTTAGTCTACACTCCGTTTCACGATAACTTGGCGAACTGTGGAGGCTACGGCTCCTGCGACCCAGTAAGAATGTCGGAGCGAGGCACGTGGCAGCATGTCACAGGAGCGTTCGTGTCACCGCGCCAAATGCAAGGACCACCCGCCAGAACCGGCTGTGGTCTGGTGAGAAACCAAACTTCAGATGAACGTCCACTACAGCAACACTTTTATGAGACAACCACACGCTCAATTTGCCCATGAATCTGTGGCGGGTGCTAATGCTAGGGCGATGTTTTGAGCGGAAGTGGTCGATTCACAGCTGCGATTGTTCGAACATCGTTCAGAAGCAGTGTTTTTCTCAAAAAAAGTGTTGATCCATATTAAGTCGTTACTAAGTAACATAAGTCTTCGTCTTTCTTCCGCGTCGTGTAGAGTTGCAGTCAGAAGAATCCGACGGTAACACTACTAAAAGAAACAAAAAGCCTAGAACTATGTTTTGTCGCAGATGGCGCTGGCTGTTGCTGTGGCGATAACGAGGACTCGACCATGGAGTGTTGTCACATGCCTGGCTCCGATGCTCTTATTGGGTCGCGGGGGCCACAACCTTCACAGTTTGCCAAGTTACCGTGAAACGGAGTATGGTGTCTCACCTGTACACGCTATAAAACGAATAAGATGCCAGGTGTAGCCACTCTCGCAGCTGTAGCCTTTATATTATTACTTGCTATGCTGTTTGGAAGAGTACATAAAAAAATCAGTTTACAAAGCCGAATCTAATTTTTTGCACTCTTGCATGTTACGAAAATAAAAGCATCATGCCTGAACATCAACATCTGTCTCTAAATTATTCCTTGCTGAAATGAAAAATAAATGTACTGTGAACATGAACCAATACAATCTCAAACTGGTTTAAGAATGGGTATGAATCAATAAACAATTACTTCAACCTGCAAGCTTGAAATCCAGTATGCGTGTGCAATAAATACCCTAGCCTTTCGACTATCCCCCGTTGACACTTATTCTCGACAAATAGGGACTTCGTCGATTTCACGGCAGTTCAAGCATTGGTCAGGCAACATGCTCATGTTTATAGTTTCGGCTGTGCTATAGACGCTTTCAGGCAGATGTGCATGGGCGCCGCCATAACCGACCTTCAGTTTTTGTTCCCTCTTACTCCGTTCGCTCCTCCTTATCATTACCACAGCAGGGCAGGTCATTGCCATTTTAGATTCGACTGTGTCTTTCTCCCCAGCATAGGCCCTTGTGGAGACTCGTCAACGCCCGCTTCAGTGGCTCGGCATCTCAGTAAGACAAAAGAAGGTCGGCTATGGCGGCTCAATTTGGCGCGCGCTGAAAGCGTCTATAGGAATAACAAATGTGAGTTGTGCAGCTGAGTCAAAGCAGAAGTCTCAGGTCTAAAAGGCTTCTTAAAAATGCACTAAAGCTGGTTTTGACTTCATAATTACATGACTCGAACATACACTACTCACTTCACCAAGTCTAAGGATTCACAAATAATATGTGAACATGTATTCCGCTTTTATCTTCATTCACTTATGAAACTGATTGCGTATATAAAATATGCAATCAGTCTTGCACACCTCCCCATTGCGACAAGGAAGAGGGAGATTCGTTGGCTTTTTTTTTCTCACCGGAAAGCAGAAAAAAAGGAACATGTTTCAATGTGCACATTACGTTGAAGTGGGACAGTTACGGAAACAAATTTTGCATCTTCAAAGTTCATGAAGTAGGCAGATTACTTTCAGGTCATAAGAGGATAAAGTCACAAACAACTTCAGCTCGCCTTCAATCAGATTTTCCCTTTAGATCCAGGGACGTTTCATCTTCATAAGGTCATCAGTACCAATTGGCATCCATTCAGGACTCCGTAGTGATAGATGTACAAGCTTGACCTCGAGGTCGCAGTGCCCTCCTTTCATGTGCTTGCAGTGCGACCCCTCGTGCACTTGGTCCCAGATGGTGAAGCTGGTGCTGGACAGGATGTCGTTCCCTGTAAAAGAGTCGTCCCAGTAGTCAAACGATCCGATTACACCCTTGAGCAGCGTATTTGTCCTCCCAAGCCATTACCAACTGAAAATCTGTGAAAGCCTATTTTTTTACGCAACAAAATGCATAAATGAACATGTCTATTTCATTCCCTTTGTACTGAACACCTGCCAGCATCCAAGGGATGCAAATCAAAATAAATAACTTTGCATTATTTCCTCTTTTGAGACTCCTTGAACTTAATTAAAACAACTCAAACACTACCACAATATATACTGAGATTACACGCTTGTCCCTTCTGTCCTCGTACTCCTGGGTTTTTAGTCTTGGAAGTTAAAGCTTTGGTTTTTGTCATTGCTGGGTTGCTGGTAGATGCTGGAGGAAGCTCGTACTGTTACTTTGAAACATCAAGTCTACAGATTGAGCACTAACGTGTATTGATGGTCGGATACAGAAGCTAGATGTGTCACGTCAAGAAGGTTGTCATAAAACAGTGGGCACGGGACTGAATATAGCGGCGGAGCGGGCGACCGAGGCGCATTCGGGAGTATCGAAGAAGGCGAGGTGTGTGAGTTTTGCGCGAAAGCAGGACGATCGGCCAGAGATGTGAGAATGTGGTGTCGAGAGAATGTCAACCGGGCTGACTGCATGACTGTTATCTGAGCCACATTAACCAGAGGAGAAGAGAGAGTAACTAGTGAACGACACTCTACGGCCAAGGAGGTAATTGACCAGGTTATTTCACCCAAGCATCACAGTAGTCATTTCAACGACCAAGAAAAGGACGTCCAAACATCAGCACAGCAATACCAGCAGCGTGCCAAGGAATTGGGTTGTGTGTATGTTTATACAGCCACGAACTTGATCTGCCTCAACGGGCGATGAGTCTCCCAGCTGTAGATGAGCAATTTAGCCAGTGCAGTACGACCGCTAGCCTGGGGTCTTTAACGTGCATCACGCAGTAGTGATACACGACCGCACGCCGGTACAATGCTCATCCAGATCGAAACGGGGAAAGGTGGGGATTAAACACACGATCCTGGGTTCTGCAGCGCGAGCTTTCACTCCACATTCTCCGAGCTGGTGCGCGCAAGCCCCCTCGGCCACCGGTCCCCCCAGTGCCAAGGAATAACATATAATAAATGACAACGGTACAGTGGTCTGCAACGGGTAGCTTTTCACTGCCTTGAGCAACCAGGTTGAGATCACGTGACACTTTCCTGCCATATGTGGCTTGCAAAATAGAGATGCATCAGTCATAAAGCAAGTAATAATTTGATATTTTTTTTTTTTTTTTACTAACGATATCAGCATTTGTATTTGGCTTCCACAACTTCTGAACGCTGCCTCTGAATGCATAGAGTGGTTTCTTTCATAATCTTACCTCCATGGAGAACTTCCCAGCTGGTAACGGGGCCGTGAAACGCAGACCCCCTGGAAGTCGCACAGGCGCCGAGGGCATTACAGAGGGCCTGCAGCATGTCCTCCGAGCAGAGGGCCCTTTCAGTAGCCCGGCAGCCGGTGGATTCTGTTGGAATAATGGGGTTGGGGGAACTCAAGCACTTGCAAATTAACGGACCTACGAAAACTAGTAGGCAGGTACGAAAACATGTTACTCGCCCCCGCAGCGTTCGCTTTATGGTGAAACAAATCAGCGGCGAGCGACTGATGGAACACGCGTCAGAAGAACAGTGCGTCTTGAATTTAACACTTGGACGGCGCTTTATCGCGCGCGTAAAGCATTGGCGTAGCCAGGTTTTTTTTTTGGGCCGGGGGGGGGGGGGGGGGAATTTGGGGTGCAAGGTACTGAACCCCCCCTCCCTGGCTACGTCACTGGCATGAAGTGACATCGGATGTCACTTTATACACGGCGCTATCAGTGCTAAAATAGGCAACCATCGAACACTGAGTCTTGACTGCGAAGTTTATGACCCACATACAGATATCCTACCACACTATCTGTTTGGACAAATGGCATACAACCTGTCGCTGGGGGGAAAGACTAAAGCGCGAAACACATGTATGACGAAACCATCCGATCCGACGTCCGATCAGGCAATACGACGGTCGGAGGCGAGGTTTTCAACGCTCTCCGGTGCTACGAAAACCCTCGCCCCCCAAGGTCATTCCGGCAGTCCGCACGTCGGATCGGACGGTTTCGTCGTACATGTGTTTCGCGCTTAAAAACAGACGACTGCACACTCGGCTCGGTCGAACCACACCGATCGCCTAATCCGCTGCTTTTCCGTAACATTCCGTTTACGACTGCGCACTCGGCTCGGTCGAACCACACCGATCGCCTAATCCGCTGCTTTTCCGTAACATTCCGTTTTACTTTGCTATGCTCATTTCACGTGCAACTGTTTGTGAATGATGCGAACTGTACAGAGACGACGTAACTCACCCCAGCAAGCGCAATGGCGCGGTTCTCCGGGTGCCAGAGCTGCGGGAGATCGGCCTTCGAAAGCTCGGCAGCCCGCTCAGCTCGCCGAAGACGGGTGTAGCTACATTTCGATGCTTCACGGAGACACCGAGACACTTGCTAGCGAAAAAGGGTCTTCGCCAAGAAGTAGAAAGGCTCACTCGCGTCGCAAATCACCGTGCTGACGTTGGGGGGGGGCTCACGTCAACATCCGACCGCCGGAAACCGGGACGCATATTGGTGCTTCGTATGCTCCCAGGGTAAATTCTTTCGCGTCAAACGAAGTAACGTACATTTCGAGGTATTTCCCATTTCTTTTTTCCGTATGCCGCGTCCTCGTTCAAGCACTAGCAGTGGATTTCCGAGAGCCACAGAAAAGGCCTTCCGCAATGGCCGCGGAGAAAAGACGACACCGCTTTGTTTACCCCCGAGCTCCCGCCTGCTCCCGCCCGAAGCCATCCTCCAATCAGAGCGCGGCGAGGTGCACGTCACGCCACCGGCCTGCGCGAAAGAGCAGACGGCTTATCTGGCGAATATAGAGCTTTATCTGGCGGCCGGTTTTCAATGTATAAAGAAGTTTAAAAAACAAGTAAAACAAAGTGCTTTGTTAGCAAACTGTGAATGACTCATTGTTCGCGAGCTAAATATTAGCACAAATAATCCCAAACTTCAGCTTTGACAAGCTTAAGTTTGGGATGATTTGTGCTCATTTTCATGAGGATTTCAATGTAGCTTAACTATTTCGAAGTTTTAACATTACGCCCGAATAGACAATTTGCTAAATATCCCAAGCGCCTCGGCCCGCACTCTAGGAATCATGGGGAAGGTGTTCCTTCAGCTGCCTAGTGATCGGAAAGTTCGACCAATTCTATGGTTACACAGTTTTGAGTGTAATTCGGAGTCACCCTGAACAAGTGTCGTATAGAACCGAAGTACTGTACCTGTCATATCACTTTTAAAATATCTCGCCAATGTCAGTACTGTGCATTCTGTCTAACCTTCAACCTGGATGAGCTGCAGACATATCTCTTACGTTATTATCATTCTCGTACAGCTTCAAAGACGCTGATAGCGAGTTAGAAATGCTAAAAATGCTATAAATAGCTCCGCTGAATCCGAGCTAAATCCCGGTTTCGGTTGCTGTGATTTCTCGGCTTTTAATTAATTCCTGCTAAAACAACAATCACGAGAATGATAATATTGTAAGAGATTTCTGTGGCTCAGCCAGGTTGAAAAATAGATCGCATGCACAGTATCACAAACGCTGCCATTGACGAAAAATTTTAAAAGTGATATGACAGGTCCTTGAGTTCTATGGGACGCTTGTTCAGGGTGACTACGAATTACATTCGAGACTGTGTAACCATGGAATTGGTCAAAATGGCCGATCACTAGGGAGCTGAGGGATCACCGTTCCCATTATTCCACGAGTGCGGGCTGGGGCACTTGGGAGAATCGTAGACGATAAAAAGATATAAAGTGCTGATTTCAGGCTTGTGTCCTTTTGATATGCCTGGCCAGATCTGGAATTTCCATACTTAGCCACATCTGGGATTTCCATACCTGTCCAGGGATATCAGACTATATCTGGCATTATAAGGCTATATCTGGCAGATATACCATATCAGGTTATATGTGGCCAATTTTTGCTATGTGCCCTATCTGAAATCTTCAGATCTGGCCGGATATAATTTTCTTGAAAGGGGTGTCACCCGCTCCTCTCTGTAGAGCCTCCGGGCCTTGAAAGTATGAAAATAAATAAACACACAGTGGCGCAATGACGCGCGGTTTATGTTACGCCTGATCAGTCTCACGCAAGCAAGCGCTGTTCAGATCTTTGCTTAGAGGCGGTTATCTCTCAGCAAGCAGATAAGGAGCGTGACGATGACTTTGGGGTTTAACGGCACAAGAGCTACGAGGCCATCTGCGCCAAACGACAGTAACAATCAGCATACTTTGGTGAGGGTTTCACAAAAGTGCAACCTAGGACTTGGTAAAGCTATAGTTGATATAAAATTCCAATGCTACTAAGAAAGTCTTTTACCCTGCTAAAAAGGATTATGGGATCCAATGCTACTAAGAAAGTCTTTTACCCTGCTAAAAAGGATTATGGGATTCTCCCCCAGCAGGAGGGCCGGATGAAACGGGATCTGTTGTCCAAACAACTCAGGAAAATGAACATGACGCTTTGACTCCAGACCGGGACAGGACCACAAGATATGTAAACTTGTAAGAGTATCACCACGCTGATCACAAATAGGTGGATCTTCCCCCCAAAGTAGGTACTTATGAGTGATAAAATAATGCCCAATTCTCAGAGGGCACTGCATGGTTTCATAAAGACGACTCTTGCATGAAGAGCTTTCCCAGGCTCCAAGAAAGGCTTTGTAGCGTGGAGCTTGATTTCACACTCCCTTTCCCATTGCCAACAACGAAAAAGTAACGATTTTACTAAAGGCTTTATATCCTGATATGGTAAACAGGAAGACGATTGGACAAGGTTTCCCACAGACCCTTAGCCTGTCAGCCTTCTCGTTGCCTTCTATGCCAAAGTGACTAGGTATCCAACGAAATATTATGCTTTGACCGTCATGTAGAGCAGTGTTGAGTTTACTCTGAATTTGTTGTACAAGCGTGTTTTCAGTGCCTTTAACAGAGCAAACTGCAGCAATCACACTCTGAGAATCAACAAACAGAACAGCCCTTAATATTTTCTTACGAAGAATGTAGACTATCGCCATTGATACTGCATAGAGTTCTGCAGTAAAACTTCTGGCAAAGGTATCACAGTTTCCAAGCGTACCAATTGGTGGTCGAGAGTAGAACGACCTCGGCGGAATCCATACTGTTTGTTATCAAAGGCCCTCTGTTGTTCCAATACATACACCAGTCGCCTGCTTATCAGCCTTTCAAACGTTTTTCCGAGGATGCTGGTCAGTGCGATTGGGCGGTAACTTGACGGCTGTGAAGGATCTTTATTTAGTTTTGGAAGGGGAATAATATGTGCATGCCTCCAAGTCTAAGCAAAACAAGCCTTTTCCCATAAAGAATTTAAAAAAAGAAGGTTTTCAAGGGATTCCGTGGACAGGTTACGAAACATTTTATAGTGAAGTCCATCGGGCCCAGGAGCCGATAGCTTTTTTAAATTAAGGGCCATCTTAAGTTCATATCGCGTAAATGGCCGATTATAAGAGGCTGCATTTTTTCCAGATACAACTAACTTTTGTTGCTCCGCACGAGCTTTAAACTGTGCGAAATTAGCGCTGTAGTTGGCCGAGCTAGATGAAGTATAGAAATGTTCCCCGGGGATGTTAGCTATGTATTTTAATGACGAACAAGGAGCATTAAACGTTGGGAGGGCAAAGCACCTATAATCCCCATTTACTTTCCTGTATCTGTTCCAGGCCTTTTTGGCAGGGACAAAACTAGTTAGAGAAGACATGTACTTCATCCGAGACTTCCGTTTCGCCTGCTTCCTAGTCCAATGAGCCTTGGCTTTTCGGCGCTTGAACTCCACAATTTTGTGTGAAGTGGGATATCTACGAAATCTTTCCCGGGCCCTGTCTTGATCTGCCAGAGTTGTGGCACACTCCTTATTCCACCAAGGTTTGCATTTTTTTCGCACATTACCAGAAGTGTGTGGAATAGAGCGCTGAGCAGCAATTAGTATCTGCTCAGTGACATAGAGCGAAGCGTCCTCAGGGGACATAGAAGAAGTGAAGGCTCTAAATTGGAGTGAAGATTAAAAAGTGTCCTGTCAACTTTGTCTAACTTCCACCTAGGGACCCGCTTTTAAAGAATAGGCAATTGGAGAGTACTTTTTTAAACAATAGGATAATGATCACTTCCAAAAGGGTTACGGAGAACCTTCCAAAAAAAACAAGGCAGTAATGAAAGTGAAGCAATAGAAAGATCAATAAATGTAAATGAGTTGTGTGCAGCACTAAAGAAAGTTGGTTCTCTGCCGTTAAGAAGGCACAGCCCAGAAGACAATAAAAGACGTTCAATTACACCACCCCGGGAGTCTTGACGGGTACTACCTCACATGGGATGATGAGCGTTAAAATCACCCAAAATTAAAAACGGTTGAGGAAGATGTCCTACAAGTCCCTGCAGCTCTTGGAGATTCAAACGAACATTTGGTGGCAAGTATAAAGAAACAAGCATTACAAGGCGCTCCACGAGGAGACGCACTGCGACAGCCTCCAAAGGCTTGCGGAGTGGAACAAGCAAGCAACTCCACTCTGCACGACCACTGCCACACCACCAGAAGGGGGAAGAGGGGCGATCTTTTCTAAAAACCTGATAACGTCTTAAAATGTTAAAAGATTTGGAGCGAAGCCTGGGTTTATTACAAAGCAAAAGCAATGTGCCGAAGCTCATCCATGAAATGATTGACATCATCCATATTTCTTAAGATACCGCGACAGTTCCATTGCATCAAATGTAACTTAGTCATCTATTAAAGTGTGTAAATATGTAAATATAAGTGCATAAAACCTAGCAAAATAAATAAAGCTATGTCGAGCCAACTGTAGCTAGGTGGAAGATGTGACCACAATGCGGCAGCTATCGGGACCATCACTTGGGTGCTACTACAGGTTGCTTCTTTTTAGATTTACGGGAGGCTGTCTCCCATTCCATACCATCCTGGTCGGACCCAGCAGTAGACTGATTATTAGCATCAGTTGGTATCTCTATGTCCTGGGAAGTGTCTGTTGGATGAAGTACGACGGAGCTGGTCCGACCTGGCACGCGCGGGGGAAAACCCCGGCCACGACCGGATGGAGTAGTGGCAGACGAACTGGGCGAGGGGTCACCCAAGCTCGTCTTGACCCCTCCCTTCACATGAGCTGCATGGGCACCATGCTGCTCCTTCGGTTGGGGGGTCCTCTCCAGCGATCTAGAGCGAGAATCTCGCTCCCTCTCCCTAGAAGGGGACCTAGGAGAGGGGGCAGGCGAGGCTCCTGCCGGCCTGTCCTTGGATGGAGGGGCAGCCTGCGTGCTACCACCAAGGGCTGGAGGAAGCTGCTCGGGGAGCCGGGGCCCTGGGGTCGGCTGCCAAGATCTCGGGAGAGACCTGGGTGGCCCTTGACTCCGAGCGCGGTGCAGGGCCCCTGCGCACCGCCTCAGCATAACTTCCTTTTGACAAAAAGGAAAAACGCTTTTTTGCTTCTATGTATATTTTTCTTGACTTCCCTATTGAAAACACTGCAGCACAAGCTGGTCCCAGCATCCCAGCTTCATGCTGGGTTATTGCTCCAGCATGCCCAGCTTGCCGTGCTGGTCGAGCTGGTTGGATGCTGGGTCGTGCTGGGTGAATGCTGGGCAAATGCTGGGTCATGCTGGGTGAACTGCTCATGCTGATTAGGCTGGTGTACTTCCCCGCCAGTTTAACCAGTTTAAATGAATACACAGAGCCAAACTCTTTAGAAAAGCCAGCTCGGCATCTAATTTATTATTTTCGTATTCGCGGTCTGCTCACATGAGCTCAGATGCTGCACATCCACTGCGCTAACGCAGTACTAACCGGCGCACAGTTAGTGGTTCTCGGTTCAAAACAAACAATGCTATTAAGACTAGATTGCTTATCTCTCAACACGAAAAATACTAGACACACGCAAAAAAAAACAGGCAATAACAATAAAAAATACTGCACGGATGAGAGAGGCGAACCTGGGTCCCGCCCGTAATGGGGGCGAAGCGTCCTCTTGCGTAGTCGGCAGAGGCGACGAAATCTGTGTGGCTTGGATGGCATTGGCGATACTCCTCGGCACCACCGTCATTCACGAGCACGCAGATGTTCGAAGACACGAAACGACGCCTCAGTCGGGGCATCCGACTCCTTCCTGCGCTGAACGGACTGCCGCTCGCTGTCTTCTTAAATCCCGCTTCGCTTGCACCGCGGTTCAAGTAGTCGCCAAACAACGCGCACACAGCCGTCCCTTCGAAAATCGGCCCAAGATAGCGAAACGTGTCTCAAATTCTCGTTCCTACCACTCTCTCTCTCTCTTTTCTCGCACACAAAGGAAGCTTAGAGCGTGCCTGAAGCGCCCGGTCGTCTACCAAAAACGAGAGGACAAAGAACAGGACGTGTCATGGTCATCGTCCCCACCCCAGCCGACCTTGGCGCGCGCGCTCCCGGCAATGCCAGTTCGACAAGCTCTCGTCGACCTTGGCGTGCGCGCTCCCAGCAAGACCAGCTTGGCCAGCTTGAACCAGCTTGGGCCAGATTCAGAACCAGCTCGAACCAGCATGACAAGCTTGAACCAGCTCAAGTACCAGCTTGCCCAGCTGCAGTGCCAGCTCGAACCAGCTCAAACCAGCTCGAACCAGCTTGAACCAGCTTGATTACTACCTAGACCAGCTCGAACCAGCTCGAACCAGCTTGCCCAGCTTGATATCCTTGCTGTTTTTTTGTTTGTTTTTTTCAATAGGGTTTAATGGCAAGAATATATTGTTCTTGCTGAAAGAAGGGATAGCTGCGGTAGTAAGCGGGTGTGGTCCAACGCAGTTAGCGCAATGGGCTACGGCCTCGCAAATGTCGGAGGCGTGGCCTTGACTTCCACACTTTGCACATGTCTTCCTCCCGCGACAGCTGCGTGATCCGTGGCCAAAACGCTGACAATGGAAGCACCGCTGGGGGCTGGGGACATAAGGTCGGATGCGGCAATTAAGGTACCCTGCTTTGGTTATCTCTGGAAGAGCGTGCCTCTCGAAAGTCAAAATAACAGGCTTGAAGGTAATTTCTTCACCATTCTTTTTAAACATTATGCGTTTGACGGCGACGACACCAGAGCCTTTGAGGCCCTCAAGAAGTTCATCTTACTGGTATAAAGAAAGCCATCCGCAGAGAGGATACCAGGAATTGTGTTACGTGTACGGTGAAGGTTCACCAACACTTTCAAGTCAACAATGTTGGTCATCTTAGAGAGTGCTTCACCTTGTTTTTTTTTTTTGTTTCTATCTCCACAAGGAGGTCTCCACAGTGAAGTCTCTTAGCCTTGTAGGAGAACCCTACAAGATGCTCAAGAACTGTATACAACAGAGGGTGCACGCATTGCAAGTGATTTCTCTTCATCCAGCGAATGAATGACAAAAAACTTTGTAAAGGTTTCTTCCTTTGATTCTTTTTCAATGGTTTTTTGTTCAAGGCAGCGCCTTTTAAAGGCGTGTCCTGAACGGGGTTTGTAGGGGTGGGGCGCCATAAGAGGGCAAAGAGTGTTCAGAATCCGCGGTGCACCGCCCACCACCAAGCCCACCAAGGGGTTAGGTATAACGCACCATAAGAAGGGCTTGGGTGGAGACATTACGCTAACAGTGCTGCCGGGAAACTATAACCAAGTGTGGTTCTGGACAAGGGTATCTGTCACCACCCAAGGTTAGCCCTTGCTGCCAAAGAAGGTGAAATAAGAAGGAAGGAAGAAGAAAAGGAGAATAAAGGTATAGAAAAGAGAGGTGGAGAAAGGCGAAGGCCTGTTCACACATGCAGCGGAGCGCTACGAGCGTAGCGCTTACCTCGCGCTAAGCGAGTGCTGACGGGAGCGTTCACCAGCTTTGTATCGCACCGTCAAAACTGTTGCTCATGGCAGACGATAAGTAGCTGACGGCACGTGAAGAGCGCTACATCAGCGCTTCGCTGCATGTGAGAACCGACCTTGAATCCTCCTATACTCCGTTTCACCTTATGTTGTACCGCAGCGAAGGCTAGAAGCGCGAGCTCATAGCGTTGGTAGCTGCCCTTAATGCACGAGAGCTTCTGCCGCCGAGATGCGCATTAGAGCAAGGAGCTCGCGCTCGTAGCCTTTCCTGCGGTACATCATAAGGTGAAACAGAGTATAGTCGGGCCAATCAATGACACCCGTCTACGAGAAGCAGAAGCCGAAGCAGTATATTGCCTCGCCCGGGGGGCCCCGAAGGGTCCAAACGTACCCCGGGCTCAGCTCAACCACCACGATCCCCTCCAGCCAGACGTGGGTAGGCGAACCCCCATGGCTCGGGGTTCGTAGTGACGCCACTCACCAAGCACTTACTAAAGTAGGTGCCCCCTGCGTGCGGGTATCGTGGCCCACGTGGCTGGGGTCCGTGGTGACGCTACTCACCAAGCACCTAGCACATAAGGTGCAGGCGCCCCCTGCGGGGCTCGGGGTCCGTAGAGACGCCACTCTCCAAACACCTGCTTTCACAAGTGCCCCCGGCGGGGAGATAAGGAGCAGGGGTTGTGTGCGGGCAACGGAATAGCTTAAACTCTGTTTCACCTCATGATGTACCGCAGGAAAGGCTACAAGCGCGAGCACCTTGTTCTAGGGCACATCTCGGCGGCACAAGCTCTCTATGAACTCGCGCTTCTAGCCTTCTCTGCGGTACAACATAAGGTGAAATAGGGTATAGCAAACGACGCTCACACCGGAAGGAGCTTTGTGCGCACGCGCTTAATCTCTCCCGTATCGCCGCACGCCTCCGCAGCACAGCGCTGGCCGGCCCGGCGGTCGACGCTTGCTTGATAATATTAAAATATTGGGCCACTGTACTTACCATAAACGTAGTGGACTTGAAAGATGTATTCCGATATATTTGTCGATACGGGCACTGCAGAACAACCACACAAACAGAAAAACGAGATGGAATCGCAACGTATAGATTCAACACGATGCGGTACAAGCTGCCATTTTCCGAACCAAACCACACCACAATAATTTCCGACTTTGAAGAAATCGCTTGTTGCCGATATAGACCATTCCATTTAGCGCTCTCTGGGCGGCACCATTTTGTTCGACCGCAGCGCCCTCTCCATACATTCGGGAAATTCAGCGGGTTCGGCGGGGTAAAACGAGAGAGAGGGCACGCGCCCGACTCCGCTAGCAGACGACAAACCGGGAGGTTGCCGTTCTCCATCTTCGAGCTGTATCGGCGGGCTGTACGGAACATCGAATTCTCGCTCGTGGCTGCCGTTGTGAAGTGGTTCGCGTTCTTAGAATAGTTATCTCTACTCCAAAATCATCCTATAGCTCTCTGTTGTTCTATTTCTGTAAATGATCAACTAGCATATCTTTTTTCCGTTACTTAAATAGCAGTTGAGTCATCCGGCAGTACTACCCTCAACTACTGCATGTATTGCGGCAGGAGAGCACGTTTTTATTTATTACTTCAGACTTCCACTCATGGTCGCTAAAGGCCTACACCAGTACGAACTTTTTATAGTAAAAAAAGGTACAGCAACCGGATTTACTTTTCGCCAGAGAGACCGGCCAATCTGACACAGTTTTCCCTAGTTTTTTTTATTTGCACGCAGGTAACAGCCCAATTGGACCCTGTGAGTCTTTTTATCTAGCATGGTATTACACGATAACTGGCATACCAAAATCTGCGCATCTGCGCTTAAAGGGAAACTCCGCTCAATTCCGAAGATTTCGGGATAATGAGTGATTTCGAATTAAAAAGCCCTAGTAAAAGACACTACGTCGTTTGCTTCGCGAAAAATGGGATATCTATTTTTAAATCTAATTTTAAACACGAGCGGAAATCGAAACCAAGTCCATGGCCATCACGTGGTACGAGATGTCACGGGATCCTCGGCCCAACGACGGGCGGGATTGGGGCGGGCGTGTGGCAGGCGCGAGTGTCGTCTGCGCCGCACTCTTTGCCACGTTTTGGTGTCTACGGCATTCGACGACGTCTGCACAACTGCGGCATAAGTCTGCGCACGTGGTGTCCGTAGTGTGGACGAAACTCCGAGAAACAATAATCACAATTGGTGAGACGACGACGGCGGTAACGGCGGGATCTGGGCGGGCGGCCGGACGGCTCACAAGAAGCGCGCTGCGCAGGCGCGTTACACCAATCACGTGGACACCGCTGAGCGCCGAGAGGCAACGTTGCTGACGTCATGCGCTACGCTCGCCCGGAGAAGTGAAAACAAGCAAAAGGGGGCCATGATAATGACGTTTAGCTCAATGTTCGCTCCGCCCATGCCGTAGCCTTGACTGCGCTGTTGGTTGCGCCTGAATTCGCCCGCTCAAGTCAGCCGATTTCGGCAACTTGGCGAGTTGCAAAGTTTGCCGGACCGTTTAAGAAACATTTAGACAGAACTGCGTCGTAATATTTCACGTGTGGTCTTCCTAGGCAATACTGAAGAGGACTGCATTGTTTTTTCAACACCAAAAATGAAGCGGAGTTGCCCTTTAAAAGTTCCAAAATGACGCGATTTTAAACCCAGTTTGCACGCCAGCCGGACGCTAGCTACAGCCCACTCGGCGGAGCAGACGACATGCGGGGTGAGAGGGGGAGTGCATTTCTTTCTCTTTTACCCTCTCTGCTATGGCCCTAACAGGAGTTTTTCGAACACTGAGCCACACAGGCCGCAGATAAAAGTTCAGGGCCAGTGAAAGGAATGCTAGGGGGCAGGAAGCAGATGGGTTGCTGTAGAGGTGAGGAGGAAACATTCCCCTCGCTCCAGCATTTCGCCTGCATCCTGCTCCTTCAAGGTCTGCAGGGGGTACCCGCACAAAAGGCTTATCTTCAAGGGGCATCCTAACAATGAACACAGCAAGAGGATTTGTCAGTGCATACATTTGTGAGTTCGTCCCAAAGTTGATAGTGCAGTGGATGCTATGTGAGTGGTCTGCAAAGCAGTGTCCTTCAGGCAGGTGCCGTGCTCTGCCTTATGACCCGCTTGGAGACTATAGTCACGTGACCGTCACCGGAGACACGATTAGCCTAAAATACGCATAGCGTCTACTCTGCTGTCAATGCCGAGTGAACAGGACAGCAGCACGAAGGCTAGTTTTTGGAACCCAGAAGTATGAAGTATGAAGATCCTATGTTTCACGCCGTATAACCGTCATTCTAAATTGAAATGCAGAAATAACCGCGTCTTATTTCTGCGCACAATGTCCAGAAGTAAACTGAAATTACAAAGAAAAACATATTACTCAGAAATAAATTTCGCAGCACGCTAATAACAGATTTTTTTTTTTTTTTTCGCGAGGGTTGTGTACATGTAACAAAAACTGTACCATTTCGTAAACAATGTAATCGTAAATGCAACAAAGATGAAAAGATTCCCAAAACTGAAGTAATAAAACGCGAATCTAACACAACGATTACAAGACATGAGGTGATTCTTGGCTCGAAGGAGCTAACAACTTTGATATCTCAGAATAATAATTAAAAAAAAAAAGCAGCTGCACTTGTTTATTTGAGGAATTCGCAGAAAAGTGAGGTAATAGGACGTCCCTAAGGAGCGCGGAACTCACGAATAAGTAATTATACATTCGTTTCGGGTAGTAAAAAGTGTTTGTAATGTATAGTTCGTCGGTCTCGACGTGGGCGTCGACGGACATAACGCCGCTGCTTACGCCCCTGTCAAGGGGAGTACTACTGTTGACACGTTGAAACGACACTATATCGCGCTATAGACTCGTCTATTTGGCCCGCATGCAGTCTCAAGAGAGCTGTTTCGAATTTTTGATGCTAGACAGAGCAACGGCGCAACAATCGCGACACGAGAGCCGACTGCGCCGCGATCTGGCCGACCGCGCTCGCTCTGCTGAAATGTGCGCGAGGGAATACCGTTAGCTTGCTGATGTTGCAAGAGGCAGCTGCTTTGTCGCTGAGATTACTTTGCCTTGCATACGCCTGCGGAGCCATTCCAGTGCTCGGCGCACCTCCCGCGCAGCATCGCAACCTTTCTGGCACCTGATAGGCCAAGAGAGCCCGTAGCATGTGCTGCGGTTCATTCTAAATTGAAGCAGAGCAGCCGCGAAGTAGGTGAACCGATCCGACGTGTTGAAAAACAAATAGAGAAAAAATATCTCGCAGGTTTTTCCAGTTTCAGATGTGGCGACTTGAGACATATGAATATCGTAAATGTTGTGGAGCGATCAATTTATGGTCATTATTATTGCGCTCATTCCGCTCGCTCTCTACACTAATGAACTGTCTCCGTATCGTCTAATTTTCGAGACTTGCGTTTTTTCTAAAAGGCTTCGTGACGACACCTGTCGAAGTGGTGTGGCCTAAGAGACAGCATTCTTTGCCTACTCGCTGCTTTGATGCGTTGTAGTGTGGATTGAATTGACCCGTGTGTCACGATCCTTCTGGAACGTTGACGAAGGGGGCCGAAGCACCCGCCGAGAAGAGACGACTGCAGCCTGGTTGTGAGGGTGGACGATGACTGACCGGGGCGGCGTATGCTCCACGGTGTTTATTTGTGCCGTGATCAATGTTGCCCGCCGAGGCTGACGGCCATCGACGGGTTGACTGGAGGGGGCGCTACATACTTGTTACATCCCTCCCCCCCTCCCAGTTTGTTTTCTACAAAACAAAATACATGAAAAAACAACGCACACGGCAGACACCAACTCGGCGTCTGGTCGTGCCAAGTCCTGGCCGGTCGACGACGAAGACTACCCCGGCGAGTAACAGTCAGGTGGCCTTCGCTGCCGCGTACTCCGCCTGATTGCTGGTGTCGACGGGCCAGGTGTGGCAACGCCGGGCGCTGCCTCTACCGGTCGCGCTCCACCCGGTGGAGCCGCAGGGACCGGAGTTGAGAGTGGCACTGGTGCCACAGGAGTGGCGACGCTTAGAGCACTGCACGGGCCGGAATTTCTAGGCCCGGCCCGACCCGGCCCGGTAGAGACACGGCCCGGGCCCGGCCCGGGCCCGACAGAATTTTTAATTTCTAGGCCCGGCCCGACCCGGCCCGGTGGATACACGGCCCGGGCCCGGCCCGGGCCCGATAAACTTATATCGGGCACGGGCGTCCATTTTTGATTGGACGGTTGGTAACACGGCAGGACATAGGTCGATTCTATTGGTCATTTCGAACCCGGAAAGATTCTAGAAGAAAAGAAGAGAATCACAATCTTGCCAATGCATCTTCAAAAGGCTGCATGAACAAAAAAATTATCAAGGGTACGTTAGCTTATCTTTGGTGGCATAGTAAGGCCCTCGCAGAAAGTAAAATGTCGAGATCACGTTTTTTCTTTTTTCTTTTTAGTTTGAAAAGCAAAGAAAAACGACAATCATTTCGTGCCCTCCGACCGGAGTGCCCTCGTTTTCTTGCGCGCTCTATCCTACTAGGCTGGCGGAGTCCATATGTTTTCTGTTATCCGCTTGGAGGCTTTCTAACTGCAAGACTCCTTTTTGTTATTATTTCTAACGACTCTGTAGTGACTTTTCACTTCGCTTTTCTTGTTTTCAATGAACCTAAAGGATTAATGGGCAAACTTTTTGCTATCAACAATTTAGAATTTACGACAAAAGACTGACTGCCGAGGCACGGCCCGGGCCGGCCCGGGCCGGTGCGGCCCGAAAACTTTTTTGTTCAAGCCCGAGCCCGGCCCGGGCCCGAGAAAATACGTGCTACCCGGCCCGAGCCCGGCCCGCGGGCCGGGCCGGGCTCGGGCTTTCGGGCTGGCCCGGGCCCGTGCAGTGCTCTAGCGACGCTTGTCGCCGACGTGCTGGTTGGCGCTCTACTGGCCGCGACTGGTGCTGTCGTTGGTCCCCCTGCAGGGTGGTCCTCTGAAGCGACGGCCGAGGGTACAAGCCCGGCCCGAGGCGAGGCCTGACATGGTCGGCGTGCCGGTGCCAGGTGGTCCCGTCGGGCATGTGGACGAGTAGCGACGAGGCGCTCGCTGGCGAAACCACATGTCCGGCAGACCAGGGTGGGCCAGGACGGAAGTTCCTGGCGTAGACCGACGCTCCCGGCTCCGGCAAAGGCCCGGGACGGCAACCTCGGTCAGCAGCCATCTTCTCCCAGGCAGCACACCATTGTTGGACCCCCGTTGGCCGAATGTTGGCAAAAACTGGTTCCAATATTGGTCTGACGTTGGCATTTTCGAAAACGCCACCCGATCCAATGGTGGTCCAACATTGGTGCCAATGTTGGACCACTGGTTTGCCAACGTACTAACCCACGTTGGACCAACGTGGTTTGCGCTTCTTTTATCCAATATTGGCATAGAGGTTTCACCGTTGGCTGAACCAACATTGGCATCCAGCGCTTTACACGCTGGCTCTTCCAACATTGGCCTAAATATTGGCTATTCCAATATTGGCATCCAGTCTAATACACTGGCTATTTTTTGCATTCATTGTCTATGACATTATTGGATGCCATTTTTCAGTCCGTGTTCTAACCAGTGTCACAAAAACAGTGCAGTGAACCAAGCAAGTCCCTTGCCCTTTTTCCTCAAGCACTGTTTTTTTTCTGATACTAAAATCTAATAAATGCAGCAATTGTACCATATTTGGATACTTTAGAAATCATTAAAGCATGCAAATGAATTGTTCAAAACGTTTGCCAGTTCATAATTTATTTAAATCGAATAAAAATATTTAAAAACATTTTGCAACCAGGGGGGCCTAGGCAGACTCGGCGGCAGGCTCGGTAGTGGACAGGGCAGAGGGCTGGGCGAAGAGCTGGGCAAAGGGATTCCACGCAGGGGCCTGGCCACAGGATTCTGAAAGAGACAGATGCGGGGGTTTGGATTCAGGTGAAGGGTTCCAGAGGCTCTCAGTTCTCTCTTACGCTTGTCAATAATGAATATCAAACTAAAACATAGCTTCATTATTATTAGCCGCCCTTTAATTAACTATTCGATTAATCGGCTCAGTTGCTCTGCAAGTATAAAATCTCGGAAAGGCCTACCGACTTTTTTATGTTTACTTTTCCATATTATAAACTTTCTATTCCAGTGAATTATTTTTCGTTATTTTGTATGTAAAAAAAACTTAGTACTGCCTTTTAATATAAATAGATGCGCAGGTAAGAGACCGGGGCCGGCTTGCTGGAATCAGTGTCTCAGCTCAGACTGGGTGAAGGAAAGCACTGTAAAGGCTGGGACGCGCGAGCGTCTTGAGTCGAGGTTTGAGTCCCGTTCAGCTCGTACGCTGCATGGCTTTCACAGTGCTTTCTTTACCCCCGTCTCAGTTGAGACGATGTTTCTAGAAAGACAGCCCAGGCGTTTACTATTGTTTTGTTCGTCCGACTTGTCGTTACTCAGAGCTCGATTGATCTAGATTAAAATATTTCTAGTGGTTTAAAAAAT
Source organism: Ixodes persulcatus (assembly GCA_013358835.2). Taxonomy (NCBI): domain Eukaryota; kingdom Metazoa; phylum Arthropoda; class Arachnida; order Ixodida; family Ixodidae; genus Ixodes; species Ixodes persulcatus. The sequence goes on along the minus strand of JABSTQ010011327.1, from coordinate 124,726 downwards.
TAATGAAGTAGTACGAAGGTTATTTTATAAATTGCTTAACTCTACTCTTGCAACATCATGGCGTCCCTCAACCTTTCATCTAGATTTAAGAAGTCGAGAATTACAATCTCGCCATTTAGGGTAACACCAATATTTCTACGTTGATTAAAAACAAAAACGTTCTTAAGATTTACGGTATTTTCGGCACGGAAATATGCAGCTATTAATGTACTGATATCGCCTCCATAATATTCACAATTTATAAATGCAACCACTGGCCTCCCTCTTCAGCTCACCAGTGTCAAACGCACTGCTAAATTAACAGTTCAATAAATACCCCGGTATACGTAACAACATGACAGTTGAACAGAACTTGATGCTTGAATCAATAAAGAGTTTAAAATAAATCGCGCACATAAAATAGCTTGTCGTGTAAAGACAACTACACTCGCAGAGCACGGTGACATAACTGACACTCCACTGGCACCCAACAAGCCGAACCTTGGCAAATAAGGACTACACAACGCTCTGTGGTATTCGGCTTGGAAATACCGGGAGGACTTTTTACTACAGCACACATCTACCGCGAAGAAGACAGCCATATTTTAACACACACAAAAAAAGTAAATCAAAATGACTACGAACACAAAACTAATCAATGAGAACGTCTCTCACGGTCTATTAGAATAAAAAGCACTTGCAAATAGCGCTGTACAGGGGGCCTTGCGGGCCGATCGCTCTGGATTGCACGTTGAACTCGTCGCAGGTTCCTGGCACAGAGTTCGACACGGTTCAAACTCATCGGATAGGGACAAAACGTACATTGCGTAGCAAGAATACCTATCCGCAGTGGCCAGGAGGACTTCTTGTCACTTACATGGAAGAGAAGGCGGTCCGTCGTGTCTTCGGTCCATCGAAGCTAGTGGTCACATGTATGCCCACAACAAAGGAAGATCACCGGTGTGTAGGCGCTGCCGAAAGAATATCCATGGTCTTGGCAATCCGCATGTTGAAGATCGTACTTGGCACTAAGGCGAAATGCGCTGCTTGTGATCGGAACTCTCGAACTAGATTTACCACATTTACCACAGAAGCGAAATCTACAGCAGGCCCGCAGGCCGCATCACACGCGAAACTAGGTCCGGTCTTCGCAGGCATTCCGGGTTTGTCAACGGCTAATGCGTCATCCGTCAAAGCACGTGATAACGCTTCTACCGCGCCTTCAGCTTAGGGAGAGGGAGAAAAAGAGAAAAAGAAAAGAAAGAAAGCAGCCCAGAACGGGGGGTGCGCTTACAAAGGCTAATCTTCAGGCCAATCTCAACAATGAACCCAACCAGAGGATTTGTCACTTGTACCCAAGGTTGATAGTGCAGTGGATGTTATGCGTGGCCTTGGGCTTTTATTCAGGTTCCGTGCTCTGCCTTATCACCAGCTTCGAGACTGTAGTCACGTGACCCTAACCGGAGACACGATTGGCCTAAAACACGAATAGCGTCTACCCTGCTGCCTATACTGATTGAACAGGACAGCTCTTTGAAGGCCAGCTTTTGAATTTCTAGAGGCTGTCCAGCCCAAAAGTGATTCTAAACGGGGCAAGTTTGAAGACACTATGTTTTACGTCGTATAACTCACATTAAAATTTAGAATGAAGAAATAAGCGCGACTATATTTTGCGCACGATGTCCACAAATAAATAAATAAATATGCATATATATATTTTTTTATCAATAAATTTAAAATTATTTGTACACTGTTAGGTTCACGTTTATAAACTTAAATTTTTTTTTACGAAAAAGTTACACATAAAATACACCACGGAAAGCACATCGTCCGACTTTCGACGCGCGATGAAACGCCGACGCTCACTGACAGAAGCTTGCGATGCTGCGCGGGCGCAACGCCTTCGCGACCGTTCGAAGGGCAAAGGATTCGCGACGTCATAGTAGCGTCTTCCAACTTCAGTGAGCTAACGGGGCTCGAGAGTACCACGCTCACATTTCCGCAGAGCGAGCGCGGCCGGCCAGATGGAGGCGCAGTATGCTCTCGCGTCACGATTGCTACGTCGTTGCTCTGCCTACACTGATGACATGTGCACTGGCAGTCGAAGCAGCCCTCCCGAGACTTCATTCGAGTCCAATAGATAACTTTCTAGCGCGATAGACTCACGTAAAAGTGAGAGTAGAAGTCGCCTTGGTTGGCGGCGTAAGCGGCGGCTTTATGTTTGTTGACACCTGCGTCAACAATGACAAATATGGACAGAAACATTAAATATAAAAATTAAAGCACGCAAAAAGAAATACAAACATGGCAGGGGCACGGGCAAAGTAGGAGACGTTAACGCTACGGAATGCATATACATACAAAATATACTGGAAAAGACAAAATAATTAAATCTAAAAAACGGAATTACGTTTTCAACGCCGAGGTATGGCAATGCGAAGGGAGAGCAGCAGGCAAAAAAACTGCCATAGTCCTATGGCAGGTAAGGACGTATTTGTGATCGCGGTTGTAAAGCACCGGCGACGTACGCCCCATGAAGTTGAGTAAATAAAATTCTCGCCCCAAGCGAGCGCGTGAATGACTCTTTTTTTACTTTCCTACCTCTGCAGTGCAAAAAAAAGGGTCGCGGGTTTATAGCTTAGGCGACACAAATATCGATAAGCCTTTGGTTATTGCAGTGCAATATTGACCAGCCTATACCATGACATCACCAATATTGGAAAACTCTTGGCTTTGACAGTTTAATATTAAACAGCTTAAGCCAGCGTATATTAAATATTGGAAAGCCATTGGCTCTGACAGTCCAATATTGTACAGGTTATGCCGGCGTATATCCAATATTCGAAAGCTATTGGCCTTGACAGTCCAATATTGGACAGCTTATGCCGGCGTATAGCCAATATCAGAAAGCCACTGGCTCCGACAGTCCAATATTGGACAGCTTATGCCGGCGTGTATCCAATATTGGAAAGCTATTGGCTTTGACAGTCCAATGTTGACCAGCCTGTGCCAAAGTATCACCAATATTGGAAAACCACTGGCTTTGATAGTCCATTATTGTCCAATGTGATTCCAATATTGGGAAACATATGGCTCGTTGGGCCACTGTTGGTCCATTCTTTGCCACATCAAATCCAATGTTGGCCCAATACGGTGTGCTGCCTGGGCTGCTTCAGCTGCTTCAGCAGCGCCGTGGACCGGAGGTCTGGATGCAAGACGTCCAAGGGTGTCTTGACCATCCGGCCCAGCAGAAGCTCGCAGGGGGCACGGCCAGTAACCTCATGGGGTGTGGTCCGGTACTGGAACAGTACCCGGGCCACCTGCGTCCGGAAATCCCCGGGCTGGCTCCTCTTGAGCTTGTTCTTGATGGTCTGTACCACCCGCTCGGCTGCATCATTGGAAGCGGGGTGGTACGGCGGAACCAGCATCCGGCGGATTCCATTCTTCTGCAGCCAGTCCAGGTACTCGGCGCTGGCGAAAGCGGGACCATTGTCGGACACAATGATGTCCGGCAATCCCTGCGCCGCGAAGACCTGCCGCAGCGCTGCAATGGTCGCGCTTGCCGATGGAGTGGTGACTGGCAGTGCCTCTACCCACTTGGAGAAGGCGTCTACTACCACGAGGAAGTAGTGGCCATTGAAGGGTCCCGCAAAGTCCACATGCAGGCGGGACCAGGGCCTCTGTGGGAACGGCCAGGGGGTGATCTCCACGCGACGCGAGGCTCGCTGGTTCTCCTGGCAGACCTGGCAGCCTTGCACCTGGTGCGCGATGTCCTGGTCCTAGGCCAGGCCACCAAACGTGCGACCGTGCCACCATCTTGGTCTTTTCCACGCCAGGGTGCCCCGCGTGCAGCAACTGCAGGACCTTGGCCCGGAGACTTTGTGGAATCACCACCCTGGAACCCCACAGCAGGCAGCCCTGCTCCAAGCTCAGCTCAGCGGCCTTGTGGCTGTAGGCCTGGTGATGCAGCTCCTCCCCTCGGGACACCGCCTTGACCACCTGCGACAGGACCGGGTCCCGGCTGGTCGCCTGCGCCACCGCAGTCCTGGTGAGCACCCCCGAATAGGCCCGCTCCAGCAGGAAAACGTCAGCTGGTTCTGGAACGGCAGCAGGCACCTCCGACAAGGGCAGGCGGCTCAGGGCGTCGGCAGGTCCCAGGTCCTTCCCAGGGCGGTAGACCAGCTTATAGCTGTAGGCCGCCAGCGCCAAGGCCCAGCGTACCACACGAGGCGATGTTTGCACTGGGACAGCCTTGTCAGGTCCCAGCAGCCCCAGCAGCGGCTTGTGGTCTGTGACCGCCTCGAATTTCCGGTCCCACAGGTACTGATGGAAGCGCTCAACCCCGAACATGAGGGCCAAGCCTTCCTTGTCGAGCTGGCTGTAGCGTTGCTCTGCCGCATGGAGACGACGAGAAGCAAACGCCACAGGGCGTTCCTGACCATCCTGACCCCGGTGCGACAGGACGGCTCCTACCCCGTACGGCGACGCATCTACGGTGAGGACTACAGGCTTGGCCGGATCGAAGTGTACCAGCACTGGAGCCTTGATGACCAACTCCTTGCTGTGCTGGAAGGCCAAGTCCTGCTCCTTCTTCCAGGCCCACTGCTGCCCATCACGAAGCAGACGATGCAGCGGCTCCAGATGCGTCGACAGGTTGGGCAGGAACCTCCGGTAGAAGTTGATGAGGCCGAGGTAGCTCTGAAGCTCCTTCTTGCTCTTGGGCTTCGGCGCCTTGAGCACGGCCTCAATCTTGCGGGGTGCCGGGGCCAGGCCAGCCTGGGAGATGATGTGTCCCAGGTACTCCACACTGGGGGACAGGAACACGCACTTGTCCAGCCTCAGCTTGAGACCGGCGTCCTGCAAGCGTGTCAGGACTTTGCGCAGGTTCTGCAAGTGGTCCCCGTCGTCGGTACCGGTCACCAGGATGTCGTCCAAGTACACCGCCACGTGCCTCATGCCCCTGAAGAGGTTGTCCATCTCCCTCTGGAAGATGGCTGGGGCTGAGGCCACGCCGAACGGTAGGCGCGTGTACTGGAAGAGTCCCATGGTAGTCGAAATGGTGACATACTTCCGGGTGGCATCCTGGAGCACCAGCTGCTGGTAGGCGTCTCGAAGGTCGAGCTTGGAGAACTTCTGTCCCCCGGACAGAGCCGACCAGAGATCTTCGATCCGAGGCAGCGGGTACTTCTCGACGGTAGCGACGGGGTTGATGGTGACCTTGAAGTCCCCGCAGATCCTGACGCGGCCGTCTCGCTTGAGGACTGGGACAATTGGTGCGGCCCACTCTGAAGTCTTGACGGGCACCAGGATTCCCTCTCGCTGCAGTCGTTGCAGCTCCTGGGTGACCCCGTCCTTCAGGGCGAACGGCAGCGGACGCGGCTTGAAGAAGCGAGGCCGGGCTCCCTCGGGAACGTGGATGCCGACCGTCGTGCCGGCGAAGGTGCCCACCCCCGGCTGGAACAGGGACTGGAAGTCGGTCAGGAGGCTCGGGACGTCCTTCACTACGTGCAGCGCAGCTTCCTGGTACTCCGGCAGCCGAACACCCAGCGAGTGAATCCAGTTCCGGCCCAGCAGCGTCGGCGACGACCCCTTGGTTAGATAAAGGGGAAGGATTGCCTCCCTGTCGCCAAGGCGAACGCTGACTTGGGCCCGACCCTGGACCTGGGAAAGCTGCGCGGAGTAGCTGCGCAGCATGACGTCCGACGCCTCGATGGACACGCCAGGGAAGGTCCGCTTGAACAGCTTCCCGGCCATGACCGACACGCTGGCCCCTGTGTCCAGCTCCATGGTGTGGGGTGCCCACAGATTTTGACAGACACCAAGTAAGGTGGCACAGACGATGGAGGCTTGTTCGTGTGCCACACGTCGAAAATCTGCGGGTCCTCGGCCACGACGTGGAGCCTCGTGGAGGGGGGACCCGAACCTGGAGCCGCTCGTCCCCGCCGCGTTCTCTTGCGACGGCCACCCTGGCCGCGGGCTTGGCTGGAACCCGGGCTTGAACCAGGCTGCTGCTGCTGCTGCTGGCCGCCGCTCGTCCTCCCCCCTCGGCAGACACGTGCGAGGTGCCCAGTTCTCCCGCACGTGAAACATTGTGCTTGGACGAACTGGCACTGTGAAGGGGAGTGGGCAGCACCGCAGCGGCTGCAGGCACCGCTCCTTGCCGCCATCTTGTTCAGCGCCGCTTCCGTCGACGGTGAGCCGGCCGCACGCGCAATCTCGCTGGCGTCCTTGGCTGCTGCTTCCATCGCCTGCGCTGCCTTCACCGCGTCGTCCAGCGAGGGGTCGGGGAGCTCCAGGAGTCGCGTCTGCATGGCGGGGTTGTTGATGCCGCAGACGAACCGGTCCCGGAGTAGCGAGTCCAACTGGTCGCCGAAGGCGACGGTGTTCGCTAACCCTCGTAGCAGCAGCGACGAACTGGCCGAGGGTCTCCCCGTCCCGGCGGCTCCGGTTGTTGAAGCGGAACCGCTCCATAAGCGTGGACGGCGCCGGGCTGAAGTGCGAGCGCAGCGTGGCGAGCAGCTCACCCAGCGTTTTCACGTGCGGCGTGGCCGGCTTGAGGAGGTCGAGCAGGAGGCTGAAGACGCGGGTCCCGCAGCTGGCCAAGAAGATGTCCCGTTGTTTCGCCTCGGGCGTGTCGTTCGCCCGGAAGAACACGTGGACTTGTTCTTCGTAGACAGGCCAGGCGGACCCATCTCCCTCGAACGGCTCGAGCCTCCCGTACAGCGGCATGGCGACAGGAGCGGGGGGCGGTGTTCCGACTCTCTCGGCGGCGTGGGCCGAACCGTGCACGTTGTCAGACGCCAGTGTCACGGTTCCTCGTCGCCAGTGTCACGATCCTTCTGGAACGTTGACGAAGGGGGCCGAAGCACCCGCCGAGAAGAGACGACTGCAGCCTGGTTGTGAGGGTGGACGATGACTGACCGGGGCGGCGTATGCTCCACGGTGTTTATTTGCCACGCCGAACGCACTATGCCGTAGGTAATTAGCGGAGCGCGAATGCTATTGATTGCAGAAGTGTTGTAAGTTGGGCGATTCGGGCGAGTCACGCAGTGCACTGGGTGACTTTCAGCATGTCTTATTCTTCCCTTTGAGTATAAATTCAGTTGCGAGACAGCGCTTGTTTGTTGTGCACGTTTCTTCTCTCTGTCCTTGTCTTTTTGTGCGCTGTTCTGCTCACTATACGCTATTGATTGCAAACTGATGCTAATCCTCTATACATAGCGTGACACAGCTAATGGCGAAAGTTTATGGTCACTGATAATGTGAGAGCGGCAAGGAGAAGCTTCCCTTGCTCTGCACTTAGCGCGAGCGTCTTACCTTCGACAACACTATGTGGTTTTGTGCACCTCAAGCGCGCTCAAGCAGGTAGGGCATTCGAAAGACACGCCCTGTCGTTGTCACTCTGTCAATGACTTTAGTGGTCTTTTTCTGTTCAAATCGAAATTCATTATTCAAACCTACTAGTCAGGTGGAACGTGAATATGTAGAGCACTAACGGAAAAATCGCTGATGTCGTATTCGGGTTGAGAGTGTCGCGCAGCGAGTGAGTGATATCGTTAGCGCGAAGAGGACATCAGCGCTGTTTTCGTATTTTATTTTCAAAGAACAACGACGGGAAGAATATTTTTCTTTTTCTGGTAATGTTGCAAATGAACATATCGCACGAGAGTGGTAGTTAAAGGGGCGATGCAACGATTTTTGTATATTGCGCAAATACCGCTTAGAACGGATCCCTGACGTTAATGACCTGTGAAATACCCGTTCGTTTTTCACCACACGCAATCGAAGTCGCAAAAAAAAAATAAAGAAAAACGAGCAGAATTCACCCCCTCAACTCGCAGCCAGAACAAGGGGCCACGTGATCTGGAGCCGATTATATGCCTCCAATGTTGATCATAGCCATGCGCTGGGGTTGGCAAGGCACAGGACACGCGCTGAGTTCCGGACATTGTTATGGTTCGGCTATTGTCGTCATTGCGGCGATTGGACACGGGCCACTACCCGAATGCTTCTCGAGCTATCGATTATCACGAGCCCAAATCGAGTGTCCACGCCATGCTCGGGTCCAGTCTTTGAGCCGCATTCAAATATCGTCACTGGGCGGTACTGCTACCGCCCAGCTACGTCATCAGGTTTTGCGAAGGAGAGATTGAATGAAAACGTTCGGTTTTGTCCTCGAAATTACTGCGCAACAAAGGTGTTTCTTGGTCAGTGGCGTTGCGTGCGAGTATCCTTGAGTCCCACTAGTGCCAGTAAGCTCGTGTAAAGTGAAAAAACATTCCAATTGAATATCGTTGCACCACCCCATTTAAGACAATAGCCTTTCAAATCTAGAGAAAAAAAATTGACCGCATCTCCACGTGGTGAATGATGTTGCTTGGGGCGAAGCTCTGGTGGTGCTTGTCTGCGTAGACGCCGAGCCGCAGCATGCCGAGCCTTTTCATTCATGTCAGTAGGAGAATGTGTGGTTTTCTTCTTTTTCTTTTTTAAGCAGACAGATGGGATGGCATCTCAGAACCCCCTACTCTTTTTTTTCTTCTTTTTCTTTGAGCCTTTTCATTCATGTCAGTAGGAGAATGTGTGGTTTTCTTCTTTTTCTTTTTTAAGCAGACAGATGGGATGGTATCTCAGAACCCCCTACTCTTTTTTTTCTTCTTTTTCTTTTTTCATAAGTTTTTTCATCTTCTTTTTCCATTTTTTTTTTTTGTTTTGCCCATAGTCGAGCACGTGAGCATGTGCTCACGTGCTCGTGAGCACGTGATCTCACGAGCAGAAGCACGAGCACCCGACGCCGGGCCTACGGCGGACGGCGGACGGCGAACGGACATGGCTAGCCCCTAAGGAGCTTCGCCCCTAAAAAAAACGATAAAACGGTGATTGCTTGCTTGCGCTAACAGTGTTCGCGCGATGCACGTAATGCAACAGAGCCAACCACTCGCTCATCATGTTTCTCTCGCTGCCCGTCGTCATGCCAATGTTTCGTCAACGCGATAAGAGTTTATATTATGGGTGTCCCTGCCAATCGATTACCAACGTTGCTAAGCCATTGGCTAAGACAGACTAATGTTGGCCAGCCGTGCCAATTGATTGTCAACATCGGTAAGCCATTGGCTAAGACAGGCCAATGGTTGGCCAGCCTAAGCCAATTGATTATCAATGTTGATAACCCATTGGCTAAGACAGACCAATGGTTGGCCAGCCTAAGCCAATTGATTATCAATGTCGATAACCCATTGGCTAAGACAGACCAATGTCGGCCAGCCTAAGCCAATCGATTACCAACGTTGGTAACCCTATGGCTAAGACAGGCCTATGTTGGCCAACCTAAGCCGATCGATTACCAACTTTGGTATAAAATGTCCTCGAGGTTGTAGTGGCAAGAGCGGCGCTTCCTTATAATGGGCCGCGTGAAGACGGTCTACGTAGATGACCGCGAGGGGAGAACGTGGCGCTGGAGTTCCGGGCCCGAGGAGAATTGGTGGCATATGTGCGATGAGCGAAGAAAAAGGCGAGGCTGAGGCGGTACGCTTCTCCCGTACGTAGCACCGTAGCACTTCTCTTTGTGGTGTAGTGGTAGGGAGTCTTTACCGTTCTGTTGCCGTCTCGGTCATGAATGCGAGGAAAAAAACGGACACATGCTTCGCGCCGGGATGCAAGTCGGGCTACCCGGACAACAAGGGCAGCCGGAGCACCAGCGATCGTAAGCCGTCGCTGTTTCGTGCGCCAAAGGAGGAGTGGCGCAGAATAGAGTGGGAACGAAATCTTAAGCGAGAAGATAAACGCCTCGCCGATACATCAGTGGTGTGGGAGAGACATTTTGAACCGCGCTTTATCCTTCGGGATTATGTGCACATCGTCAATGGCGAAGAGGCTATAGGATTCCACGGAGTAGGACAGTGCTCGCGGAAGATGCCGTGCCACTTTGCTGCATTATTTCCCGGCGTACCACTCAAAGACGATGCCCCGTGAAAAGCCAACAAGGAAGCGGACAGCAACTGTAGTGACCCAGCCAGTGAAAAAATACCGCCAGTCGCGCGATATCCATGAACTGTCGATTTTTCCGCTTGATGAACCCGACAAGTCGAGCTTCATAGGTGCTCAACACACTGCATCTGTACATGAGGCACCAGAAGCTACCTACACGGTTTTGGTCGCGGATTTACATACCGAACTACTCTGGTGTCATCTACGCGACATGACGTCTTTACAGCAAGAAGAGTGCGGTGATCTCCCACGAAAAGGTCGTGAGCTTTGCACCAGACCACAGTGGGTTAATTGTTGCTCAGTGTTCCTTTCATAGACGAGAAACAATAGGCTGTTTAAGTTTGTGTTTATATTGCATTTTAATGCTTCATGTACTCCCAATCGAGGTATTTTTTCTTTATAGACTGCCTTCCACAAAAGACAATTTGCTATATGTTCGCCAGTTGCAGTGGCACCTCGGCCGTTCCCAAACGCGCTCGGCCTTGCACCTTCCACAACGCTGGTCCCCGGATCAGCAACACAATGACAAAAAAACAAAACACCGTTTGCTCGAAGCGCTAACCGCGGCTAAAGTTAGCCGCAGTACCTAGGAGAGGGATTTTTTAATCACGTGACTGGTTCGGTAAGGATGCGGGGAAACATGGCAGTATACCCCGGTGAGTGAGCGCCGCTCGCCTTGGAACTAATATCTCGTTTTAGCTGCAATATCAGGCGCGTTAGTCAGCAACGAATGGTACCGAAGGCTTTTGCTTTGCCTTGCCTCACTTAAATCGCAAAGCATGAGCCATGACCTCGCCGCATTTTTTAGATAGTCTTTCGATTCTGGCCATTCCTAAGCCTAAATGAACGCGATAATTGTCGGCATGGCAACGTCTTTGGAAAGTGGATTGCCTTGACCCAATCGGCCGGGTATTGATAGCACACAAAGCAGACAGCGTCCCAAGAGACCTTTTTCTAAGTTTTCAATGCACCGAGGTGCATGCTACGAGTGTAGCTGCACGTGTTTCACGTGCTGGCGTCTACAGTAGTAATTGTTCTAAAGCAAAAAGTATAAAATAAATTTTGCCTTACACGCGCGTTCGTCAAAGCCTTATTATGATTATTTACTTCGAATCTTTTATAAGAGGAAGGCCGGCGCGCGCGGACCGTAGAATTACACTTCCACCGTTCTCCTGATGCTTGGGTAAATTAGAAAAAGGTATATTGGGACGCTGTCTGCTTTTGTGTGCTATCAATACCCGGCCGATTGACTCAAGGCAATCCGCTTTCCAAAGACGTTGCCATGCCGACAATTATCGCGTTCATTTAGGCTTAGGAATGGTCAGAATTGAAAGGCTATCTAAAGAATGCGGCGAGGTCATTGCTCATGCTTTGTGATTTATGTGAGGCAAGGCAAAGCGAAAGCCTCCTGCACCATTTGTTGCTGACTAACGCGCCCGATATTGCAGCTACAACGACATATTAGTTTCAAAGCGAGCAGTGCTCACTCACCGGGGCACCGCCATGTTTCCCCGCATCCCTACCGAGGCAGACACGTGATTTCAAAATCCCTCTCCTAGTTACTGCGGCTAACTTTAGCCGCGGGCAGCGCTTCGAGCAAACGGGCCCAGATAATTTATCCGCTCACCATTGAAAAAGTGCCAGGTTTATTGAGATTTATTAGTCTATTTTTTCTTATTATATCAGTATCGCGCGGTTTCTTTCGCAGCTCGTGCAGCTTAAGTGACAGCGTTGCTGAATGATCTGTCAGTTCTGAGGGGGCTCCATATTAATTAAATAATCTCCCTCAAAAACACGCGAATATTCCAAGTAGAGGATAGCACAGAGGCATTAGTTCAAAGGCAGAACTACATTTTTTCACATTAGCAATTGTTCCGGGTCGCGAAAGACTCCCGTTGAACCTCAGTAGTACCTGCAGAACAGCGCCGACGACGAAGCTGACGGGGGCGCGCTCCTAGAGCGCAGCACAAATCAAATGATCTCCCTCAAAACCCGCGAATATTCAAAGTGAAGGATGAAACACACTCGATACCCGTTTTCACCTCAAGAAAAAAGCAAGTTTTGCGCATTGTTCATACGCGGCGCGAAGTAGTTCTTACGAGATATGCCTATCGGAAAAAAAAGCTATGCTTTTGGCGCTTGGAACGTGTTTGCCTTGATAAGATAACCTATATCTAATCTAAAATTCACCTACATCTATCTTAATTATCAGCATAAAGGGGAAAACTAGTAATACTCCGCGAGGAGCCGGACCTGTTTTACTTCGGTTCTTGAGGTGAAAACAGGTATAGTCCAAAGGCAAAACTACAATTTTTCAAATTATCAGTTCTTCTGCGTCGCGGAAAGCTCCAGTCGAACCACAGTAGTACGCACCGAACAGCACCTACGACGGGGCTGACGGGGCGCGCTCAGGGCTGAGCACAGCAGCGCCACGGTGTCGTCTACGCGCAAAATCTTCATGGGGAGGCCTCCGCTCCTGCCACTACAACTTTCTAGAACATTGTAACGTTGGTAAGCCATTGGCTAAGACAGGCCAATGTTGGCCAGCCTAAGCCAATCGATTGCCAACGTTGGTAAGCCATTGGCTAAGACAGGCCAATGTTGGCCAGCCTAAGCCAATCGATTACCAACGTTGGTAACCCACCAGTGTTGCCATCGCTGGGCGTCAGAAATCCACTAAAAAGCAATAAAAAATCCGCCAGATTCCGCTAGATTCTAAAACATATCCGCTAAATGTCCCGCAGAGACTTATCTTATTTAAAAAACAGTGAAATTTCGTATGATAAAAGCCTTTATCATTCTTAAAAGTTTCCCAAAACTATGAGAGCTGAAATAACATATAAAAGAGTCTTCCAAAGAGTGTAACTAGAATACTAGAGGCTTCAGTGCTGCGGTTGTCGTCAGCCTCATCCCAGACGAGGCTAAAAGTTATAAATGTTTACACTGATGAAAAAAAACAACAACAGAGAACTCACAGGCCACCGGAAAACACATCGAGGTCTTCGTCACCACTGTCGTCGTCTGACACCATCTCCACAGGACCGCTGGTACTTGTTGGGGGACCAGAAAGGTGACTTGGTTGCACATACGTTGCAGACGTTCCGATTGCACTAACAACCCCCACAGGAAGTTCGTAATCAAAACAACTCTTGTGTCGCTTCAGCCCCGCTCTTACGACGAGGATGGCGTTTGTTGTTTCAGGTTTCAGCTTTTTCCTCAGCCTGGATTTTACTATGTTAATCTGACTAAACGTCCTCTCTACTTCGGCATTTGAGTAGGGCAGCACCAGCATCGAAATGGCAAATCCGGCCAACTCGGCGAACGGATTTTCGCCACAGGCGTCCTGTAGGAGTGAACTTCACACCAGAACGACTGCGTGGGCGATATTTGCTCTCAGCTAAGGAGAGTGATTTTGCTCCACTGGTTTTGAATTGTTTTGATTGTTTCAGGGCCGGGCACTGCCATTGCTTCCAGCAGAGGAATCAATGGCACCTTAACGACACACAAAGTGCTTTCGACCGATAAAAGTGATGTCTTCTGGAGAACTGTGATGTTGTCTGGAAGTCGCTGTCTGATTTGATCTACCAGCGTGGTAAGGAACCCAATGCAGCTTTCTCGCATCACAGCTTCATCTGCGAGAGAGAACTCGTCAGTCTTCTCGGCCTTCATGTTGTCACCGTACGTCTCAAACAGCTAGGTAGCCCAGATATCGCTTGAGGTACAAGTGGTCCTCAAGTCTGGACGTCAGAACGTCCATCGGCTCTGTCGGAATTACGACTTTTGAACCAAGCTCGAAAGGAAAGTCATCAGGTCTTTCAGCAGCTTTGTTTGGTTCACATCTTTCACCTCGAATGCCTTGTTAACCTTCTGAACATCTGTCAAGATCGGTCTCAAAAAAGCAAGTACCCCAGATTGATCTGGTTTTCGTACATACCATACAGCACCTCTGCCGCACAGCACTTTTCAGTGCGCCTCGCCATCTCGAAGTGCGTCTTCAATTTGCTCCCCTGGTCTACGATCCTTGATACAGCTATTTCAAGAAATAGCCACCGCGTCCTGCACGCTTGCGCAATCTGTTCATCGCCGTCATTCATCAGACCGTAGGGCTTCTTGTACGCAAGTTGCCGGGCAGGGGATCTTGCGAACCAGTTGTACGTTTCGCTTATTATAGGTATTCCAAGTTTCTTGGCAATGCTTCCGCCGTAGCAGCCGACATGGCTAGCTGCAAAGAGTGGCAGACGCAGCGGATCAGTACAAGGTGGGAAGCCTCAGCTTTCAACTTCCGATGAACGCCATTATTGATCCCTGTCATAACGCTCGCGTTGTCTGTCCCTATGCCTCTCATCCTTTTTAGTTTAAGACAATACTCCATCAGAGTGTATTTCACGGCCGCCACAATTCCATCTGCCGTGCACACTTCCAAGGTGTACAAGTTAAGAAATGTGGTCACGATCGTTGACTTGGTGACACTGTGATAGATGATAGAAATGGCAAGGAATTTTATGACACTGACGTCCGTCGACTCATCAATGATCAAGGTGTAATAGCTGTCCCCAATGTTCTATGCCAGATCCGCCTTGAAGTGTGGGCCAAGAACGTTCTTAATCACGGAAGACAAACAAGTCACGGATTTGTTTGTCTGAGACGGGTGCAACAAGTGACCAGGAGCCCTCCTACCCTGCTGAAGTTAAACAATTTCTGCATTTTTAGAGGACACGGAAATTGTTTTTCGCAGGACGATTTTGAATCGGTGCACTGCGTGAAGCATCCGCCAGAAATCCGCTATGCATGGAAATGGCCCGTCAAAAAATCCGCTAGCCACTAGACTAATTTTTTCTCGTAAGAAAAAAACATAAAATCCGCCAGATTTAGCGGAAAATCCGCTAAATTGGCACCACTGTAACCCACTGGCTAAGAAAGGCCAATGTTGGCCTGTCTAAGCCAATCGATCACCAATGTTGGTAACCAATTGGCTAGACAGACCAATCTTGGCCAGCCTGAGCCAATCGATTACCAACGTTGGTAAGACATTGGCTTTGAAAGGCCAATGTTGGCCAGCCTAAGCCAATCAATTTCCAATGATGGTAAGCCATTGGCTAAGACAGGCCAATGATGGCTAGTGTATGTCTGTACCTCAACATTGGAATTACAACGGCTATATTGGCCCGTCATTGACCCATTGTTTTCCAGCTGAAAACCAATATTGGCCCAACGTTATGTGCTGCCTGGGAGGTCTCTAAAACAGGTGATAATTGAGACCTCCAATTATTAATGACAGCGAAAATTTTCTAAGTGATAGTGGCTATGTGTTAGTGACGCAATAAGAAGCTCAAAGTATATTTATGGTCACGCATTTATGATCTTAAAGGAGAAGGCAAGTATAGTAAACACAAGTAGTCACCTGTGTGTCTCCTGAGAGCATCGTGATCTGCCTTCATAACAAATCCAAAACAGTTGCCTTTGATGATATGGGGAATCATTTTTGCGGTTTAAAGAAACTATACATTGTGCTCGGTCTCATGTCTGCAGTCATTCAGTTTTCTTAAGATATCCAATTCAAATAATATATTTATACACAAAAAGTTGAGCTCCTCGGGTGAAAAGCGTGTCAAACAAAGACAGCTTCTGAGTGCCTCACAAAAGTGCCTGAGGCACCGAATATGTGATGCCGAAAAGAAACCGTATGCGTGGCAATCACTCGAGTGCAGCGTTGTCCATGCCGGATTTACTTTCGGTGCTGCTGAAAGTAAAAAGAATCTGTTGAAACTTCAAACAAATAAATATGTCTACCCAAATTCATAAAGTGGTACCTGGTATTTGACTTGAGCCCAGCTTGCTGGAGGTGAATTCTCTTGCGCCATTTAGTTTTATTTCCCAAATTATACGGAATAGACATCAGACTTCAATTGACGTATCTCATATACTCAATACGTTGTAAAGAAATGTCCGTATAAACGAATAGTTTCCTAAGATAAACATTGGGAAATGCTGATAATGAATACTTTCGCAGAGTTGATAGCTCAAAAAATTTCCTACTCGGCCTAGGATGGACCATCAAAACATCTCTCGAGTACTTAATTTCTTCAAAGGAACCGATGGAGACAATAGACCCCTTTCAAAAGTGTGACAACTCTGTGCGCCTCGGGCAACAGTGCACGCGCTCTCCATGGTGAAGGAATGTTTTTTCTTCGGCCCGCTGGCTCTGCGTGAAAAAGTGGCATGGCAAATGAAGTAACGCGGCTGTTTCCCGCCGCCGGCTGCAAAAATAACCTTGCTAGCTAGCTTGCTAGGTATGAAACCTGAAAACAAAGATGATGACAAATCATGACAAATATAATTAAATCATGATGTGTCTGCAAGTCCCCACTAAACTTGCATAAAAAGATGCCCTCAAGGGGAACCTAATGCGGCGCTGTCCCAAATCTGCATGGAAGCATAAAGTAAAATGGTGTTAGTGGATGCCTCAGTAACATAAAAGAAGATTAAAAAAAAAAACCGCCTGCGAGGTAAAGCTTTTTTGTTGTTGTTTTTTCGTTTGTTCGCGGTGTCTAGCGTTACGTCCGACGGAACCCAAAATAAAAATTAAAGTTACGTCCGACGTAACTTTACGTCAAGGTTTTGAGTTACGTCCGACGTAACCCAATATGAAGATTAAAGTTACGTCCGACGGAACTCCAAACAAAAATTAAAGTTACGTCCGAAGGGAATCGAAATAAAGATTAAAGTTACGTCCGACCAGACTTGTACCGTACGCATTACAAGTAATCAAATTACTTGTAATCGATTACTTTTTGGAGTGATTTTGTAATCAGTTGATTACTTTTATTAGGCAGTAATCACAAGATTAATCTGATTACTTTTTGAGGTAATAAAATTACTTGTAACCGTTACTATTTTTCCATGGAACCCCCCCCCCCCCCCCCCCCTGGCACACGCCTTTTTTTTTCTGAAATGACAAAAATCGAATTTGTTTTTCCTTTCGAACGGAAAAAAGAAAGATTTTTGCGGAGCTGTAGGAAACGAGGTCAATCCCTTTCTATGTACAGTTTCTGTGGAATGTCCGTTTTTTTCTGTTTTTTTTTCGAGCTGAGACTGGGAGTGGGAAACCCCAGGGAAGCCACAGTGCGTGACAAAGGTCATGCAGGGCGAAGTTTGAGGGAGCAGAATGTAGCTTTGTAAGTCCTTCGTTCAAACTAGCCCTTTCACGCACACACACACAGAAATAACCACTTCTTCCTAGACGCGACACGCAAAAGAAAAGAAAAACATTAACTAAATGGAAACCGCAGCACGCGTGCTGCGACCCTGAGACTGCTGCGGGTGACTTGCCTCTTAGCTGTAGATGGCTGTAGATGAGAAAGTTAGCCACTGCAGTACAACCGCTAACCAGTAAAGTCTTTAACCTGCACCACGCTGTAGTAATTACACGAACGCGTGCCGGTACCACGACCTACGCCGGTACGAAACTCGTCCAGGTCGAAACGGGCAGCGGGTGGGAGTAACTTTATTTTTTTATTTCGAGTTCCGTCGGACGTAACTTTAATTTTCACATTGGGTTCCGTCGGACGTAACTCGAAATCTTAGGGTAAAGTTACGTCGGACGTAACTTTAATCTTTATTTCGAGTTCCGTCGGACTTAACTTTAATTTACGTATTGGGTTACGTCGGACGTAACTCGAATCCTTACGTAAAGTTACGTCGGACGTAACTTTAATTTTTATTTTGGGTTCCGTCGGACGTAACGCTAGACACTGCGTTGTTTTTTTCGCGCGTTTATTGTTAAAGTGTAGAAAATGTTCGCAGGACTGATACGGGAATTCGACTGCTCGTTTATCCTCGCCAATGCTATCTGTCTACCGAGCAACACCAAATAAATGTGCGATAAAATAACAACGTAGTGTATGAAGCAACTGCATGCAAAATTGTGAGGCTGGCCGAAAGGCAACGATTCCGTCGGGTAAAACCGACGCTCGTTTATACGCGTCAAACGTATACCTGGCTGACAGCAATAGTAAAGAAAACGCAAAGCAGTATAATGCAGAACCAATATATTATCCTCATTGAGCAAATGCATGCGAATTCGTGAGGTTAGCCAAACGGTCGCGGCAGCGGACGGTCCGATAGGTATATATAAGTACTCCCTTCCGTCCGAATTTGTCAGTGTATCCATATTGCGTGCAGACCGGGACACAGCACTGTGTTGGCATCTTCACTGATACTCTGGAGCGCGTAAACTGTCCTTAGAACAACACATGAAGCGCCTAAAGCTCGGTTGGCGCACAGCGAGGTTGCGACCTGGGGCCCTATGTTGCACGTTTTGGACTCCCACGGCGACTATGGAGAAGGAAGTGACGTCAACAACGCAGCAAACGCAGATTGGGGGTTGATTTTCTTTTCTTCTGTCAACATCCAATATGCGTTTGCTGTGTCGTTGACGTCACTTCCTTCTTTATAGTCGCCGTGGGAGTGCAAAACGTGCAACATAGGGCCCCTGCTTTCCTTCACCATGTCTCGCAGCTGCTGACCGCCTCGCTGTTGCCATGGTTACCATGCCGAGACACAGTTGCCGGGTTTTCTGCAAGGGGTCTATATCGCTTTTTCATTCCGCCTCTCCGCCTCTCCGCACCCCAAGTCATGGACACCCCAGCCACTTCCCGAAAAACATTCCTGGCTACGCCACTGATAGGAACTCAAAAGAAAAACCCTATTGAGTTTCAATTGAGACTCAACGCGGTGTATTGAGCGAATCCTTTACAATTTCTATTTAAACTCGTTTAATTTTTTTTTTTTTTTTTTTTTTTTCACAGGAAGGTACAAAATTTTATACTGGATTAAGATCAAGTAATAGCATCTTCGATCAACTGGCTACGAACTGGCCTGAAACCAGGAGAGTGCACAGCACTCCTCGGTTGCGCAGCAAACTGCGCCGCGCCGGTACACCACGGCGAACGCCACCATATGTCACTTCGCGTTTTGTTCTTTCTTGCGTTGTACCAACGTTGCGTAGTACTGACGAACACGCGCGGTGCCCATCTGCTGTCAATTTCTACTGGTTTTACTCGCGGATTTAGCGGTCACACAAACGAACATCGTGGACGTGATTCTCCATGGGACCACGAAGCGGATGACAATTCCACAGGTATATTTTGCCCATTATTGTCAGTTCAAGAAAGAGTACTACCAGATAGTAACCGTAAGTACGTTAGGTGTCATCGAAACGCTTCACAACGCTTTCCACGAAGTTCATAACTTTCGGGCGCTCCTTGCCGTTGCAGCAATCGCCAGTAATCGCGGCGATGGTAAGAAGCTCGTCGTCTCGCTCTCAGAAGAGCTGATGAATTCATCGAGTGCAGCTGCGAGGCGTGTTCGTTTTCGCAAGGTCGCCATCTCGATAAACTGCGCGTCTGCTATTCCCGCCATCCCCTCGATTCCCCGCTCCTGGCCGCAATGCCTGATGGGACTGCACCCCGGCGCACCGTCGATTTTCTTGGTGCGCGTTGGGCAAGGGCGTTGGGGCTAGGGGTGTCGCGAACCGCCCGAGGTTCGAGTTCGACCAGGTTCGACTTTTTCGAACTTTTAGTAGAAAATTCGACGAACCTTGTATTGAGGTTCGACTCGTGTGCGCATGCGCGACAGGCTGGCCAGTTGGCTTCGGATTGGATGGTGATGGTTAAGGGATGAATTAAGGGCAGCGCTGATTGGTTATTTCAGTTATACAGTGCAAAAACTTAAGTTATTAACTTCTTCTGTGATTAAAATTGGTTTCTTTTAATTGCAACTGTTTATAAAATAAAATAACCCTGTTCATAAAAAAAAATTCTCCAAACCTAGACATGCTTGTATCAAGGTCTGGCCACACTGTCCACAAAGTCGAACCGGTCGAATCTGGTGAAAAGGTCGAAGGTTCGTCGAACCGGTTCGACCCAGTCGAACCCCGAAAGTTCGACCTAAAATTCTGGTTCGACAAAAGTTCGCGACACCCCTAGTTGGGGCAACGAAAAGCTGCACCGGGAGAGTGCGCTGCGCTCCGTTGATCGAGGACGTCGGGTGCGCACCGGTGCACTTTATTGAAAACAATGGGGCGAACCTCGCTGCCCCAGTACGCACTGGTGCGGATGGTCAGCGGTCCCTGGTGGCAAAATGTTGCACTGTCGACGACGGCGGAAGCCGGCGGTCCTAGGCGGTCCCTTGCTCACCTTGCTGTCCTCCTCTTCTGCCAGGCACTGAAATAGAGGCGACACTGGCTTTGTGCTTTTGCACTTTCCGGCCGTTTTCAAACGTTCCCGGTGAAAAATTTGGTGAGTGGCATCTTCAAGTTGCAGCAAACCCTCAGCGCTATCTTTGACCGATTCCTCCAGTTTTATCTAATCGGTGCTTTCCGCCTACGCCGGGGTGTGTTCACGTCGCCGCTTTTTGGCTGTTGAAACCTCGGGCCTGAGACTGCGATAGTTCCCCCGGACAGCGCTATAGAAACTCCCGCAGGGGACCCCTCTCGAACTTCGCAGGTAACAATGGACGAGGCAGAGTTGTCCCCCAATTTGGATGATCCTCAACTCATCGAGGGAATCCGCGAAAGGCTCAACCTCAAGATGGCAGACGCTCTCAGCAGACCTTGCTCCGGGACTGACACGAAAGACTGCCGCCTCCTAGACGATGTGACATCATGGAATGAACTTCTGCATCCTGTGGGATTCGAAGTGTACGAGTACGAACCCGGACGCTTCGCGCTGAACTCTCTGAACGCCCACTTCGAAGAAATGACGGGCGACAGCGAGCATATTCAGGAAGGTGCATTTGCTTTCTATTTCTTGCTCAAGACGCACCGCTGCATAAAGGTGCTCAAAATGAAAGAACATCTTTTACTCGTTCATTGCTTTCCTCTTGTGAAACTCGCTTTCTTGGAGAACAAAGGCCTGGAGGTTGTGAAGGTACGGCACTCGTACATGGCTCCTTATCCTTCTTGCGAGCTTGTTCAAGCAGCTGCTAACATAACCAGCCTCCGGCGAGTGGTGCTGTACGAGCTGGAACTCACAACTCTCGGTGCCCAACAGCTGGCTGAGGTTTTGGCTCGTAATGAATTGCTCGAGTCTGTGCAACTTCATTATGACGTGTCGGACGGCCGAGATCAAGATGTGCTGTTCAGATCAATTGCCGGCCTTAGACTTCTCTCCAGTGTGTCCCTTAACAGCAGGAAGTTAGACGATGCTGCCGCTAAGGGAATCGCGCATCTTCTGAGAACGACAGACACTCTCAGAGACCTTAAACTTGGTGGATGGGAGATGGTGGACCCCGAGCATTTTACTCTCGTGACGGATGCTCTTAAAGAAAACAAGACACTTGAGTCGGTTACATTTTCTTACTGCTATATCAATGACGAAGGGTGTGGGCTCGTAGCGTCGGCTTTGAAGGAAAACGCATCGATAAAGAGGCTTACCATATGCCGGGGCGAGTTTGGTGACGGTGGAGCACAATCTCTCGCAGAAGTGCTGAAGACCAATGCTTGTATTGAGGACCTGGATCTTTCGGGCAACGACATTGGAAGTATGGGAGCTGGAGCTCTTGCCGAGGCCATCGCTGCCAATCATACCCTTAAAAAAATAAACCTAACCCAGAACTACATTGACACTTTGGGAACTATGGTAATAGCAAAGTCATTGTTGGGTAATACCACATTAGAAGAAGTCAACCTGGGGTACGTACTGTGCGAGGATTCAGAGCTGGATGGACTCGAGACAATGTTCGAGGGTCTCGGTGTACAGATGTCGGACTCAGAAAGCGATTGCCTTGTGAAGCTGTTCCGAAAGCTGAGCTCCTTTGAAAAGATCATTGCAGTCTGGAACGATGCTGGAGTTTCTGAACTTGCTCGGACCATCCAGTGCTCCAGCAAAATTCGGAAAGTGTCTTTGGAGGGTCTGTGCGAAGTGTCCACCGAAGTTCTGAAGGAGTTGTTTCAGGCACTCCTTGCGA
This sequence comes from Ixodes persulcatus, assembly GCA_013358835.2. Lineage (NCBI taxonomy): Eukaryota > Metazoa > Arthropoda > Arachnida > Ixodida > Ixodidae > Ixodes > Ixodes persulcatus. Next base: position 102,796 of record JABSTQ010011327.1, on the reverse strand, counting down.
ACAAGACTGTTGAAACCCTCGAGATTCCGCTGGAAATGACGTGCAGTGAGGATGCTGTGAGTGCCCTTACAGAGTACCTTTCCACTACGATGTCTTTGAAGCACTTCACCGTGCCATTGAAGGCAGCCCAGAAGGAGGCAGTTAGGGCTCTGACTGAAGCTCTGGCCGTCAACCAAAGCATCATACATCTTCAGGTCATCTGCCCTGATGTTGATGAGCTCACTGAACAGTTGTTTGGAGACGTCTTCAAACAGAACCGCACCATTGAAACCTTTCTCTTAAACGACTATACAGGGCAGTTTGAGTTGAGTGATCACAAGCCTTTGATCAAGTTAGCGGCTGCTCTTGCCGATAACTACGTTGTGACCAAGGTGAAAAACAAGTTCTCGGGGGTTCCCTGTGAGGGTTTGTCAGCAGTGCACACGATTCTCCGGAGAAATTGGTCGCTACTGAATCGGGCTGTGAGGTTTGCATTGGATCCTCTTCCTGATGTCCCCGACGTAGCCGACCTCTTTTGGCAAGTCCGGCACCTCCGGTCCTTTCAGCACCTACTGGCACGTGTTGTGAACACGACTGCCGAGGAAGCTGAAGACAAGATTAGTGTTGTGGAGAACTTTGTGAAGTGTCATTATGGGAAGTAAGATGACCACTGCTACCTGCTGCTGCTATGCTGTGCTGGTTTTGTGTGAATACAAGCCTGTTGAAATATGCAAAACCTAGAGTAGTTTTTGGTGAACTGGGTAGCAAGGTCACTCTTTGACATTTTGAAGGATATACTTTGTAGCGGTGGTTAATTCTACTTTCATGGAGCATGCCGAGAGTTAATCTCACCTTTGTTGTCGATCTTGTCAAGTATGAACATATTTTGCTGAATATTTCATAACCCTTTGAAAGCATAGTCTTAGAAATGGCTTTCATCTGTATTTAAAGAACTACCGAATAACAGGTTGTCAGTTCTTTGCTACATTTGATATGTCTCGCAGTGTTAGGACTTGAGATAATACTTCATAAAAAATTATTTGATGGTTTATAGATGGTTCAAAGATGGGCCTACGTTAAGAGCCAGAATATCCAATGTTCATCAGTCTATATATTTTTAGAGTGTGGTACAAGCTTATGCCTATTGGAGCTGCCTCATTTAACATTTTAACAGGCTACCTGCCTTTTAAATTAAATAGCAATCTGTGTGACATTAACTGTCCTGCTTACTGACTGCAAAAGCACCTTCACCCTACCACTGGTTGTGCACACATTGTAATTGGGATGTACAACAGTTGTATTTGCCTTAGCCCTTCAAACTCCATGTGAGGCGATGCCATATAGCCCCAAACATGCGACTCTGCACACGGCAACTTGTGTATACCGTAATGTGTAGTAAACACTGTCATAATTTGTTAGCTTTAGTGTAACACACAGGAATGATGATTAGTGAGCACTAGGCTGAAGTCATTAATGAACTGCCCTAAAGGGAAGGTTGTTGCTGGCTTGATGTTTGTGTGTTTAGTGTGTGCATTTGCCTGCCTGGTAGAATGGTAGCCTTACACTGCAAGTCTTTTTTCTAATTTGCATCTTTTTTGGGGGGTATGGCTAATTTTGTGGCAACTACCACAGCTTGGAATAATAGCCCATTGATATCTGTTGGGTACCAGATAGAATTAAGTTGAAGTAGAGTTAATAATCATGACATTTGATGAAGTGTAGCAAAACTTAGTGCTGAGGAAAGAGTAATCAAGGGCATCTTCCTAGATTGTGTAAACTAAGGAATAATATGCTTGTGGATGTGCTAGGTACCTACAACCTTTTCTGGGCCGTCTTGAGCAGAAGTAGCTTACAACATGAATCACCTTTTCTTTTCATTCCAGTTTAAAAATTGTTTTGCCCTGAAATGTTTATCCTTGAACCTCTTCCTTATCTTAGGGGGTGGATAAATTTGCTCCCAACCCTGTCTCAATCTTTTCTGCTCTTTATTTTATTGCTTATATGTTTTGTAGGATTGTTACATTATTGCAAAGTGTACTACTAGTAGTTTCTGTGGCAGTGGTGCCGAACCTCGCAAATTTGACTGTACCACGCTTGCAGCAAGATGACAACCGCTAAAAATTTGAATGGCTATGGCTAAATATTTGAATGAACCTTTTTTACTATCACTAATGTTTGCAGTATGGCAATGCAAGAATACCTATTTTTTCCACTGTTTCACCAGAATTCTGTTTTTGTTTCGAGACACACCTTCGGGGGCACAATGTTGTCATGTTATTACTGTGGTTAACCAAGAAACTGGCCTGTGGTCACCTTTGTTATGCTGGAGTGAGAAAATCACATCCAGGATCATTTATGTGCCTTCTATCGTCAGTTTGGGTAGCAGTCTCACAAAAGGGCCTTTTTTTTTAGATGCAATTGATGTTCATCTGCAAGAATGACAGTTTGCAGTGAAACATACTTGCAGAAAGATGTATGTGTAATCGTCCTTACATAGGTCTGATTTCCGGAAACGCTTCCCAGTTGGTTAATCAGGCTGCACGAGAGGAGCCAAATGATATTCAATAATAAATTTTCAATCAATTTGGTTTGCTTTTGCCTGGCACTCTGTAGAAACTGTGCACATCCTCTACTCTAGTCCTAAAATGGCATGGCACAAGTTGCATTGAAAAGAGCACTTTTTTTATAGGATGTGCACTGAAAGTATGGAGGGACAGTTGGGGGAAGCATTCCTTTTCTGGGGATCATGTGGGCTGTGGGTCCAAGTATGCCTGTCTCTATTGTATAGTATACAAAGTGTACTTGTTTTTTTATCTGCTCATTCAAGCTTTAGGACGTTTGGCTGCCTTGAATCTGTAATCATGAAGCTATGCTTGACTCTGGATGCTTACCTCTTGCTTTGTTCAATGTCATTTAAAGTAGGTACACATCGCGACACTGTTAGCGCGAACACGACATCGGCGCATTTTCGCATTTTACGTCTACATAGTATTAGCAAACACAAATTTTATCGCTTACATTATAGAACTAAATGAGCTCTTTCCGTAGCAATAATAACTTGGATGACATCTCTTGGTTTCGAAGAGAAAAACTGGAAAAACCGGCGATCGCTTGTTCGCGCTAACAGTGTCACGCTCTGTACTTTATTTTTGTAAACACATCATCGCACGAAATATGGCTGCTAAGCAGTTGATGCCCAGAGACTGCGAATAAATGTATACTTAAATTCAACCTGTGTGCAGTATTTTTTGGTAGCTATTTTTTATAGTAACTGCCAGACAATCCGCCTTTTGCATGAATGCGGGTTCAAGAAGATGCAACCCCGGACGTCCTGAGGGGGGTGCAAGTATTTTTTGGTAACTAGTAACAACCTGACCCCCCATGGGATTCTGGCGATATTGACGACGAGATGTTTCGGTGGTGTACCCTTAGGCCGCGATCACACTGCTAATACATCATTCAAAAAACGGTCTGCAGACACTGAGATGTGTTTCTTGTATGACAGTCATGTCACATTTGTCAGTCAAAAAATTGTTAGCAGACATGTGCAAAACATACATATATGTATGGAGCAAACATGCTTCGAAAACGCTCAAGGCGTTTCGACAGATACTCCTGTCATCACGTCTGCAATGAATATGTTTTTTGTATGATGTGTGAACAGTGTGACTGCGGCTTTATGGTTCCTACTTGTGATGGCATTACTAGGGTCATTAAATGGGAATGACAAGCTCAATGGTACGTGTAACCAGCACAGCGGAAGCTTGAAGCCATCGTGTTCATGAAACCTACACCGTCAAAGTTGGCAGTCTGCGCTACTCTTATTTCTGTCGATAAAAGCAGAATAATACAACGAAAGGACCCTAATCCTACTAAAACATTATAGTTCTCGTTTGGCCAATCGTAGTTGCACCCATCTAAAAAAACAATTGCTTCCTCTTTCCCCCTGCCCCTCAGAAAAATATAATTCCCCCCCTCCCCCCCTTAGAAAGAAGTTATGTGGATGCCCATAGACACAACTAGAAGATTAGAAGAAACATTTTACCACAAACACGTCTGCTGCATCTTGTTGGCTCATTGGGACGCCATGACATAGATACAGCTTCCCCAAAAATTTCCTTTGTCCTGTTATCTTGTGCCTCAAAGTTGATACAATGTGCCATCTTCCCCCTCTACTCGGTCACGTGAAGAGAGAAAGGGAACTAAATCCGTTTACTCCCAAACCCGTATTCCTGCGGCTTGCCTATTTGTGGCTTGCTAGCTGCTCTCTGTGTAGAATAAAGGGTTCATCTATTTGATGGGGCTCCTCTTATGTGCTTTTTCTTTCTTGCCTCCAGATGTTCTTGTGAGCCTGCATGGCTGGAAGCCAGAAGAGACTCTACAACTATGCATCTCACCTGCACAGACGCTGCCCTGGAGTTCCCCCTGCCAAGAGGTTGTGCCAGAGCCTCTGCCAGACAAAGAGCATCGTCAGTGAGAGCACGGTCAACTACGACCTGACTTGCAAAGATGAAAGACCTTCCGCATGCCAACTCGTCAACAACCTGTCTGTCTGGAATGAGTTCCTTTGGCTTGTTGATGCAGAGCTTAAAGAAGTTGCCCCAGGAAGACTGGCACTAGTGACTTTGAATGGTGATGTTTGGCCCCACGTTTCAAATGTGCAGAGCCGCCACATATCTGTTCTCATCCATTGGCTTCTGGCAAAGCACCAATGTATTGAGACACTGGAGCTGAGGGAGACGGTTATTCCCAGCAACCCCTCTCTATTTTGCGATGCCCTACGTGAAAATCAAGGCCTACGGCACCTCAAGCTTTGTGCCTATCACCTTGATGACAGTGTTACCAAATGCCTCGTAAGATCAATAGGATCTATGCCTCTGCTAGAGACTTTGGAGCTGAAGAGTGTGCGGTTGCAGAAAATGTCATTAGCCACATTGAGAGAGGTGCTTAAGACAACAAAGGCGCTGAAAGTACTGTCACTGACCCACATTGTACTGCTTCCCGATAGTGTCACCAGCTTGCTTCAGAGTTTGAAGTGTGTGACTTCCTTGGAGGTTCTTCATCTGGATGACAACTTCCTTCGACCTGGAAAAGGCACAGTGCTAGGAGCCTTCTTAGAGGATCATGATGGTATCATGAGTTCTCGCTCACACAGACCTTGGATGAAACCACATTCAAAGTCAGCCCTGTCATCAGGTCACTGAAGAAAAGTGCTATGAAAAGAATGCACCTGGTAAGGTTTGCCCTAAGCAGATCTGATCTGCTAGTTCTGCAAGACATACTTGAAACAAACACAACCTTGCAGTATCTGCGAGTCGTTTTCAGCAGCGATCAAAGCGTTGTACCATGCGCATTTGCCGATCTGGTTCAGAGGAACATGGGGCTGAAGGAATTAGTTTTAGAACAAGGTTCTCTCAGTTGTGACAGTGTTTCCTGTTTTGCTGATGTACTGGTGAATAACTCAAACCTAAAAACACTTGAACTTCCTCATTGCACTCTCGAAGCAACTGATGCAATAGTTCTCTTGGGAGCACTGGGCGGAAATAACTCTCTCGACAAACTTGTTCTAGGTTCTATTCGTTGCTCCACAGGCACTGACCTTTCACATCTGCTTGCAAAAACTAATCGTTGTAAAAGGGTACAATGCACATTTTCATTCAATCAGATTTCATCATTGACCCTGGCTTTGCAAAGTGGTTCTGGAATGTCTAGTATTCTTTTTCACTCTAGAGATGAAGTTGACCCCAGAGATCTTCAAAGACTCTTTGCACAGCTTTGCTGTTCTCCATCACTAACCGAGCTTTCGCTCAGATTGTTCCAGTGCATCGATGATGACACTGCCAGGCACTTGCAAAGATTACTCGCCACTACAAAGACATTGAAAAGTGCAGACCTTGACTTTGCAACAGAGCTCTCATCCACACAGATCTTGTTGAAAGGTCTTCAGCGGAATCGGGGACTCTCCACACTGAAAGTGCGGCGGTGGATGTTCGGCAGCGACGAAGCGGAGCTCCTGAAGTCTGTTCTCAGCAGAAACAGGGCTTTGACTCGCCTAAGCTTTCTGCACCAGGCAAACGACTCAAATGCTACTGTGACAGTGGCATTGGCACAGTGCTTAGATCACAACTGTACATTGCTCAGTGTGAAGACCCGGGAGGATCGTGAGCTGGAACTGTTCACGTTCCGCATACGCGATGCCCTTAGGCGTAACCTCACCCTTTTTCACAGAGCACTGAAATTTGTCTTGGGGTGGAACCAGAAGCACCTGGCAGCTGCCTTTGAGAAAGTCTGCTGGAAGTGACGCCCTGGTGCAAAAGCTGATGGAATTTGAGGGCGACACCAACCTTGAAGCCAAGCAGCGCATCAAGTGCAGGGATTTATACTTGCGGACTCACTTCTTCCAGATTACGCGGGTCGTGAATGACAAACTGGAGTGTGTCCGGACTGGTCTGGGTGGCCCGAGCTTGGATCAGCTTGGGTGGGACTGCTTGCTAAGGATTTTGTCGTACCTTAGCGTTTCTGACGTTCGTTCCGGTTATGGTTGAAATAGTTTTCAGTGACGATTCTTTCGCATTGGTGGGAGGCTTTTTGCAAGAGTAGGCAATCTCTAAGCAGTAGACAAACCAGAGTGGTAGCATATTGGAAGTGTACATTCTTTCTGGATGATCCAGGTAAGAATAATGACTGAGGATGCAGAATTATACATAAATGAAAGTAATGCACACAAAGTCAACACAGCTTTCAAAAGCGTTGTTGTCTATAGTGTCCTGTGTATTTTTTGGTTTATGTGGATTGTGCTAACCACTGCTAAAAAAGATTTCACCATTTCAGAGATTGTGCTTTGGAACAAGCGTCTCTTGAATTGTGCTGCTCAGTTTCTACTTAAAACTGTTTCAGACCAAAGATCTCTAGATGCCTTTCAGCTTGTCAAGCTTCCAGTCGAGATCATGGGCCAGAAAATAATCGGATGCTTGTGAGGAGGAGCATAGCAGCCACATTAGAATCTGCAGGACTAGTTTGCAACTCATGATTGTGTTGCTCAGTCTCCTAGGCTATGAGTAGAAAATGTGTGATAGCTGGCAGTCATCGCCTGTAATTTCTTCGTTAATTTACAAGGAAGTGGGCTATAAAATTTTCCTGTTTAGCAATAAAAGGCTTGAATTGCTAGATAAAGCCATTGACTCCAAATAATTTTTTTATCGAAGTGTAGCATAGTGTGCTTATTAAGCACACTATGCTATAAATAATTGCCCATAAATAATTGCTGCATGTTTTTTTTATTAAAGCCTTCTTTATTATCTGAACTTTTTAGGCCATTGGTCAGTAGAACCTTTCATTTCACTCTCGTGACAGTCTGCTTCAACTTTGGAGATTGTCAAGTGCACTGTATGACACTGTTGGCGCAGGCAGGTCGACTCTTTCGCACTTTCTCAGACATGGTGTTCATTAGCACAGCCAGCAACATTGGGGCCCTCTATGCTCCATTTCATCTTATAATGCACCGGAGCAGACATTACGAGCCACTGAAGTAAATCCACAGCTCAGAGAATGTTGCGTGGCATTCTGAATTGGCGGAGAGATGTGCAGAGTGTGAAGTCGCTTGACACGCCTGGAGTACTGGATTGGCTATGATGGCTCATAGCGGCTGTTGTATTATACACTCTAAGGTGAAATCGACTACAGTTAATGCTCGGGGCGAACACATAGAACAATGTTGTAAAAGAAAAACCGACGATCACTTGGACTAACAGTCACACTTTGTTGTTTCGGCTCGTCTTCGTCTGAAAAAGAGAATCTTCGGGTGCTAGTCTTTCACAAAGTGATGCCACACTTAGGACGACTGGCCTGCAATCTTCGAGATGAAAGCAAAGACATAACCAAGACCGGAATTGAGCGCCTTACGCAATGATGACAAAAGTAGACAATGTTAGAGACTGAATTTAAAAATGACAATATTTGCGAAGAATGTAGCAGAAGCATAACATTCCTACCTCATATTGCAGTAAATTTTGCTTGAGGGTTCCTCGTAGAAAAACAGTCACATTCTTACTTTGTGCACAACATTTGATGGCAGCCGACTTGTGCAATGAAAGTTCTGACAGTTTTAAACAAGTCCTCTTTTATGTTGTGCACCCTTGTGATCTGATGCGAGCTGGAGCATAGCTGTGATTAAAGATGCGAGCCTTCTGCAGTTCAAGTTTGAAAGGTTTCAAACCCTGCTGTTTTGCCCTCTACTGCTTTCTTCTTTTCTCAGCTTTTAATTTTCTTGTACTACAAGGAGACATGGAAGCAGATTCATTCAGATGATTTTTATTCATATTTTATGTTTTCATGACCGCAAAAAATAACAGTGAATCTTAGAGGTACAAAATCAAAACTTAAAATATTCGCAAAAGATTTCGAAATAGGTTTAATGTGATCTATAATATCCATAAATGATAATAACACTATCGTATTTTAAGTGGATGGCCATAGTTTTCGTTACAAATGCCCGATTCTGGAGAGTACTTCGAAATTGAACAGCAAGGAGCACAATGGTTTTTGGGATATGTGCTGCACTCATGACGTTGGCAGTCTCTTGACAGCCAAGGCTGGCATGGTCATCAGGTTTGCCACTTGGTGGCGTAAACGCAGTGCAACCTTGCATGTTGAAGTACTTGAGAGCTGTGCGGTCAGTCATTTCGGCGGCCCCGGCAATCACTTGCAATCGCGGGTGGGATTGTCCGTAGTGGCTTCCGCAATGACTAATTGCCAAGTAGTGATGGAGATTGGGTTTATGCAGATGACGAGAAAGACACTGTGCAAATTGGTGATTTGCAGGAAACACATTCTGATTACTGGTACTCAAATAAGAGAGGTGGTAATGCATAGTTACTACGAGAATAGATTGAAACGTTTCCAGAATAAAAAAAAAAAAAAAAGCTATAAATCTGATTGAAGGTATGCTTTATTTTTCGACATGATCACCCCGAAGCTCAACACACTTCGTTCAACGTTTCTACAGCTTTTCGATGCGACTTTCTTTGAGATCCCCAAAATAACCGTTCACAGCCTCCATCGCCTGTTCATTCGACAAAACTCTCTTTCCAGCCAGGAAGGTTTTGAGCTTTGGGAATAGATAAAAGTACCAGGGAGCCAAATTGGGTGAATACGGTGGATGCGGAAGGATGTTGAACTTCAGTTCTGTCGGCATTTGCCGAGCGAATGCATTTGAATGGGCGGGTGCATTGTCGTGGTGAAACAACACCTGTTTCTTGACCATCCCCAGGTGTTTTTCTTAAACTACTCGTTACAGCTTGTCCAGGATTGTTATGTAGTATTGGCCAATAACATTTCTCTCTTTTCAAGATTATCAACAAGCAAAATTCCTTTAGCATCCCAAAAGACTGATACCATCAACTTGTCAGCCAACTGAATGGTCTTTGTCTTTGGAGCCGATTTTCCAAGGCCAGTCCATGGTTTCGATTGACTTTTTGTTTCTGATGTGTAATGGTGGACCCATGTCTCGTCTATAGTAGGTAGTTACAAATTGTCGCTTGAAATCTGTTGGATTTGCCTGAAACACGTGTACACTGTCGGCTGACGTTCGGGCTCGAATGAGTTTTTGCTCTTGATAGAACAAATGCGGCTCCCATCTTGCAGAAAGTTTCTTTAATCTCAATTCATTGTGTAAAAATATGAACAACTCGTTGAGAAGAGATACCCACTGCTTTCTCAATTCCACACACTTTTATGCGGCGGTCTTCCAAAACCAAGTCATGGATTTTATCCACAATTTGTTTTTGGACGTCTTGAACATGGTTTACCACTTGTGTCCATATGACCACACCCAAGAACAGCATTCAACCTGGAATTGATTTCCGTCCCAGGTTTTCCCTCCAAATAAAAAAATTTAATGACTGCTCGTATTTCATTTTTATCCATCATTGAAAATGCTCATGGTAGCTCTGGTTGCTCAACTAGAATGCTTGTCAAAGCCAGACTTTGAGATATCAATCTGACACATCTGACATTTGTGGCTATTTCATATGAAAGGATTGCCAACACAGCGACATAAAAAGGGGGGATCGGTGGCCGAGTGGTCTTGTGCACACCAGCTCTGAGCGCGTGGAGCGAAAGCTCCCGCTGCAGAACCCAGGGATCCTGGGCTCAATCCCCGCCCCTGCCCATTTTTATCTGGATGAGCATCGTACCGGCGTGCGGTCATGTATCACTACTGCGTGGTGCACGTTAAAGACCACAGGTTTGCGGTTGTACCGCACTGGCTAAATTGCTCATCTACAGCTGAGACACCAGACGTTCACTGAGGCAGACTAACTTCCGGCTGTATAAACTAGTGATGGACCGAATCTGCCGAACTTCAGATTCGGCAAATGCCGAACTTTTGAAGGAAAGTGTGGCAAAGATTCGGCAAATGTCTGCGCACGCGCGAGAACGCGACAGGGCCATGGATTGCAAATGGACGCTGTGCAGTCGCGCGGTTACCATCGTTACCATCGTGCAGTGTAGTACAACAAGCGGTTACGGCGCAGTGTGGAGTAGACAACACGGTAACTGTGCGTTTGTGAGCGAGTGTGGTTCTCTTCAATATTTCCTGCCTCAAGAATAGAAGATCGACCAATAATTTACGCAGTCCCCTGCGCAAACGACAAATGATGCGGTGCATTCTGAAACATTCAGACATTGGCCGACAATTACTTTAAAGCACTCCTCGCAATTATAACAATTCTGTTTTCGGCTCAGGAGTAGTGTGTTCCAAAACAAAATAATATTGCTTTTTCAATTAGTGTTATTTCGTGATTTCCATGTATCTGCGTAAAACTAAACAGAGAATCTAAAATGCTCGACGTTGCACATTTGACATTCCTAGCTCTCCCTATCTTCCGAAACGTTTGTGTGTGTCCTAACACCAGAAACTGGCATTTTAAAGGTTAAAAACGAGACGTTGCGATTATGGGACGCACAGTTTCATGCAAAGCTGACGTCAATTGTGACTCCAATCGAAAAAACATGCATATTTACAATATTATTATCTCTTCTGGTAAAGGCTCAGCAACCGTTGCATTCGTTTTTGCGCACAAAACGATGACCCCCAGAGAAAGCAAGAACGCAGCATTATTGCCTTCATTTTAACAATGTACACACACATGCAGGCTTGCTCTGATGATGCCTCAAAACCTGAAACTCTCATAGAGTGATTCGTGACTGCGTCACGCTCGCGTCTACCCAACCTCGTTGTCACGCCACTTCTGCAAGGAGTCACTAAAATTGCCAGTAAACACACAAAAACGACACCGATACAATTATCTTGTAGAATATCACCTTATTTAGTAATAACTATGTCTATATGCATTACATGTTGCATTTAAGTTAAGAAAAAAAGAAGCATAAAACCTTTTTAGAGCGCAGCTCTTAGGCACCCGTTTCCGACTTGAGCGGCGTCGCCGTCGGCGTAACATTATGGGTAAATTTGCCCGCTAAATTTAGCGGAAAATTTTTCCCGCTATATCTAGCGGAAAATTTTCCCCACTAAATTTAGCGGAAAAATTTCTCCGCTAAATCTAGCGGAAAATTTTCCCCGCTATATCTAGCAGAAAATTTTCCCCACTGAATTTAGCGGAAAAATTTCTCCGCTAAATCTAGCGGAAAATTTTCCCCGCTAAATCTAGCGGAAAATTTTCCCCGCTAAATCTAGCGGAAAAATTTCCCCGCTAAATATAGCGGAAAATTTCCCCCGCTAAATCTAGCGAAAAAATTTCCCCGCTAAATGTAGCGGAAAACTTTCCCCGCTAAATCTAGCGAAAAAGTTTCCCCGCTAAATTTAGCGGAAAAGATTTCACCGCTAAATCTAGTGGAAAATCTAGCGGAAAAATTTCCCCGCTAAATCTAGCGGAAAATTTTCCCCGCTAAATTCAGGCGGGAAAAATTTTCCCCACTAAATTTAGCGGAAAAATTTCTCCGCTAATCTAGCGGAAAATTTTCCCCGCTATATCTAGCAGAAAATTTTCCCCACTGAATTTAGCGGAAATATTTCTCCGCTAAATCTAGCGGAAAATTTTCCCCGCTAAATCTAGCGGAAAATTTTCCCCGCTAAATTTAGCGAAAAAATGTCCTCGCTAAATCTAGCGGAAAATTTTCCCCGCTAAATCTAGCGGAAAAATTTCCCCGCTAAATATAGCGGAAAATTTCCCCCGCTAAATCTAGCGAAAAAATTTCCCCGCTAAATGTAGCGGAAAACTTTCCCCGCTAAATCTAGCGAAAAAGTTTTCCCGCTAAATCTAGCAGAAAATTTTCCCCGCTAAATTTAGCGGAAAAGATTTCACCGCTAAATCTAGTGGAAAATCTAGCGGAAAAATTTCCCCGCTAAATCTAGCGGAAAATTTTCCCCGCTAAATTCAGCGAAAAAATTTCCCCGCTAAATCTAGCAGAAAATTTTCCCCGCTAAATTTAGCGGAAAAGATTTCACCGCTAAATCTAGCGGAAAACTTTTCCCGCTAAATCTAGTGGAAAAATTTCCCCGCTAAATCTAGCAGAAAATTTTCTCCGCTAAATTTAGCGGAAAAGATTTTCACCGCTAAATCTAGCGGAAATTTTTCCCGCTAAATCTAACGGAAAAAATTTCCCCGCTAAATCTAGCGGAAAATTTTCCCCGCTGAATTTAGCGAAAAAATTTCCCCGCTGAATCTAGCGGAAAATTTTCCCCGCTAAATCTAGCGGAGAAATTTCCCCGCTAAATATAGCGAAAAATTTTCTCCGCTAAATCTAGCCAAAAAATTTCCCCGCTAAATCTAGTGGAAAACTTTCCCCGCTAAATCTAGCGCAAAATTTTTCCCGCTAAATCTAGCAGAAAATATTCCCCGCTAAATCTAGCGGAAAAATTTCCCCGCTAAATCTAGCGGAAAAGTTTTCCCGCTAAATCTAGCGGAAAAATTTTCCCGCTAAATCTAGCGGAAAATTTTTCCCGCTATATTTAGCGGAAAAATTTACTTGCTAAATCTAGCGGAAAAATTCCTCCGCTAAATCTAGTGGAAAAATTTCGCCTCAATGGAAGCGAGCAGGAGAGGAGGAGGGGCATAGCCTCCTATCCGTACCTTCCCCTCCTCCTCCTCAAGAGCTGCGCTCTAATTCGGCGATACAGGGAGTTGTAAACGGCTTTCATTTTTTCGTGAGAAAAAACGAAATATCAACACTAAGTCTGGTAACAATGTATTTTTGCCGAATCTTTAGAAAAGTTCGACTTTGCCGAATCCCAAGATTCGGCGCCGAATTTTAGATTCGGCAAAAGTTCGGCCCATCACTAGTATAAACATACACACAATAATTTGCTTTACATAAAAATATTCTGGAAAAAAAACAAAAAAACCTAGCGACGATTCTGGAAACTTTTCAATCTAACCTCGTATAACCACCTGCGGACATGGCCGTTTTAAAAATAAATGTGCAGCTATGTTGTGCTGTCTCCTTTTTAACGCGATAGAGTGATGGAACTCGTGTCGCAGAAAAGCCGGCGTTGGTGGCGTCGTGATGGGGAAATTCCTGATTGGTCGATAGCTCTTATGCAGCAGAGTAACGCAATCCTTTGATCCGCATGTTTTGCCTACAACATGGCCGACAGAGCAGTTCGGCGTGAGTCACGTGGTACTCGGGGTTCCAGGAGGCGCCCACCCTATGGGAGAACACGTGAAGATTGACGCAACACGGCTGATTAAAATATCAACGCCGAGTTCACACTTTTCGAAACAAGTCTGTCGTGAAGTTGGTAAAGCACTAAACACCTTATAAAAGTTTTCATAATATTGGATGCGTGTGAAAAGTTTGAGAAGGCGATTTCCAAGGCAATGGCGTTTTGAAGCAGACAATTGTTAACGCAGCGGAGATGGACTTTATGGGTTGGCCGGAGCGGATCACGTGAACAGTGTAACGTCGTCTACTGCATGATGCCACTCAGGCAATTTTCAAACACAATTACGTTGTTACATGGCACACAACTTAGCACAAATTATTGTAAACTGTTCCTTTATTATGTCAAGAACTATTGTCGTTCCATACATCCCCAAAATATTCAAGAAACAACGATTTTGTCATGTTCCCCATGCATTTGTGACCAGAGTTGGAACCCCCAGGCGTTCCCCGCTAGTCGCCGAGATGGTGTTCTATAGATTGCGCTACTCTGCTCCGAAGGAGATGTATAGTGCTCTAGAAGTCAGCCACATGACCTTGCGCGGGAATTTCAAGCAACGCTCAAGTTGAAACGTGACGGCATGCAGGGAATGAAAGTGATTAAAAAATTACATATAACACGAATTAAAGGTTGCCGCATTTCTCAAATCATTTCACTTTATAAAACAATTCATTTCCCTTAAAAAAACAATTATATATATATATATATATATATATAGATATAGATATTAGACAAGGCGACGCGAACGGGTCCCAATAACCCAGAAATGCCCTACATAGCATGAACTTTCCCATAACTTTACATCAAAACCCTTGTTTTGATCTAAAGTGGCCGAGTGGGCTAGCGCACACCAGCTCGGAGCATGTGGAGCGAAAGCACGCGCTGCAGAACCCAGGGGTGCTATGTTGCGCTTTTTGGACTCCCAGGAGACTTGGAAGAGGGAAGTGACGTCAACGACTAGAGAAACGCAGATTGGACGTTGACAGAAGAAAACAAAATCAACATCCAATCTGCATTTGCTGCGTTGTTGATGTCACTTCCCTCTCCCTAGTCTCCTGGGAGTCCAAAAAGCGCAACATAGCCACCCAGGATCCACCCCTGCCTGTTTCAATCTGCGTGATGCACGTTAAAGACCCCAGGCTGGCAGTTGTACTGCACTGGCTAAGTTTCCCATCTACAGCTGGGAGACGAGTCGTCGCCCATTGAGGCAGACCAAGTTCTAGGGTGGGCTGTATAAACAAACACACAACCCAATTTGTTTTGAAATGTAAGAACCTTGAGGGGTTGCAACTTGTTGGTAAAGGTGCCTACATGTTTCCGCCGGACATCCTGTATGTACGCGTCTACACTGTTCACTACACTGAGCGGTTCACTAGCAAATTTCCCGAACAGGCGAATTTTGAACCTTTTCAACCATTTTCAACAGCCTTTTTCTTTTCTGACCCAGTTCCAAGGAGGATAGAAGGGTAGGAGAGGGCATGACATCAGCTTGCATCAGCCGCGTAGCCTCCACAAGCCCTCCCTTGACGCCTCGCCTCTTTCTCTTTTTCCTCCTCCAGATCGAAGGCTAGACGAAGGCTAGCCGCTAGCCTTCGAACTTCGATTCATTTTCAGGAATTGAAAGTTCGACAATTTTCGATTTCTTTAGATTAATAAGTTCGAAAGTTCGAAAATTATCAAATATCTTAGCGTAGGAAGTTCAAAAGGTCGAAAAGCTTTGAACTTTGAAGTGCAAGAAGTTCGGAAGTTCGAAAATCATCAAATATTTTAGTCTATCAAGTTGGAAAGTTCGATAAGCATCGAATTTTGCAGCGTAATAAGTCGAAATTTCGAAAAGCGTCGAAACTTTCTTAGTTTAATAATACATTTCACGTGGATAAGTACAGCTAAAAACATTCCGAATTGGGCGGTGTTCTGCGCTTCCTAGGTGTGGAAATCTAAACTATAAAAATGGTGAATAATAAGGACACGGGAGCTGCGTTGAATCTCTGCAGACCTTGTTATATTTTAAATAATACGCAAGTTTGTTATGCAAGCTATTTTTTTATTTCTTGTTTAATTACGAAGAAGACATCAAAGTGTAACGTTGGCTGCGTTGGCTGGCATGCACCGCAGAGAAGTGGGATGCGTTGCATGTTGCCGCGTTCACTGTAAAAAGCTGCTATTCGCAGGCGCTTGGAAAATGTTTCGCGACTTTTTCTGTGTTAGGATCCCGGTACAATAAGTAGAAGTTCACCTACTCTGATTGGAGCAGAGCTGTGGACGTAGCTGGTACGTAAACCATGCTTGTTTACTTTTGTAAATTGCGACATCTCGATCTCCCACCGAGAGTTTACATGTTACATCACTTGATTGGGAATGGCATAAGCGAGAAGGGATGCCCACCCTAGTATTAGTATTATTTATTTCCGTTCAGGAAAACCGCGGCACCGCAGAAAGGCAAGTTGTTCATGCCATGAAGGCCTGAGACTTGACACTATTTGAAGTCGTTTGTACATACAGCTGTTTGTCCTTATCCATTTACACCGTCTTCAGTTTGCTAATCAGTAATCACGTCTGGTCTTCAGCATATTGTTTTGTTGGATTACTGGTGCTCTTAAGTACAGACACTAAAGGAGAAGGTCACACTGCCCAATTTGTCTAGCTTTCTGCCGCCGTGTCCCTTGGTCCCTTAAAACGTGAGTAGTGAACGGAAGACAGCCTTTAATTTACTTGTCTGAGCGTGGTCAGGAGAACACAAAGCAACGTCAGGGTATCGCATCAGGAGCACATAAATGACATACAGGTTTTTTTTTTTTTTTTTTTTTGTTTGGCTGTGGCTAGGGGGTTAGGGTTCCGTCCAGACGGAACTAGGGAGCCTTCTTGTGCATGAAGGCTCCCTAGGCGGAAGAATTGTCACCAGTAGAGTTCCAGTTTCATTGAAGCGGAACCACTACTGTTCCGTCCAGAGGGAACCGATAGTCACCGCTAGAGTTACGTGCAGACGGAACAACAGTCGCCACTAGAGTTAAGTTTTGTCCAGACGGAACGACAGTCGCCACTAGAGTTAAGTTCCGTCCAGACGGAAGAGAAATGTGCTACTGAAGCTCCGTCCAACATACACGGGGGTTGATCCCTATGTGCTCCACCCCTGACCCATTTCCGGAGTAACAACTGGCAGGGTTCCTATGCTACCTCTGCAAATCATGCATCTCTGGCCTCTATACATGCCTTGCACGTTACGTCATATGTAGGCTGTATACTTTCCGGTTTTAACCGAAAACGACCGATAAACATCCGCCGGTGTCGAAAAAAAAAAAAAGAAATCGGTTAAAACCGAGAACACCAGTATCTGAATATTTTCATACAAGCGGCAATTTTTTTCCACCGAAAAAGTCCTACGTAAACGTTCCTCAAACTCGTTCATATTTTTTCCTTACAGTCGTCGTCTATGTTTTCTAAGGTATCTCATTAATCGAGATGTGTTTTTTCTGTCAGTGCTCATTACTCTGACCATCAGTTTATGTCCCCAAAAGTTTGTCCTCATTGTGCCCTTTTGTAGATAGCCCCACTGAAGGTTGCCCTCCTTCTCTGTGGACCCTATTGGGGGGGTTTCAAGCGTCTTTCATATTGTGTAGGTTGAAGCGCGTCCGGAAGCTGCATTCGCCAGACTGGCCAGTACTCTCCCAAGCCTCTTTGGACATTTTGGGACCTCCCGCGTCTAGCGCAAATGTAGAGCGCGCGCTCTCGAAATTGCGCACAATCAACAGGAAGGTGCAGGCGAAAATGACAGATGCAAGCCTCGGAATGTATGCATGCATATACTAGAGTAATGAGGTGTGAGGAATATTGTGTATCCGATGTAAACGAAAATTGAACCGTTTCTGGTCTTGATTTTCTCCGTCGATAAAACCTGTTTCAAGCGTCTGCATCAGACAATTCACCGAAATTCACCGGTTTATTGGAAATAAATAAAGACCGAAAGACATCCGCCGATTTCTTACCTAAATAAACGCCGGAAAGTATAGACCTTTCTAGCGGCAGTCTCGAACGAAGCTATTTACAGCGCGCGTCCCTGGTTTTGAGAGTGCACGTCAGTGTTGCCCGATTGCGCTGGGCTGTGGGGTTTCTCGTCACTAGGCTGTGGCAGCCTGCATAGGCGTAATTCCGGACGCTGGTGGCGGCTAAATTGCCTCGATTAATTTTTATCTTTTGTGTCCTATGGAGAAGAGAATTTCTCGAGCTTTTCAATAAAGCATTGCACTATTTTTGTGAATAACAACAAACGAACGAAAACTCTTTTTGGTGAGTCCGTGCACGACAGAACAAATGTAACTGGAATGTTTGTTTCATTTTATGTTGATTTTTTACGGCACCATACATTCAGCCGTGTCAATCTACAACTGCCAAAAATATTTGACCACACCACAGGATAGGCGAACTGCATGGGTAGTATTCCCTGCTCACGACGAAATTCAACGGGTCTCATCAATCGAACAACATATATTGTACATACCCCACGGTACCGCGTTAGCTGAACAGGATTTGAGAAAGGTCTCTAATAACAGCATATCCAATATACACTCTCGACGATAGCCACTTCACGACGATCGGACGGAATCCGACTTGTCTTGGGGCACGTTCTGAAGAGTGCTGATTTTTTGCACAGCACCAATGCAAATGAATGAATGAATTTCGTCCCCATACCCCAGACCCTATCAGATATTTTACGCGAAGACCGGGAACATAGCCGGGAAGGCATTTCGGAGATTATCTCGACGGAAAAAATCCTCGAAGAACATTGAACGTCCCGCGTCGCGGTCTGCTTGACGTCCGCTCCCTTCGTTCGTTTCGTGCGAAGGCCATGCAGGCTACGAGCCCTGGAATTCCCTGGTTCTCACAGTGGAAGATAACACAAAAAGCGTAAGCATCCTGAACCGGCAAATAAAGTAAAAACTTTCAAGGAAGCTGGCAAACTTCGAATGTACAATGCAGGTGGGGAGTCGCGTTGACCGGGTTTTTATAGCTCAGGCGGGTGGCAGAAATTTCTGGCTGATAGGGGTCGCTCGAGTCGCAAAGTGGCGGCGGCCAGAGAGCTCTTTTTGCAAAGGTCTATACAGCCTTGTCATATGGCACCGTTCCAGCTGCCATTGCTCCATACCAAGCTCCTGTTTCTGTACCTTGTGTAGCATACATTTCTCACTATCGAATCTATTTTCTCGGCAAACCTGGTAGATGGTTGTCAAAATGGCTTGAAGTCATTGTTGTGGCAAGTGCCACATCCGAGCAAACCGTAGAACACCTACGTGACATTTTTGCAAGGTTTGGACTACCAGAGTGCATTGTAACAGAAATGGAACTCTGTTCACTGCTCAGTCCTTCCAAGATTTCGTTCAAGGAAATGGGATCAAGCATCTCCGAACTGCCCCTTTTCATCCAACATCTAGTGGCTTGGCAGAACGAGCTGTTCGCACGATCAAGCCCTTTGACGAGAGTTCCTTAGCCTTCCTCGGTGCAGTCGTCACGGAGCAGGTCGGTGGCTCCATCTAGTCAGGGCGTACAAATACACAGCACATTCTAGTGCAAGGCCTGTGGCTCACTGCATTGTTGTAATGAAGAAGTACTTCCTGTCTCCCCTTCCCGCGACGTTTTTCCTTGATTGCAGCGCATAATTTTGTAATTAGGTTCGCATAATAAGAACCTGGCATTGTGGCTCCACCCTGTAAATAATTACAAGAAGCACCCGTGGCATCCCAAAAAATTGGCTGAGAGATTGTTATTGTTCCTCTAGCTTGGACACGAAAAGGAACAATACTCTTGACCGGGCCCTCGGGACGGAACAAACGGGGCTCTACGAGGCTTGTTGTCGTTCCATCTGGACGGAATTCTGCTGGGCCTGCTACTGTTCTGTCTGGGAGAATTCTGCTGGGCCTGCTATTGTTTCGTCTGGACAAGTAACTCTACTGCGTCTGCTACTGTTCCGTCTGGACGGAACTCTAGACACTCTGTTTTAATGCGAAAGTGTTAACTGTCTTATGGAGCGAACCGACGTCATCAACTTTGAAGCCATGCCAAATGACACCTTCCCCTGTCCCAATGGAGCGAAGCCTGTCGTCTGTAGCAGAAATGTGATGGATAGGCTCCCATTGGCTGGTGCGCGTCATGAAGGAAGGAGGCTCCTATTGGCTCTTATGCGGCGTAGTTCCAAGGGCTGCCACCAGAAGAGCCCTCTACTGCACTGTCATCGCGCGACGCAGCAGAGGCTGGTTGCACTATCTCTCCACGGGGCGCGGCGCCGCCGGGGCCGAGATGCGCTTCGATGGCAAATTGAAACTTAAAAACCCGTCGAATTTGTGCGGTTTTTCAGAAAGCCGTAAAATGCTTCGCGTGCCTTCTATCGTTCTGCAATTTCCTGATTTAATGTTTTTCAACGATGCTGAGCAATTTTCTAATTGAAACTATACCCTTAAGCACAATATTAAAAAAGTTAATTACGCAAAAATAATTAACAACTTAATTATCCCGGACTTTAATAATTTTCCTAAATGGGCCCCTGGCCCAGGATCAAAACGACACAAGCCTTTTTCGTTGCGATGAGTAGTTTTCGCAAGAGCGATTTGGCCCGAGTTCTCTGAAACACCCTGTATACTGTAGTTTAAACTTTCTTTTTTATACGCAAATTTAACTTCGTTACGTCACGGCGCGGTGGTGGCGCGTCGAGCGCACTTCCATTCTGGGTCTGCAGGCAGAAGTCACCATGCAAGACATGCTTTCCTGCTTTGTTTTGAAAGAAACTAGAAAAAAAAGTGAAAGCCGTTTACAACTCCCTGTAACGCCGAATTGGAGCGCAGCTCTTGAGGAGGAGGAAGGAAGGGTAATCAGGGGAGCGTATACCCCTCCTCCTCCTCCTCCCCTCATTCTTCAATCTCCTCCGGGGGGGGGGGGGGGTCACGTGACCTCGGGGGGAGGGGGCCCCCTCCTCCCCCCAGGTCACGTGACCCTCCTCCCCCGAGGTCACGTGACCTGGGGGGAGGAGGGGGAGGGGGGTCACGTGATCTGGGGGCCACGTGACCCCTCCTCCCCCAGGTCACGTGGCCCCCCCTCCCCCGAGGTCACATGACCCCCCCCCTCTCCGCAGGTCACGTGACCCCCCCTCCCCTCCTCCCCCGAGGTCACGTGACCCCCCCCCCCCAGTCACGTGGGGGTCACGCGACCTTGAGGTGACCTTGGGAGGGGTCACGTGACCTCGGGGGTCACATGACCTCAGGGGGTCACGTGACCTTGGGATGACCTTGGTTACGGCGACGCCGCTCAAGCCGGAAACGGGCGCCTAAGAACTGTGCTCTAAAAAACCTGCCTTCTCGTCAAAACGCCGCGACTGGGGATGTACCAAAAGAGTCGACAAAGGTTTGAAGGTCAGTTTTCATATGCTCGGTTCGTCCGAGATTGTGGATATTTCACGTGAAAAGGGGAAACCAGATGCCGTCGGACCACGATTGCTTGGGCGGGAAGCACTCTGGGTTGAATTCACGGATACTTGATGTCGTCAGATTTATTTGTTTTGTTCCAATATAAATGCGCGAAAACCATCAAGTTGAACGGACCACCTGCGGACTACGTTCAGTGCGTCTTCAAGTTCAGACGGCCACCTGGTCGTTCGCATTGTCGTCTGCTCCTTCAAATGGTTCTGCTTGTCGTCTGCTCTTTCAGACGACACCAGCCCGTAGACCAAATGATGGCCCGGTAATAGCGCTAAGTAAGTGCAGACCTCAAAAGACTTTTAAGTTTGAAGGTTGGTTGGGGTAGGCAGGCTCAGTGTAAGCAGTAGATACAAGAAGATGTTGATCATTGTTACCACTGGCCATCATCGACTTGTTATTTCTGATTCACTTGGTCTGAGGCCAGATTCACGAAGAGCTTCTTAGTTTACGGCAACTTAGCTAAGAAGTTCGTAAGTTAAGAACATCGTAAGAAGAGGAGAAATCGGTATTCACGAACGCGTTCTTAAGTGAGAGGAGGAAAGCGGCGTTCTCGTACGGAGAAACTAGAACATACCGGTGCTGTTGCTATGGCGACGCGTCTTCGGCAGCACGAACAACCAATCGGAGAGCTCGGCATGGTTCGGAGCCGTTCGGAGCACGTGGATTTTTTAATAACAAACACAGGCGGCCTTCCGCCCTTCCTGCCACCGCTTGTCTGGGGTTCGTGTCCGTGTAGTGATATGTCGACGCTAACACGATTTAAACGCGCCCGAATGCCGAGGCCGGGATGCGTAACCGCCTCCGTTGACTGCGACGAACTCGATCGCTACGAAGTCAACACAGCTGTCATCGTTGGTAAAAGACGGCCCGTGTCAGTCGTTTGCAAAGCGACGTAGATGGAAACAAATTGCCGCGGCGTTTTTTCGCGGCCTCGGAGATGCAGGAGCGAGCCGACGTTAAAAAAGATACGTTTGAACTACGAGAGTGTCAGCAAGAGCCACGTAATACCTGGGGGGCTATGTTGCGCTTTTTGGACTCCCAGGAGACTAGGGAGAGGGAAGTGACGTCAACAACGCAGCAAATGCAGATTGGATGTTGATTTTGTTTTCTTCTGTCAACATCCAATCTGCGTTTCTCTAGTCGTTGACGTCACTTCCCTCTTCCAAGTCTCCTGGGGGGCTATGTTGCGCTTTTTAGACTCCCAGGAGACTAGGGAGAGGGAAGTGACGTCAGCAACGCAGGAAATGCAGATTGGATGTTGATTTTGTTTTCTTCTGTCAACATCCAATCTGCGTTTCTCTAGTCGTTGACGTCACTTCCCTCTTCCAAGTCTCCTGGGAGTCCAAAAAGCGCAACATAGCACCCCTGGGAGTCCAAAAAGCGCAACATAGCACCCCTGTTCACACTCGGAGCGAACGCGCGCGTTTGATCAAAGTGCTGGATTCGCGCTGCTGGACCGCGAAATGGAATACTAATAACAAAGTGCACATACCGTGTGGCGAAGGTAATTCATACGTCGTTTATTTGAGCTCTATATCACACAAAACAAAGAGATAGAATCGATGAGAGTCCCTTTTCGACGACAGCGTTCGTCACCGCTGCCTCGGAAAACTAGGAGATGACAAGAGGAAGAGATTGACCTCTTAATCTAAAATTGAGGTCAGCGATACGGGAAGGGTTCACAAGGGTCGCGCGGGCATATTCCATTCAGCACGCCAGCCGGTCGTGGGCAGACGGTCTTGGCCAAAAACCGTCAGAGCACCGCTGCGCCGAGAGTGCCTGCTAGGCCTATCTGCCGAGCTCACTTGGTCAGCTTTTCCCGGGTGTTTGTGGATCCAGCGTTCTTGTTCGTCGTGGTCTGTTTCAAGTAATTTTACTTTTTTCTTGCTGCTTGAAGTCGGGACGCGTGAGAAGCGCACGTAGAAAAATAAACGTCCGTTGGTCGTCGCGACCGCGACCAGCCGCGACGCTGTCGGCCATGCTGATTTGATCGTAAGAAGTGCGTAAGACAGCTTCGGAGCTGTCGTAGGATTTCGTCGTAACCTGCGCAAAACTTACGAAAATTTCGTTTCGTGAATACGAATTTGTTCTTAAGTTTTGTCTTACGCATATTTTTTGCGTAAGATCGTTTCATGAATCTGGCCTCTGATTCTGCTTGCGATTTTCAGTATTGACGTCGATCGTCTCAGCTACGGTTCACGCTTTGGCAGCCCAAGCGGTGTTGCGACCGAAAATTGCGAGCGGAATCTCATCATGCGAATCAGGCTTTAGCGTCCATTCTGCGGCGCCCACACGGAAGGAATCACCGCATGTCACATTATTCACGCGAAGTTTTGTGGTTTAACGAGCCTCGGTATAATTTCGCTGAGGCCGCTCAGGTAGTCCGACATTGCCAGGAAGATGTAGAATCAACAATTCCAACGCGAAAAAGAGCACGGGGACTCATACTGTTGCCGACAACATCGCATTTCAATGGTTTGTTATGAGCGATGGCGAGCTTCTTGCCCACACTATCGCGCATGCGCGGCGCCGGTGGCGTCCGCTATTTGTGCTCCGGTTTGTTTGTAAAGGCTTATTCGCACGATGCATCTTTTCAACGCGCCACAGTTTAGCAAAACTGAGATTTCGCGAAATCGACCTGTTCACACGTGAAGTTTGACGCGCGAAACCTATGACGTATTGACTCACGAGAATTTCGCCAAACCTTGTCATCTACACTGGGAATACCAAGCACTTCGCATCAAAATGATATGAAGTACGCACACTGTGAACAGACAATATATTTTATTAATGCCAGTCAATAAACTTTGTCAGATTCGGCTCACTGGGTTTACAAGTCATGCCAAACCCAGGAAAGACAGCGAACGTCGAAGAACAGCCGGATGATCTCGAAGCATTTCGGACATTTCTGTCATATATGCGGTGCTCGCACTCGTCGCAACTGTTGATGAATCTGCACCGCACCACCAACCCGTACTGCTAAAGCGCTGTGCACACACCTGCAACCGAGTAGGAACAAGGCTCATCGCCCGTACGCTTGTCGGTCGCCATGTTGTTTGCTTTTTTTTTCTTTCGGCTTTGGCTCGGATACGGAATCGGCCAAAAATCGGATTCCTCCAAAAGCTGGCTCCTCCTCGAAGGTCAGACGTCATAGCGAAGTCGAGCGGCCATTGGCGGCGTCCACGTTTCTCCTTCAGGTGATTGACAGGCCTCGGCAAGGTTTCAGCAAAAAATTGCTCCAGAAGCAAGGAACACGCGCCACTTTTTTCGGAGGCGCGCCACGTTTTCGATTGCGTTCAGACGGGGAATTTGTTTCCCGAAACCTAGTTTCGCGGCACAAGATTCGTCAACAAGATGCATCGTGTGAATAGACCTTAAAAATAAGTTGGTCTATAACTTGCGTTTGACTTTGTTGCTGGCCCGATGCATCATGTTCAATGGACGTCTGCTTTTCTCATTCACAGGTGCGGTGGACATGGATGACTGCAATCTAATTTCTGAGGCCGAACTTGAAAAGTATGCTTACAGTATTGCGTCCCTGGACCCTTTCCGTGTGCTAAGGAGCATCACGTCCCTCAGAGACAGACTGAGGGCTCAGGGAGCGGACCTTCTCAAACCTTGTTCGAGCAGAGACGACGGAACAAGCTGCTGGGTCGTCGACTCCCTGCTGACCCTCAACAAACACCTGACTTCGGTCCACACAGAAATCGAAGAGTATGAGCCAGGCAAGCTTGCCGTGACGTACATTGATGCTGTCGACGAATGCGACGACGTATCGGACAGGACCTTCTTGGACTGCGTCTTTCTCGTTTGTTGGCTGCTCAGGAATCACAGATGTATCAAGAGGGTGTGCCTTTGTGAGTCGGTCCTAGTGCGGACCAATCCCGCGATGCTCGGCAAGGCCATAGAGCTCGCCCCTGGGCTCGTCGAGGTCGACATAAAGTGTCTGTTCATTTCCACGCGTGCGTCTATAGTTTTTGCTTCTGCATTGAGCCACAAGGCCGGGCTCGAAAAGCTGCACCTCTCATCCTTGCTTGTGGACCATGCGACTGCGAGGGACATAGCCTGTGCCCTGAAGAAAAGTCGGGTGCAGTCACTGGTTCTCTACAACGGTCTGTCTACGCGGGCCGGAGATATGATCCTACGTGCCGTCGGCAAGTGTTCTTACTTGACCTCATTAGTGATAGATGGTTATGAGCATTTTCTAGTTAGCAATGCCAAGTGTCTTGCCGCTGTGCTGGCAAAGAACACTACCATAGCAAAATTGTCCGTGACTGGAACGTGCTCAAGTGCGGTAAAAGTTATACTTACATCGCTTCAAAAGAACAGCTCGGTTCGGGAGCTTTCACTCGTTTGCCAACACCCGTCCCGCTCGGTTTTCATGGAAAGTGAAGAACTGGAGCCATTGGCAAGCAACTCTGTACTGAAGAAGCTGACACTTTCTCTACAAGAGCTGGATGATGCCGGTGCCATTTTTCTCTCTAAATGGCTAAAAGATAGCGTTACGCTAGAAGAACTCGACCTTTCGTGGAGCAGCGTTCGTGTAAATGGTGCCCTAGTGCTTGCAGAGGCACTAAAAACAAACAGAACTTTGAAAAAGCTTGTCCTGGAGAACTACGGTTTCACTATTAACGTTGTCGAGAAGTTTGTGGAGGCACTGAAGCTCAACAACGTTGTTGAGTCGGTTCGTTTGGGTTTTATTCCCATCCCTGAGGAGGTTGCGTGCCAAGTAGCAAACAATGGACACAACGTTTGCAGACGACTTATGGTGGCCTGGAACACTGACGGACTTCTGCAGCTTGCACGAGAATTGAGGGACGATAGAGGCTCAGGCCACCAGTTGTACCTAAGCTGGTCTGAACATGCCTCAGAGGCGTCCATTTTAGACGTGTTTCTTGCTCTGTCTACGAACAATACCATAACTGAACTCTACATGCAGAATGGAAGTTTACTGAATGTCGCATTGGCCGAGGGCCTAGCAGGCCTACTGCGCTCCACCAAAACTTTGAAGAAGCTCAAAATAAGTACAGAAGTTCAAGTTGACCGTGTTGCACCATTGATTCTGGCCAGTCTAACAAACAATTTGACTGTTCAAGAAGTTGTTTTTAGTTGTACTTTTATGTCAAGAAGAATGGCCAAAGCTGTGGGTGAAATGCTGCAGGTGAACAGAACAATTCACACTATTTGTTTTGAGAACCAGTACCTTAATTGTGGAGGTCAGAGAAAGCTCTCAAAGTGTCTCAGGAACAATCATGTTCTAGTGAAGTTTGACTTTTCTAACCCGACTTCATACTTCAAGGGACTCTTCACCATTCGAGAGATTGTGCTTCGGAACAAGTGCCTCTTGAACCGTGCTGCTCAGTTTGTGCTCAAGACTGCTTTTGACCAGAGATCTCTGGATGCCTTTAGGCTGGTTTGCAAAAATGAATCCCTTGTCGAGCATCTAGTCAAAATCACTGACCAAAGAGAGGCAGATGTGAGGAAGAGCATAGCAGCTGCACTTGATTCTGCTGGAATAACTTGTGACTCGTAATTATGACAAGTCTCGTAACTTTAGGTTTTAGACATATTTTTAACTGCAATGTGAAAGCACATGATAGGTGCTGGTTGATGTCTGCAAATGTCGGTTTTTAATTTACAGAGCTTGTGTTATGCGCAGTGTTCTAATAAAGAGCTGGAATTCCTTGTAAATTGTACAGTCACAATTTTTTTACTAAGGTTGAGTGGAGGCAAATGGGCAGTTGCATTTTTACTTGATACAAAATTTTGACTGTTGGCTTGTGCAATAAAAGCAGTGACACTCATATGCACTCAACCTCTTGCATTGTGTGGGCTTTATGGGTTTCGAATCTGCACTAGGAGACAGCAAAGAAATGATAAAGAAAGCTGTCATGAGGAACATATGGCTGGAATCAGCACGGTAATTGTATATTGAAAGGTAAACATAAAACGGTTGACTTCTCTGGATGAAGGTGACATACAAAGTCAACAGTTGTTCTAAGGCGAAACTAAAAGCGGCCTTCCAACTGCTATGAGCATCGAACATCAAGGAAGCTTGGGCTCTGTTCCAAATCTTGCCCAAAGGGATCCGAGTTCCGGCAGGTATTGTCACATGACAACACAGACTGAAAAGCGCTGGATGTGGGTAGGTTTTGGAATGCCAAGGTGCAAAACCCTTGCCCTGGAGTAAGATAGAGTAAATTTTGGAACATGGCCTTGATGTTCGATGCTTGATGCCCCAGGTAAAGCAAGCAAATTAAAGCTAAAACAGGTGATGGACCAAATAATTAAAAAGGGGGAGGTACCCAATGATTGGAAACTAAGCAAGATGAGACTAATATATAAAGTCAAAGGTTCAATGCTTGATGCCCTAGGTAAAGCAAGCAAATTAAAGCTAAAACAGGTGATAGGCCAAATAATTAAAGTGGGGAGGAACCCAATGATTGAAGCTAAGCAAGATGAGACATATATAAAGGCAAAGATAGCATCAAATCATATTGCCCAATAACAGTATCTTCTTTTTACACAGGCTAGCTATGCAGATGGTGAAAAAAAAAAAAAATCTTCTAGCCTTTTGACTCTGGTAAAGAAGGAAGACCAGCGAAGCTGTACTATGGTGGAATGACCTCAAGGACGACTTCTTGGACGACTTCAAGGACAACGTCTAGGACGACCTCAAGGACGACGTCTAGGACGACCTCAAGGACGACGCCTAGGATGACCTCGGAGACAATGTCTAGGACAACTTCTAGGACGACCTTGAGGGCTACGTCTAGGACAACCTCAAGGACGACGTCAAGGATGACTTCTAGGACGACCTCGAGGACGACCTTAAAAATGACTTCAAGGACGACGCCTAGAGAAATTCAGCCTTTCCACTCTGGTAAAAACCAGAGTGCAAAGGTTGCCACCGTCGTTCATAGATGGCGTTAGCTGTCCAGAGTTTTGTGTCAACATTTATTTGGTGGCGGACACGAAACTGGAGAAACTAGCCGTTGGCAGAAACGCTGTAAAAATGGAAGAGTGGGCAGAAAGCACGCAGATTCTGAGTGAGCTCCAATATGGTTTCCGAAGAGACAGAAGGCTTGAAGATAACTTACTTATAGCCACCCAGTGCATAAAAATAGCAGCAACAAACAATAAATCGTTATGGGTAGCATTTTTAGATATTAAGGGGGCATACGACAATGTGAGTCAGGAAAAACTCTGGGAACTGCTGGGGAGGTGTGAGCTAGATGCACATATTCTTGCAGGAGGTGTATACAAATAATAAGGTTGTTATAAAGTGGGAGGCAGAGACTACGTAGAGAACCTGCAGCGATAGAAAGAGGGCTTAGACAGGGTTGTCCCCTGTCACCACTGCTCTTCATGGTATATCTGAGTGAATTGGAAAAAAGGTTAGAGCAGAGAAATTTGGGATTTGATCTGACATATATTTTGGGAGGGAGTAAAGTAAACGAAGTCGTACCTGGACTGATCTATGCAGCCGACATTGCACTTATAGCAGACAGCCAGGATATATTGGACAAACTATTTGGGACATTGGGTGGGGGGGGGGGGGGGGAGGGCGACAAGCTAGGTCTGGATTTCAGTAGAGAAAAATCTGGAGTGATGGCTTTTAATGACGAAAAGGGGGACCCGCTGAGAATTCAAAACTTTGAAATATAGACTATGTAGGTAAGTACAAATATCTGGGGGTCTGGATGAAACGGGGAAAGAAATATTTAGAGGAACATGAGGAAAATATTATGAAAAAGGAGAAAAAAAATTCGACTATTATGGAATTATAACAGATATGAAGTAGTTTGGGGCATCTGGAAACTAGTGATATGGTGCCAGGTTTGTCATTTGGTAACGCGGTCTAGGCACTGTAGCGGTGTTGTGCATGCGATGAGAGGTTCAGACAAGCTTGGAGGTCGGACAGAGAAGTGGCGGGAGGTTAGCACTGGGGGTGCATAAGAACGGGTCCATATCACATGAGCGAATGACGTTTTAGCGAACAGCGACATTTGAGCGAACCAACGTTTTAGCGAATAACGGGGGCTCGCGTTAAGCCATCCGCCGCGCTGCGCTTTACGCCGCTTCGCGGCAACAGTCTGCGGCGGCTCATTACAAAAATGTGAACCCATTTGGCCCACCTGAAAATGCCGCTTCGTGGCGTCCAACTATTCGCTAAAGTGTCATTCGGTGAAACGCGGGCGTTCGCTAAAATCTCATTCGATCAAGTGAGTGGCTCCCACATAAGAACACGCCAAATGAAGGCCTAGGTACAAGGGAACATGGGCTGGCCGTCTTTTGAGAGTAGAGAGGCTATCAGCAAATTGAAATTCGATCAAAGGCTAACAAAAATGAAGGACGCACGATGGGCAGGGAAGGGGTTGCAAGCACTCACTTGATCAAATGACGTTTTAGTGAACGCCCACATTTCACTGAATGGCGCTTTAGCGAATAGTCGGCCGCCGCCAAGC
Organism: Ixodes persulcatus; assembly: GCA_013358835.2. Lineage (NCBI taxonomy): Eukaryota > Metazoa > Arthropoda > Arachnida > Ixodida > Ixodidae > Ixodes > Ixodes persulcatus. The sequence continues at coordinate 73,208 of JABSTQ010011327.1, read as the reverse complement.
GGCGTTTACGGGATGGCCAAGTGGGTTCACATTTATGTATTGAGCCGCCGCAGATTGTCTCCGTGAAGCGGCATGATCGCGCAGCGCGGGGAAGCGTTAATTCGCTCAAATTTTGCTGTTCGCTAAAACGTCATTCGCTCATGTGATATCAGGGGCGGATTCAGAGGGGGGGTCCGGATGTCCTGACCCCCCTCTTGATTTCTGCATGTGTAAAATTTAGGGCGTGAAACGAGGGAGAGGGGGTTCCTAAACAAATGGTACGCTGACCAATACCTGACCCCCCCCTCAGGAAATTCCTGCATCCGCCCCTGTGTGATATGGACCCCTGCCGACTAGGGAGGAGACTGATTGGAACACAGCGGTAGAAAAGGGCGTAGAAGAAGCCGAAGGAAAAATATGGAGGGAAAGGACGCAGGGAAAATCAGCTTTAACAATTTATAGGTCACATAAGCATGAAATCGTAAAAGAACAGGTTTTTGATAATTCGGGGGTAGTCCCTACTATTTGAGTCTATAGAATAGGTTTTTATGAGAAAATGGACACAAAAGCTGTGTTCAATGTGGAGAAAAGTGTAGAGTGGTGTACTTCTGGTCGTATATAAATACACATACCAGAAGTAGACTACCCTACACTTTTCTGCTCTGGTGAAGGGTCGAACGCAGCTATCACTGATCTCAATGACAATTGCTGGATAGCGCTTCCCCGCTTGTTCGCTGCAGTACGTGTGAGTGAAGCCACCGGACGAACATCTTGCTCGTAGACGATTTGCGGTTTTGCTAGCATTTTGCTACGGTTTGCCAGCGTTCTATAGACACGTTTTTTACTCGTTCGTTATCATTCGCCGCCAAAGTTTTTTTTAGACTCTGTGTACCGTTGAGACTTGCCGTTGTGAACACGTTGAAAATTTTATGAAAGCGCAGTGTTGCAAAAAAAAGGGCACAACTCATCGAAAGCAAGTTTCGCCGGTCTCACGGCGGGGTAAAAGCTTCCTTGGCACGCTGAAGTGCTGCTTCTCTGTGCCTTCTCACGTTTGGATACCGATCAAGAATCGACGCCGTGTGGATGTGTTTTGCGAGTGCAATGTGAGTGAAGCCGTATGTAAAAGCACAACTCGTCGAAAGCAAGTGTCACCGGTCTTGCGGCCTGATCAAAGCTTGCTTGGCACGCCGAAGTGCTGCGTCTTTGTGCCTTCGCACGCTTGGATACCAATCAAGTTTCATTTTGGCGCCGTGTGGATGTGTTTTCCGAGTGCAATATGCGTGAAGCCGTATGTACCGCTCTGACTATATTACTCTGACTATATTTTACTCTGACTATATTTGTAACTTGCGGCACTCGCGGTACAGAAATGAGCTTGATCCAGTGTCCAGTGGTGACGGAAGAGGGGGGAGGGAAGGGAGGGGAAGGGGGCAGCATCAGCGGCGCATTTTTTTTTTTGTTTACTAAACGCTTTTGACAATCAAATCAGTAGTACAAAATCTTTATTTATTTTTTGTGACTTTTTACTGCTGCACTGCACTTTTGTAAAAATTTTCACGTGTTTTCAACGGCAAGTCTCAACCTTACACTGGGTCTTAAAAATCTTCTTTGACGAATGACGATGATTGAGTAGAAAACGTGTCTTCAGCACGCTGCTGCCAGCCTCTGTAACGCTAGCACAGCCGCAAATCCTTTCCGAGCAAGATGGCCGTCCGGTGGCTCCACTCGCGGGAGCGGGAAGCGCGATCCAGTAATTGTCAATGAGATCAATGGCAGCTATTATATATGCCTTGACTAAAACAAAAGAAACACACAAGAGGACGAAACAGACGACACAGCTTTCGTCCTCTTGTGTGTTGGTGGATATGGGATTCCCTCCACGTGGCTCCGGCCCAAAGCCTCACACCAGTCCCCCAGTAGGTTTGGTTCAAACCAACGTTACTAAAACACTCAGAAGTGTTGTAAGTTGGGCGAGTTGCTCAGTTGGGAAACTTGCTCAGTTGGGAAACTCACCCTCAAAAGCTGGGCTGCTGGCGTCCACCGAGACCGAGCTAAATACGATAATTGCGCCACCCTTTAGCGATGAGTTGAAGTATGAAAGTTGCTTTACATAGCTACTGCGTGATGGCCCTGCGTAGAGTCGGGCAAGGGCCCGGGCCCTTGCCCGACTCTACGTGCAGCCGTGCAGTTCCCGGAGTAGACGCTGCGGGAGAAATGGCGGCGTTGCGATCGCCATTAGCTTGGTTCTCGAGTACGGATCGGAGCCACTTTTTTTAAAGCAGGCTCTATGGCAGTTTCCCAACTGAGTGGTTCTAGTAACCATAGAGTTATTACAATAAACGCTAGAGGCTCAGCTGGCGCTAGTGTGCTGTTGCATTTTGAAGCAGACAGCAAGCAGTCAGAAATTGACTTCCGGTAATGCATTTCTATGGAAAAAAGCGAGTGCATTTTCTCTCTAGTGCGCTCGATTATAAGAGCAAATATCACGAATAATTTGCACATACAATACACATTGGAACATTTCTAAGTCACTCAGACGAAATAATTAGTCAGTTACAGCATTTTTATTTGAAATTCGTGGCATGAAAAACGGTGTTAAAACCACTTCGTACGTGTATTTATGTGCACTGTCGGACACTGTTAGCGCGAACACGGCGTCGGCGCTTTCCAGCATGGGGGATATACGTGCCAAACGAACGAAGGACATGTGGAAAACCAAGAGAGACGGCAAGAACTACGCTGTAACACTGGATAAGTAACTCCTTGTGCTTGCAGACGATCAAAATAAATTTAAAGTCACGTAATATAGTCCGATTTGCAATAAATAAGTACTGCTTTATTCTTTCTGCTCATGAATATGTGCGAAGATGCTTCTTCTGGGTTCAAATCATCACCCGCACGCTCCAAATCTTTGCAAATAGGGAGAAGCCAGAGAACAGGTGCCCGATAAAAACTGGCCGACATAGGATATAATAAGAAAACACACCTTTAGTAGCCCATGTACTTTATTCTTTACGTTTCGAACGTTTTTTTAACCACTCGTAAAGATGCACGACGGGGTCATTTTCATATAGTGACAGGACGGGCATATTAACAATATACCGGGTGGCTCAAGGAGACGGCAGGCTCTTTAAATCGACCGCAAAATTCGGTTTCTTAACCTATCGCGCTACGACTTTGTGCAGCGCTGCCCACAGATGGTGCATTTTTTTTGTAAAATTTGCAAAGAGCAAACTTACCTGAGGAAAAAGTAAAGAAAGAAAAAGGCTTAGCTCCTATGGAAACGCAGCGACGCCACCGGTCTTCAAAGAGCACGGCGCCGTTTCGCACGGGACACAAGAGATGGCGCAACGAACGCCGCCAACGAACGAGCATACGGCGTCGAGAGCCAGCGTCTTTAGCAGACAATCTTTTCGACTCAAAAGCAGCGCGCGTTCCGCAGGCGGCGACAGTCGCAGAAACAATTACTGGCGGGTAACAACAAGCAACTGCAGTTCCTTGTCTGCTAAATACGCCGGCTCTCGGCGTCGTCTGCCCGTTCGTTGGCAGCAGTTGGCGTCGTGACCGCTTGCGCCCTCCCTTGTCTCCCGTGCGAAACGGCGCCGTGTTGTTTGCAGACCGGTGGCGTCGCTGCGTTTCCATAGGAGCTAAGCCTTTTTCTTTCTTTACTTTTTCCTCGGGTAAGTTTGCTCTTTGCAAATTTTACAAAAAAAATGCACCATCTGTAGGCAGCGCTGCACAAAGTCGTAGCGCGATAGGTTAAGAAACCGAATTTTGCGGTCGATTTAAAGAGCCTGCCGTCTCCTTGATCCACCCGGTACTATCCGGTACAACCTAGAGCAGACGCTACTCTGCTCCGAAGGAGCTATATAGTGCTCTATACTTCGTTTCAGCCTAGTAACGTTGGTTTCAGCTTCGGTCCGAGCACGGCCAATGTTATGAGCCGAAGGGCCAATCAAACAGCGTAAAAAGCGCAACGTCATGGCGTGCTCTCTGCGCTTGACTAGCCGGCGGAGGAGCACTCACAGAGAGACGGCGAATACCGGCTGGTCCTATCAACTGCAGTGAGCACGCCATGACGTTGTACCTCTTTCGCTGTTTGATTGGCCCATCGGTTCACAACATCGGCTGCGCTCGGACCGAAGCTGAAACGAAGTATAGTACAACCGAAATAACAAAAGTTATTCATGTTATTTTCCGGCGAAAAGACAAAATTCACGCGCGTTTGCCCATAGGAATACACAGGAAGACTGGAAAAGTAGACTGCATGCTGTCTGCTTCAATTTGCAACCGGAAGTCCCGTAGACACTAGCGCCAGCTGAGCCTCTAGCGTTTATTGTAATAACTCTATGCAAGTAACGTTGGTTCAAACGGTTCAAACACAAAGGAGGTAGACCAGAGTAGAGCTCTAGACCAGAGGTACTCCCTCGCCCGGTGAAGGGAGCGGAATCAGGGCGGTGTTTGATTTTCTTTTTCTTTTGCCAAAGGTTTTTTGGAAAGACTCTACCTGCCCGGTGATAGTTGCACGGAGGTAAAGGGAAAAGAATTTTAAGTATGGAAGAAAAAAAAAAAGAAAAAAATTTTTAAATGAATTTATTTAAGCCTAGGTGGCGCAAGCTACCGCCTGGTACAAAGGAAACAGCCTATATCCATTCATCCATCCAATCTTGGATCGGTTTGCCAAGAGGAAAACAAGAACGCCTTCGGGGAGCCTTTGGAACTTGCTTTGGAACGATGTTATGTAGGTTGCAAGTCTCCCGCAGTTGCCGGAAAATGGTAGGCCAATTTATGCATCCGTTGACATTCGTGTACGCTTTTGGCATTCCTCATTAGATCCACTTCTAAACGAGGCACTGAGTAGACACTGGATGGTTGCTTGGGTGTCTGTGCCGCGCATTCAACGATTCTGAATGTTTGTGTTACAAGTCCTTACTTTCATGTGGCAACTACACGGCTGTAACATCGTGTAGTTGCCACATGTAAGTAAGGACATATACATGCAGCGCGCGGCTGAAGTTAAGGGTTGCCTGGAAGCTCGACCGGCAGTTTCGTGTATGTGTGCGTGTGTGCCTCACGTCGTCTTGTGCCATAGCCTCTGTACATGCCTTGCACGTGACGTCACGCTAGGGAAGGGCAGGGCGCTGCGCCATGCTGGTGGTGGACTTCACGAATCACACCGCGCGGATGATCTTATCAGGGCGTAGGATGCCGCTAACTGCCCGGACATGCGCTGACATGCACCATAGTTTCATCAAAGGTACGTACCTAGTTTTGTTAGATGTGAACTCGGTAAAACGAGCCCACAATGATGACGTTTAGACAGTATGTGCGGAATTTTTCGGCATTGGTGCGATTGCGCTACGAGTAGAAAGTTTCGATATGCCACTGACTAAGTTTTAAAACAAAAGCTGTCGTGTCGCAAAAAAAAAAAATAAATAAATAAATAAAAAGCTTAATTGTGCGTTGCAAAATTTGACGAGCGGCTGCAGGAGTCGCTTGTTTAAAAATTGTCACAATTTTGCTAAGTACTGATAAACAACGCAAGGTTATTGTCATAATCTAAACCCTGATACAAGGATAAAGAAAATAACGTTCAAGACAACTCGCATTGTCTTGGGGCTTATATAGACCCCTTTCAAAAGTGTGACAACTCTGTGCGCCTCGGGCAACAGTGTGCGCGCTCTCCATGGTGAAGGAATGTTTTTTCTTCGGCCGGCTGGCTCTGCGTGAAAAAGTGGCAGGGCAAATGAAGTAACGCGGCTGTTTCCCGCCGCCGGCTGGGAAAATAACCTTGCTAGCTAGCTTGCTTGGTATGAAACCTGAAAACAATGATGATGAGAAATCATGACAAATATGACAAATCATGATGTGCCTGCAAGTCCCCACTAAACTTGCATAAAAAGATGCCCTTGAGGGGAACCTAATGCAGTCATGGAAGCATAAAGTAACATGGTGTTAGTGGATGCCTCAATAACATAAAAAAAGATTAAAAAAAAAAATGTGCCTGCAAGGTAAAGTTTTTTTTTCGTGTGTTTATTGTTAAAGTGTAGAAAATGTTCGCAGGACTGATACGGGAATTTGACTGCTCGTTTAGCCTCGCCAATGGTATCTGTCTACCGAGCAATACCAAATAAATGTGCAGTGAAATAATAACGTAGTGTATGAAGCAACTGCATGCAAAATAGTGAGGCCGGCCGAAAGGCAACGGATCCGTCGGGTAAAACCGACGCTCGTATCCGCGTCAAACGTATACCTGGCTAACAGCAATAATGAAGAAAACGCAAAGCAGTATAATGCAGAACCAATATATTATCCTCATTAAGCCAATGCATGCAAATTCGTGAGGTTAGCCAAACGGTCGCGGTAGCGGACGGTCCGATAGGCATATATAAGTACTCCCTTCCGTCCGAATTTGTCAGTGTATCCATATTGCGTGCAGACTGTGTTGCGTGCAGATGCCAACACAGCACAGTGTTGGCATCTTCACTGATACTCTGGAGCACGTAAATTGTCTTTAGAACAACACATGAAGCGCCTAAAGCTCGGTTGGCGCACAGCGAGTTTGCGACCTGCTTTCCTTCACCATGTCACGCAGCTGCTGACCGCCTCGCTGTTGCCATGGTTACTATGCCGAGAGACACTGTTGCCGGGTTTTCTGCAAGGGGTCTATTATGATGTTTCCTAACCGGCTCGCCTACATACTTTCACTCCTTGCAAAGGTTACTGTCTCGTAGACTGCACAAAGCGATGCCCCGGCGGCGGTATCTCGGCGAGCTTGCACACGGGGGCCACCGCCGACCGACCGCCGTCTGGCCGTGCTCGCGGCGCGACACTCGCCCGTACTTGGCCGGCAGCCCCGAAGGTGCGCTCGAACATGGCTCGAAGCGTGGAAACAGCGTGATGTAACAAAAGGCAAAGGGCATTTACACCATGAACGGGCAAAAGCTGATGCAAAAGCATGCGCGAACGTAAACAACGGTGGAAAAGTGCCGTCGCTCGCTGCTCTGAAATGCGTCCCGCAAACTCGGTAATCCGCGGCCGCATCCCTTTCCTGCTGCTCATACTTTCTCTAACTTGACGGCTACTCTGTCTCGCGGGACATGCTGACGTAGCGATCGTCAGGATACCTAGTAATTCCTACAGCCGAGCGCAGTGCAATTTACCAATTTACCATTGCTCTCGCTGCGAAGGGCGTCGAGTCAACGACCGGCATGGTGCTTACCGGCGTTCGACACCATCATAAGACGTAGGTGCAAGGCATATTTACTCACAAAGCCTGGTAGTTCGACGACGGAGCCATAGAGTGCCCGGTCGCAGATTTGGATCGCAAGGATCTGGTAGCACAGAGCATCAGAGAGCTATTTCTCGGGAAACCTGGACGTCAGTGCACAGCTTTTGCAGTGGCGAGGACACAAAACACACCTGTTCGCTCGGAAGAGCTGTGTTTCGGTGTCTCACCGCAGCGGGGCGCCAGTCACATGGCTCTCCTGTCATTCGTTGTCTGCCGCTCCACCTTTTCCATTTCGGCGGCCGCTTCTCGTGGCGATCTACCAGGCTTTGTCAGTATATAGGAGGCTATGCTTGTGCATTCTTAAACTGGACTCCGCCCTTACGTGCGGCTTACCTGCGTTACGGACTTGAGCCATTGATTTACAATTCGACGCATCCCTGAGCAGGATAAAGCTTCTTGTATCTAGAAAATCTGACACCCATTGCTGAATGTCTGCATTTGTAACAGCAGCTATCATGCATATTAACAGGATACTGTCGAGACTGGTTATAACGAAGTCGATGGGAATCAGAAATCACTTCGCTGTATCTGCTATTTCGCTATAACTGACTTCGGTTATGACGAAGTGCAAAAGGGAATGGGAAATCGTGATCGTTTCGCTGAAGCCGCTATTTTGTTATAACCGACTTCGTTATAACCACTCTCGACAGTATGATGCAAAGGGCTGGTAAAAAAAATACTCATTTGCGCAACACGAAAAAGGCCATCCATGAATTGTGGTGTGCCGTTTGTGGTACACCGCACACCACAGGCATCTACTAATCAATTATATTAAAGGTTATTGTTCCCAGAATCAAACAAAAATTAATTGAATCCCCAGTGTGGTGTGTGGTGTTCTATGCCTGTGGTGTGTGGTGTTCCACAACACGGCACACCACAGGCATCTACTAATTAATTATATTGGAGGTAATTGTTCCCAGCATCAAACCAAAATTCATTGAATCCCCCAGTGTGCTGTTTGCTTTCTACTATCTTTTCCATGAAGACTACGAAGCTTCTGACTATCAACAAGGCAGTAATAAATAGTAGCCGGACAGAAGCTCACCGGACAAAAGCTCACCTATGTTTTGCCAGACCCAGACAGAAGCTCACTAATTTTTTAACAAACCCAAACAGAAGTTCACTTTTTTAAAAATATATATATATATATATATATACATATAAATAAATGTAAGCCAGACAAAATTATTCTAAGTAAAATGAGCTGGGCTAAATGGGGTCACGTCAACAGCCCTCTGAAAAGTATATTCTTTGAACCTGGTTAACTAAAAACCAAGCTCAAACTTTTAGGGGTTCAGACGAGATTTTTTCTACGAGTGAACCACACAGGGTGACCGTGCTCCGACGACGACCAGAATTTCCTCCAGAGGTGTAGAATGTGCGGTAGGCCACGCTAAGGGACGAGGACAGGGCCAATAACTTGTGAGAGGAGGCTGATTGAATGTTTTCAACAGGATCTAGCGTTGGTCACGATAGCTTTGCTGCAAGCACGCCAAGGTGAACCCCCGGTGAAGAGGGTTTAGAGGGCAACGAAGTGTTTTCAGCACCGCCTGAGGAAGCTGTGTGTGGACTGTCAGCTTTACAGAGACATTCCGAAACTGCTGGAGGTGTTGGGAGGCTGTTTGTTTGAGGACTGATGTTTGTTTTCTTGCATAACACAAAATATGAAGCGGTGCAAGCATTCATGACAAGGTGAAGTGTCACAACACTGGGCATTATTTAATCGTGAGGTGACTGTAACCAGGTCTTACACCCATACCAAGGGACTTTTGGTGCTCATACAGAAAGAAGAGGGAGATCAAGAAGAAAAATGCGTTCTAGTTTTGCGGGTGACGCTTTTGGCAAACAAATGTAGCGCATGAACTGCAGACTGCAGTCGGGTCTTAATCAGGTGATTGGCATTTGGATGGAGCTCTTGAGCTGTACTACGCGAGCCCTGAAGGATTGTAAGGGACAGAGGATTTGAATATGGTGCCTGAATTGTGTTTCCAACTGGTCTGTCAAATAGCTGTGTCTTCATTTTTGGTACCTTAATTTCCACCTAATGAAAGCACAGAAGTGTCATGCTGCTGCCTGCCATGATTCTGGCGGGGATGAAGCAGCTGATACGGATACGGCAGATACGTTTCGCTGTCGGTTGCTCTTCAGCTTGACAGGTGCACTTCAACAGCTTGAGTTGGGAGACTGCGATGACAGCGATTCTTGTGTTCGCTCCTCTTTTTCTCCGTATCTTTTTGTTTTGGTTTTGGGACCACTTTCAAAGTCTGGGCGGTAGGAGACGTTAAACACAGCAGTCAAAGACGCACCTCGGGCACCATAATTTAAACAGACAAGTGCTGCGGGTCAGCGGAATATGGGGACATGCGGTTTAGAGAAGATCATTTTAGCGAACACCGCTTAACCGACCGCAGTTTATCGAATCCCTTTATAAAGAAACCCAGTTTAGAGAAAATGGCGATGAGCCTCATTTTAGTGAATTCGGCCGCCGCGCAACAGCGTGTACGGATGGTTCAGGTGGGTTTCCATTTTTTTATTGAGCCGCCGCAGACTTTCGCCGCAAAGCGGCGTAAATGCGGGAGTGGGGGGGATTAACATGCACCCTAGTGATACACATGCAAAGTAACAGCGTTCCTTTTCGATAAACGGCATTTCTCTAAATTGAGGCTCCGCTTTCTCTAAACCGAGCTTTGATAAAACATGCCCGTTTTCTGAACGGTGTTTCGATGAAATGGCGTTCGATCACCGAAGTATACCCATCAGAATTAATAGCATGCCACAGAGAGATCAAGAGGAAAAGGGGAGCTTGGAAAAGGAGAGTCGCCAGGAGCTGTGTAATCACCATGTGGCGTTGTAGATGGAGTAGGTCCTAAGGGAAGAAGGGTGCATGTACGCAGCTTTTGGTAGGGCACTGCTGAGTAACCAAGCTATGGCCTCACAATGGGAAAGGCATCCCAAGCGCTATACTGACTCCAATCATGCTTCAAGTTGCACAGTTGACGGGTCCCAGACAGCTACAGTATTTCAAGATGAGCACTGCAGAATCAGTGCTGTGAGCAGAAACCTGGGTACATCGAGATGCTCTTCTCTGCAGTCGGTAACAAAGAATGCAATGACACATGCTCCTCACAGGGATTGATGTCACTGCCAGCCAATTGCGTCATGGCAGCGTGCACCGATCAACGAGATAGCTTGTAACTGTCAATATTTTGCAACAGATCACGGTTCTTGCATGCCCGCATTTGCATTGCAAAGTTGGGCAGCCTCCATAATGTCGGCATTCGCACCTTTGAAACTTTAGTCTGAAATGTTGGAAGAATGTTTCCTGGGACATGCAAGCACTTTTTTGAGGAGTTTGACTATAAATTACAATTGAAACAATCAAAAGGATGACAATTAGATGAGCATATTCCTCAAAATCACACAGTCTGATAGATCAATTCTCTTTAAAATGAGCTCACAGTCGGTGGGAACGCCCTCGAGGGTGGCCAAAACAGCCGTTGGCACCAAATTGGCTGTCCTTTCCGTCCAATAACGTCTTTTGGTTTTGGTCATCGTTCGGGGCGCGTCCCTCCAAACCGGAGGTCTCCCCTGGCTTCATTTCTGGTAGCGTCGTGTCGCCTCGAGAAGTTTCCTACCTCCATTGCATGCTGGGCCGCCCTTCATCTGTAGTTTGCAGACAATTTCCCAGACGGGACTCATTACTCAAAAAAGATTCACTTAATCTATCCTTTCATATAGATGTATGTACCCGTTTGTGGGGGTTAGATACGAGAGACCTCTTGCTTCGCAATTGATGCCTTACGGGATAGGGCCATCTTTCCTGAAGCCATTCAAAGCTAATTGGCGCTTGCATTTTCTGTGGGCTCACGGTGTCTTGCTTTCTCTCAGGTGAACGAATTCAGCCGAGACGCGACTAGGAGGTCGTCGGGTGGGTCGGCTACTCCGGCTTCCCAGGCAGGCCTCATGCTGTCCAGGCAGAAGGAGTTGAAGCGACTCCCTGTGGCGCCCCTCCAGGACACCCTCAAGAGGTACCTGGACTCCGTGCGGCCCCTGCTGACCGCCGAGGAGTTTGCGGACACCCAGAAGGTAAGCATGGGTTTGGGTACAGATGGTGGCTATCTTTTAAGCATTTTGGCAGGTCTTGGTTCGGATTGGAACTGACCTTGATGGGGTTTGGAATATATGGGGACTTTTGAGTCAATTGAAAGGACAACAGACAGCTCAGGACTCACGATATTCACATTTTTCTTTTCTTGTCTGTATTTTGTAGGTGTGGCCTCAATTTGCCGAATTCCAGGCCACATGTCAGAGTCGCGTAACATTGTGATGTCATACCCACACCCACAACATGTGCCCAGCTCGTTTGCAACACATTTTATGCTTCTCCATGTTTATCAGAAATGACAAAGACATGCTAGGTTCTTTTTTTTTGGGTGGGGGGGGGGGGGGGGTGGCAGTGGCAATGGCGGTGGCGGTGGCGGTGGCGGGTGGCAGTGGCAGTGGGTTTCGCCAAAAATAATTACCTAGTTATTGTGACAGGCTGTGCTAGAAGGTCTGCAAGCTTTTGTCTAGCTTGTCTTAAAATAAGACTACATCCATTGGTACATTCGGAGCAAAGCGAAAGCGCTTCTATTATTATCGGAATCAACTCGCACCTGCACGCGCGATAGACCTATCTCACCAGGAGCTGCGCGGCGGCCAAGGTCCATTCTAGTACCTTTAGTTCTCCCCAGTGTTCCGGCGGCGTCAGTGCACATTGTTTGCCCGGCGTTTGGAAATTTGAGGGTTAGCATGAGGCTTTTAATGGGCTGTTTTCTAACAGTCTCTAATGAGCGACTTCACCTGTTGGCCAGGGTGTTACAATAGCAGCATCAGGCAAAAAGGCATCGGATTTCATGTCTTCCCAGAAGAAAGCGGCGTCCGACAAGGGTGGCTAAGAAAGGTGAACAGAGCCAGACAGAGCAGCAGGAAAGAGAATGCTTTTCAGTGTGTTTCGCTATCCACCCTATTGCACGTTAGCTAAGGAGTGTAAGGTTGCGAGGTACGAGACATAGTAGGGCGTGCCGAAGTGTTCCATGCGTTGGAATCTCCCTGAGCACTCGCTCTGTAGCAGACTATCTCAAGCGGGACCTCCACGCTGCATTGCGGCGTTCATTTTTAATGCACTTTTTGCTCAATGTATTTTGGTGGTTATTACCGTTATTGCTACAACATGTTTCAAGCACAACAGCACTTGAAAAGATTAGGTCAGTAACTAACAAAAAAGCGGTGATTGCTTGAAATGATACCAACTTTTTTCCAAAGTAATCTTTATTTCATTTGAACTAAACATGAAAACACCGCACAATGCAATTTAGAAGTGCAACACTTGCCTCCAGAAAGTCAGCGAGAAAACCTCGCCTTCCTAGTGGCGGTCGATTATTCCACAACTTGATTTTGGCTGGCGTTACCGATCCGTCGAGACTGCAGACAAAAAGCTTCTACCATCAGGCGACTGTTAGCGATCGGAGCTTGCGCAAACAAAATAATATTGAATATGAATTGCTTTTTTACGTATAGAGACATTTTAGGTATCTGGCATGATTGCTGCTTTTCGACAGATGCGAGTTGTTACGACGCGTCAGGCATGTTCTTTCTGTGGATCGCTTCTTGTTTGTGTGCAGGCTTCTCCCCGCAGTTCATCTGTACCCTATCGCACAGGCTTTTAATTATTATGAAACGACTTTTAGAAAACTCTCACTCCCCGAGAAAGTCTATTTAGCTCTCCATACTTCATTGTCGATTAAACGTTATGCACAAGCCAAAGCACATACCAAGCTCCACTTCCCATCGACTCAATGCTGTTCCGTGGTGCCGCCATGCTACCGCGAGCCTGTGGTCCCTCGAATTTTCGTGTTCTTTGTCCTCGAACTAGATGCTCACTTGTTTCCGAGTTCATTGAGACGTCCGAGCAGCCTGGAGAGATCGAGTAGTGGCGTCGTCGTTTTCCTTGCGGTCGCAGTGGGACCACGGTGTGAACGACTCGGATGTCGCAGCAGACGATTCTGAAGCAATAAAACGGTGGCAACTGCTTTTCCGCGTTGCTGACAAAGGCGTCAAAAACAACACAATCCCACGAAGTACACACATGACAGGATGATCCAGGTCGATACCTGGGCATCCCAAACGATGACGTGCAACGATGTATGTGCACCGCGGCAACCGGGCAAGCTGGAAAGTGATGACAACAAGTAGCATATCGGCGGCACCACTTCCGGAATGCGCGCGCCTGCGCAGTTGCTCCGGTGAGATCGGTCTATTGAATGACCAGAAGAGCAACTTCAAAGTTACTCGGCAGTCTACCAGCAGAACTGTATGTAATGCTCGCGAGTACCGAGTAACTAATAGCCGAGACAAAATCCTTACATTTTGTTAAACTTTGGGGGTGTAGGCAGTTTTGTTTACATAATGGTGCATTTGTGCTTAACCAGACTAAAGAGAGCTTTGTCAGTGAAGGACAGTGCACATCAGTGGCGTTTCATTAGCAATCCATTGCTCTGCCGTTGCTAGTTGGCTCAGATACCCCGGCATCAACTTCTGATAGCTACACTCCTTCTCGTATACATGAACAGTGCTATCGCCTGATGTGCAGAATGCCCCCCAAACAAATTTACAATGTTTTTTTCATTGCAAGATCAAGCTAGTACTCATTCTCTGCCCATTTGCAGCGCTAGTGGTCCAAAACAGGGGCCAACATTTTTCGAGTCTCCGTTCAATCTTTTTTAGAAGTTAAAAGCAATTTTTGAAATTATTACGTGGGAAAATGGCGGCCCCATTTTCCCATTGAAAGGCTCAGAAAATCGCTTATAAATTTTAAATACGATAATGGTTAGTTCGGAAACTCTGGTATGTTGTCCAGACCACTAGCACTACATTTGGGAGGAGAGTGAGCGTTCGGCAATGCATAGATTATTTTTAGAGCTAAAGAAACGCAACTTTTTTTGGGGGGGACACATTGTAGTTGGGTGCCAGCTTTGCGATCAAAGTTCATTGGCAGAAGGTGGGCACCTGAAAGCTGTCTCCTGTTTCAATCCTGCCAGTGACAAGTGCATAACTTGTTAAAAAGCGTATTTCTAATTTGAGGCTACCTTCCTTAGGTTGTCAGCGAATTTGGAAGGCCAGATGGTACTGGAACAAAACTGTATAAAGTGCTAGAGGCCAAGGCTGCATCCACAGAAAACTGGGTAAGTAAAATAGGTGTTTTATTATTATTTTTGTAAGAGCAACTAAAAAAAATTCCATAGATTTTGAGCAGTGATACTTTTAAGAGGTTTCTGCTCTTTCTAAAATTCTGAATGACAATTATATATTGTGGCCACATAATCAGTCGAAATCAAATAGGCTGCATATGCCAGTTCCTCTTTTTTTAGAACCATTTCTGCACCATCTTTGTAAGAAAAAAAAAGTAGACCTATGGTTTTGAAAGGTACTGCCTGTGGTTTCTTGATATAAAAAAAAAAGAAGATAGCATGAGTATTTTTTTTATTAAGGCTCTGAACTTAATTAGTTCACTTACAAATGAATCAATTAAAGCATAAATTTTTACCTAATGTTTTATCCAATTTAATGAGTCAAAAGTGCCTTCAGAAAGATTACCATGGGCACCGGCTTTGTCACTGTCAAGCTCGACATCAAGAATGTATTCGCTGCCGAGACTCTGCTTCTTCAGAATGCCATGTTTTCGAAGTATGCAACTGGAAAGGTTCTCTGCACACCTGCCCCCTATTTGAATCTATAGCAAAAAATAAAACAAAGCTCACACTTTTTAATTGCTAAATAGCCTTCAGTGGCTTGCAGCCTGCATGATGTCAGTAAAAAGCTGCAGTCCTCTACTTCTGCCATCATCACCCAACAGACCAATGAGTGCAATAAAATTGCTAAGGCTAGACAATTTCCGACACTAGTGTCCCCCTAATGTATGGTGTCATATATCTGTCATTTTTAAATACTCATGAATTTCATCAGGCTTCATGCTAGACTGTCTAACCTATTAAGTAGTCAATTAAAAGCCACCAATTAATTGATAAAACAATTCTTAATTGGTGCACAGCCCTTATTTTTAGTAACAACATATTCTTCATACATATGACCGTGAATCTCGTTAAAACGGACACCTCCATTCTCCTCCAAAAAGTGTCCGTAATGAGTTGTCGATAATAATGAGACAAAAACGCATGTATTTGCCCGGCTCGTCCCTGATTATGTAGTCTGTATAGATTCATATTATTGGGGTAGCGAGACATGATTGTAATATTGCAGCTTGCTATTTTTGTGAATTCTCGAGCTTCTCCTAAACCTTGTGGAACTTTCTCCGACCGAGCATGCAGTGGTGTTTGGTGTTCTGTCGGTGAAATACCTCTCAGCTTTCAGACTGGTGGTTGGAGAATGCCTACCTGAAATACCGGATGCCCGTGGTGGTGTACTCTAATCCGGGGATGGCCTTTGGACGCCAAACATTCCAGACCAAGGAAGACCAGCTCAAGTACTGGCTCTTTTCTGCGTGCCTTTGATACTACTACTACTAATAATAATAGTAATGCTTCATTTTTATTGGACTGCCCACAAACAGCTGTAATGCATCTTGTGTGGTACACCGAGTCTCTCATTGACAAAAGGAAGCACATTTGTAAAACAAAACGAATGAAATTGAAAAAAGGGAAACGAAAATGCAGAAATACTATAATAATATACAGTATGTACAGAATATATACACAATGTGCATATATATCATACAAAGATTATACAAAGAAAACAAATTTAGCAACAAATGTGCAGGAAAGTAAAAATGAAATCATGAAAATGCAGGGATGCTTTGGCTCTAGCACATATGATGTACACTGTTGTAAGGTTGACAGAATATATACACAATGTGCATATATATCATACAAAGATTATACAAAGAAAACAAATTTAGCAACAAATGTGCAGGAAAGTAAAAATGAAATCATGAAAATGCAGGGATGCTTTGGCTCTAGCACATATGATGTACACTGTTGTAAGGTTGCTTTGAATTCATTGAAACCAGGAAAACCACCCAAGTCACAATCTTCAGTGTTGTTTTAAGCTGTCTGGATTCCAGATAACTATGACCGTATAGATCAGGGGTGTCCAAACTTTTTGGCTAAGGGGTGCCGGATTGCGGGTTGGTCGCAGTCTCGAGGGCTGGAATATAAATAAAAAAAATGTAAACTAAGAAACAGAATAAATAGTAGTCATTTTTCTGCTAACTTTGTATGCGCATTTGGTGCGCGTAGCGGCATCGTTTTTCTTTTCTTTTTTTTCGCACGCGTTTATTTTTGCGCCAGTAGCAGAGGGCCTGCTTGAAGTGGGCTGCAGGGCAGGGCGTCGCTGGAAGGACAGCAGCCAGCCACGGGCCGGTCGGAAGGCCGTGGGTCGTGGGCCGGGGTTTGGAGACCCTCGGTATAGATATTTCGTAAGGATAAACTACACTGCTGAACCTGGTACTTGCGTATTTTTCTGCATTCTCCTCTGGCATATTCCTCACTGCCTCTACGTGTGTGGGAGATGCTTATAAAATATTTTTAACTTGCAGACACGCAGCATTGCTGATGGCAGGAGCTCTAGACTTCAAAACTCTGATTGACCGGTAAGTCCTTAACATTAAATTGCGTTAAGGTCGGCCGTAATCTTGCGTTTGGCATGTCTGTCGGGAAGACGTTTGGTCGAAAGAATTCTAGGTAGGCTGTGTCTGAACCTCTATTCACCCATTAATTGGACAGGTGCAAATAGCTCTGTTGAGCAAGATGAATTTGTTCTTTCGGTTTTAAACCTTAATCCACACGTATATTTTGACAGACTTGTCCGTAGTAGCGTACTAGCTTTCGTGAGTATGAACAAGAGCACTTTCTAGGAGGATTAATCATTATGTTAAGAAAAAAATATTTAAGATGTACCGTAATATCCTGAGCCATCGCCTACCCTCCTTGGGACCTGAAATTCTTAAAAAAGTGGGATGGGCCATGTCTCGGCGGTAAGCATAAAAGGTTTAGAAAAATTCTAAATAACAAACATCAATATTAGTATGTATTTAGCGCAGCTGCACATGAGATACAAGAGACTAAAGACTTGAATTACCGTATTTACACAATTGTACGTCAACCCACTTAATATTGCACGTCAGAAAAAAAAAACATCTTTAGGGGCGCACTTTACGGCGAACACGTGAGAACGGCAGGGCGTCTCTTTTGAAAGTCAAAGCCTCCAGCGCATGCCCGATGCCTTCTGGCGGGCTTTATCTGCGCATGCACGCACGAGGCACATGAGATGCCCAGGCATTATCGAAACTAGGAAGCTCACGCTGATGGCAGGACAACTGAAGCTGCTCCCTGTCGTTCTCACTCTGTCTGCGACTAGAGGCTACGATTCGGCCCACACTGGTGTTGTCGATCCCGTCGTCATCACTGCTACATTCTCAAAGCACGTTGTCGGCGTCGTCCAACGAAATCTTGCACTTTGCAACTGACAGCATCAACCGCATCTTCCGCTCTTGCTCGGTGTTCGCATTGCACGTCACTGGTAGGGATCGATTGCGCACTTGTGCGGCGCACGTTGGAAGGCATCTCGATCCACCCAGACTTTGGCCCGCGGAAGCCTCTTTGTTTGCCGTTACAGTTAAGATCGTCGTTGCAGACGCCTCTGGAGCACCACCCGCTCCGACGGGTCGAACTTTCATCCAGCAGCGCAGTTTTTGGCTGCTTCTGGATGAAGAATGGCCATAAACGAGCACCAAAAACCTAACCTGCCTGGATCACGCATGTCAATACAGAAAAACGTAGTTGGCGCTCCAGCATGATCTCGACACTTGATCAAACGATTTGCGGTCGTGAATCATGCAAGAAACTGCAAGGAAAAGAGTGGGGGGTGAGGTGTGAAGCTGTTCCAGCCGTTCCAGAGGCCATTCCGGAGTGTCTCTTACAAGAGGTGTCGCCACCCCCGGGAGTCGGGCGCGCCGTGCACCGTTCACCGCCGTACATTAGGGCTAATTTGCAAATCACTATCAAAAATACTCGTTCACGCAAGTAAAACCAATGAATAAAAAGAACTTGTAAAATGAGTGCACACAATGGCGCAATGCTACAGGTACAGCCGGCTGAACTCGTAACAAGTTGAGGTGTTCTTGATATTGCAATTGTTTTGTTTTTGTCGGCGGTGGAATGCTTTAGTTCAATTATAAGTCAACCCCCCACTTCAAATTTTCAAAAATTTTAAAATGGGTCGATTTACTTTTCTGTAAATATGGTAGTTTGAGTATTTTATACAAGAAAGGCTCACGAAAGAATGTTACTATAGGAAATAATGTTGCTATAGTAATGTCAGTATTCAGTGCAATCACTTGTTCTGTGAAAGCACGTTTCTAACACTGCTATGTTCCCTTCGTTAGGCTCCCTAACCTTTGCTTATTTGTAGATTAAAATATAAATGAAGTAAAAAAATTTGTTAGCAAGAAAATAGAAAAATCAATCAGGCACAACGCACGAGCGCGCAGGCCAGAGAAGCGACAAAGAGCGATGCTGGGGAAGTGGGAAAGCCGGCGATCACGTTGGCAAGTACTCTGGCGTCGGGCCGAGTCGGGTGCCTTGTGAATCACGAGGAGCAGGCTCTTGTGCATCTTTTTTTGTTTACTGCATACATGCCTGTGTCCGTGCGCGGTGTGCTATCAATGCGTGTTTAGGCAGCGTTGCTGCGAGGCGTGGACAGCACTACGAACACGGAGCTCGAAATGGGATGCTTTACAAACGTCTGTGTGTGGCGTTCCATCAAATCTTTGATTTACCCAATGGCTTTGTATAAAACATTGCGCAACCTTACTAACTGTGGTTGTGACAAACCGGGAGAAGGAGCGGGTTCGCAGTGACCTTATTTCAGTGGAGACGGACTTTGACCTTGCATCCCGCAGTTGCATTCCAGGATATGGGGCATTCGTTGACCTCGCAATCTATGAATGGTCGGTGGCCGAGTGGGCTAGCGCACACCAGCTCGGAGCATGTGGAGCGAAAGCTTGCGCTGCAGAACCCAGGGATCCTGGGTCCAACCCCCGGATACCTGGATCCTAGGATCCCAGGACCCTGGGTTCAATCCCCACCCCTGCCCGTTGCGATCTGCATGAGCATCGTACTGGCAAGCAGTCATGTATCACTACTACGTGGTGCACGTTAAAGACCCCAGGCTAGCGGTTGTACTGCACTGTCTAAATTTCTCATCTACAGCTGGGACACAAGTCGCCCGTTGAGGCAGACCAAGTTCTAGGCTGTATAAACATACACACACGCCAATTTTTGTTTTCATTGCTTGTGCTATCTTTCTGATTTTATTTTGTCTCAACAAAATTTTTTGTAATAGAGCAAAGTTTCATTTTGTTATCTCGATCGTTTTCCCTTTGCACGGGTGTACCCCAACGGGGTCGCGGAAATCGGGGAGGAAACGCGCAAACAAAATAAGGTGCCTTTACCTTCTTCATTTTACTTTGCCACGGATAACCCTCCAAGCGTAAGGTCCGCAGTTGCGTCATTCGGGTAGGATGAATGTTCGCGGATCGCGGAGTCTGCATTAAGGCATTTTTAGGGGTGGGCGATCACTCAGTGTTTTTTTGGAAATCAATATTTGCCCAAAAAGTTGGGTGGGTGATGACTCGGGATAAAACAGTACATATAAAAAAAGACTTATCAGCAAACATTTTGATAAGGATTATAGGTGCAAATATAAATGTGCTGTAAATGTGGCCCTCTATGAAAACAAGCCAATTTATTTTAGAGCGCAGCTCTTAGGCGTCCGTTTCCGGCTTGAGCGGCGTCGGCGTAACCGCAAGGTCACGTGACCCTCCCCAAGGTCACGTGACCCTCCAAGGTCACGTGACCCCCCAAGGTCATGTGACACCCCCAGGTCACGTGACCCCCCCCCCCCCCCCCGGTCACGTGACCCCCCCCCCCCCCCCCCCTCCGCGCCTTCCCCCCCTCCTCAAGAGCTGCGCTCTAATTCGGCGTTACAGGGAGTTGTAAACGGCTTTCATTTTTTAAAAGAAGTCTAGTTTTCTTGTTCAGCAAACATTGGTGTTTGGTTGTTACATATATCTCCGTTTGCCAGAAATATTGTCCATTATGTAACCTCCTGGAAACTTCCATGACCAAAAAATATTGGCAGAATGGGGACATTTTTGTCCCCATTTTGCCAATATTATTTGGTGCTACCATCTATTCATTGGTTTCTAAAGCAAAATTATTTCCGACGTCTGGGGATAAATGGCGCTTCCTCCTGTGCGATGAAAAGAGCGTTAAAAGACATGCTCCTCAAGACAAACTGAACAGCGGCGTGTTCATAGATGCGCCCCCCCAAAGTGCAATCGAAATTGTTGTTTGTCTAAAGACGTTTGTCTAAGGGGTTAATAATAAACCAGTTAAGGTTAAGATCACAAAATAATTGTAGAGCCCATCCACTTCACACGAACCTCGAGTATGATTCCTAGAGGACGACATCTAGGATGACCTCAAGGACGACCTCAAGGACGACTTCTAGGACGACTTCTAGGACGACCTCGAGGACGATGCCTCGAGGACGACCTCAAGGACGACCTCAAGGACGACTTCTGGAACGACCTCAAGGATGACGCCTAGAGGACAGTGTCTAGGGCGACCTCAAGGATCACGCCTAGAGGACGTCTAAAACGACCTCAAGGACGACCTTGAGGATGACCTTTAAGGACAACGTCTAGGACAACTTCTAGGATGACCTCAAGGACGACCTCTAGGATGACTTCTAGGACGACCTCGAGGACGATGCCTAGGACGACCTCGAGGAGGACCTTAAGGACGACCTCTAGGACGACCTTGAGGACGATGCCCAGAGATGATAACAAGGAATAGGACCTCACTATCTAATAATGCCAAGCAAATTTTTTGTTGACATGTGAGGACGCATTTATAAAACATTTATCAGACCACAGCTGGAATATGCAGCCTCTATCTGGGATCCGGTCACGATACCTTCGTCATGGCACTGGAGTCTATCCAAAATCGCTCAGCTTGTTTGATCCTATCGAACTTCCATCGCACTGCTAGCGTCACATCGACCAAAATTTATCTTTACCATCTCTTTTTCTGCTCCGTAAAACTTCACGTTTAAGTTTATATCAAAAAATTAATTTTCATAATGCCATCTGACATGATCAATGATAACTCTCCCCTTTTACATTTCATCCCGTGTTGATCATAATCATAAATTTGGAGTCAAAAGCGCACTACCAACTGCATTTCACTCATAATTTCTTCCTCGCAGAGCACAAGAATGGAACCACCTCCCAGGTTTAATTGCTACCATCATTGACCCTAATTTATTTCGAAGTGCTATCACTAACCATTTTTTTTAATGATTACCGGCCTGTTTGATTGTTTGTTATAATATTACTATCGCTAATTTGTTACAGTTTTTCCTCCCATTTTTTGTACCTGCTCTCTCCTTTGTAATGCCTTCGGGCCCTGTGGGCATGTTTAATAAATAAATAAAAGTTTTAAAAAGTCGAACCTGGTCAAACTTGAACCTCAGCTGTTTCACGACATCCCTTGTTGCTAGTGCACATATATCATTAAGCCTTGGTGGAAGACGTAGTACAACACTTTGTGCTCTCAATTTTTGCTCAGTAAGGCCTCTCCCATACCCTCTTCACCTTTCACTGCCTTGGTCGTATTATCCCCCCTTGCCGTTTATGAGTTGATTGTACGAGGAAGGGAGGGAGGGAGGAGGGGGGCTATGACGATTATTTTTTCTGTGCGTTTTTCAACACTTTTTTTCCCTCCTGTTCGCGCATGGAGTGTGGAATAACGCAACCTATAGTCTAGACTAATGCGCAATTCAGCTGCGTGAGAAAAAAAAAATAAAAGGCGATCACTTGTTCGTGTTGTGTCAAACTTTGTACTCCCATTGTGTTCAAAGTTCAACCGTGCCTCAGACTCAAATGGCTCTTTGAGATTACAGATGGGAACATTGGCTGGGGCTGAGGCGAACTCCTGAAGTGAACAGACCTCGACTTACTCGACTTTACTAAATAAATTAGGGGTACAGAAAGATAGACATTTGTGAAAGCTCAGATGCTCATTCTGGTTACATTGTTGCTAACAACCATAATAGAGTTCCAATGTTTCTGAGCTGAAATTTGCCCGCTGTGGGGAGAGAGAGCTAGCTTCAAACTTGAAAACGCCCTCTCTACTGTTACTTGTGTTGCAGGCACAGCTAAGGCGACCGACGCCACTTAGTAGAGCTCTGGTTTTATACACTTCTGGCTTTCCCAGTACTTGAAAATATCTTCAGATCTCTTTAGTCGTGGTTCTCCTAAAAAGGAATCAAGCAGTGGCCTGATCGAAGAGTGTAGGGTAGAGGAGGGCAAGTGACCCATTTGGCCGGAGATCCCCGAAAAATCTAACAATTGTGTTGTCGAGCTCGGGGTGTACTCTGCTACCCTAGGGGTCACAAAGTATACCCAGATCTTCACTTTTTTTTGTGAACCGTCTTCAGAACATTTGGGTCCAGAATAGCAGTCAAACATGCACGTCATTCCCAGACTAGCTGTTCATGATCCAGACCGCGAATATTAACGGGGAAGAACTGTATGGGGGCGGATCGGTCCCTGTAAGTTTTGTCTGTACAGCGAGGTGGCCGTATTAATGAGATCCATATTAGAGACATCACTGTACTAATCAGGGATGTTCTAGAAATCTGTTTTATGACACTTCTTACACTACTGGTAGACCCATTTGAATAAGCCTGTTTGAATACCTTTACCATAAAATCCCGTAAGGGCGCCCTCCCTAGAGATAGGCCAGTCTATCCCGTTTTACTAGCTAAATATCCGTAACATAAAAAACTTTTAGCCTTTCCACTTCGGTGAAGAAGGAAGACCAGCGAAGCTGTACTATGGTGGGAATGAAGTAATGGCCGTCCGCAAGTCGGGAAGCCAGAGTGGAAAGGATCGAAAGGTTGCGCCATCTATGAGCGACGGTGGCAAGCGGACAACCGGCAAACACAACACTCTGGACAGCTCCCGCCATCTATGAGCGACGGCGGCAACCAGAGTTTTGTGTCAACATTTCTTTGCGGGGGACACGATCCTGGGGAAACTAGCCCTTAGCAGCTCCGCTGTAAAAAAAAAATTACAGGAAGATTCATTGGTGGATTCTTAAAGAATGGATTAGCATGACCCTTGGAAACGCAACAGACGTCCTCTTTGGGAAATGCTAACGCCCTTCACTTTTTTTCTTGGCTTTCTGCTTTGCTTCTTCTATTTTTTGCTGCCTCTTTATGGCCTCGTTACAGGGTCAGTGTTAGCGTTTCCCAAACTTGGACATGTGTATCGTCTTTCAAGGGTCCTGCTAACAGATTGCCTAAAAGTCCACCAATGGATCTTCCTGTAATTTGTTTACCCCTTTTTTGTACTCTATGCCTGTCAGAGTATGTCGACACTTTTGGATACTGTTATCCCTATCTCGTGGAAACAACCGTATCCATACAACTCGTGGAAGGAACCACGTCTATATCACTCGTGGAGGGAATCGCATCCATCGTTTTAACTACACACACACATCACAGCCCACGCACCGCTACTACGGAAACCAAGAGCAAAGAAAAACCGGTGACGGCAGAGCGGCAACTGTGCACGCGCACACAGAGGCATCTAGAGGGTAAGGCAAGGTGGGTGGACTGCCCCGGGTGCAGGGGCGGATCCAGAACTCCGTTTTGGGGGGGGGGCAGAAAATTTGTAAGGATGCTATTCTTCCATTCTTTTGTGTGCACCGGGGGGTCCACCCATGTCAAAGTGCCCTCCGAGAAGGGGGAGGGGGGGGTCGACTTTGTTTTGTAGGGGCGGCCGCCCCCGTCGCCCCCCCTTGGATCCGCCACTGCCCGGGTGCAGTGCTCAAGGGCTTAAGTGAAAGAGTGGTGGGGCAGTGAAAGGGAGGGGGGGCGGCGGGCTACCACATTGGGTGCTGCTGACCCTAGTAATGCCACTGCGCCCGCATTCCACCGCGCTGCGGTGGAACACCTCCTAGATAACAAAGCTGTAGTGATGAATGAGATGGCATCATCAGAGAAGGCCAACGCTGGGCCCAGATTGGACACGACGATTATGTCAACGTTCGGCTCGAAGTTCAAACTTGACTTGAAGTCGAGCGCTGACGCTGCACTCGTTTACAATCTGTGTTTAGCGTTTGCCTTCTCTAATGAACGTGATCTCAGTCAGCACTAAGGCTTTGTTATCTAGGGGGTGTTGCGCGGCACCCCCTCCTCTCTGCCTCTGTGTCAGCTGTACGCGTGAGTTTGACGAAAAACCAAAGGGCTCGTTTTGACGAAAACCCGGCGGTGCCTTTCAGTTTGTCAGCTACAGGCAGAGAGGAAGAAGGAGGGGGAAAGGTTGACGCGTGCTGACGTCAGCGCTTTGGACCAATTGGAGCGTTGTACACTCCACCCTCTCTCCCTTGTTCTCCCTGAAGCTGACAAATGAAAGACTCTGCCGGGTTTTTGTCAAAATGAGCGTTCTAATGCTAACACATTAAAATTGTGAAATATCCTTTATTCCCAATTTCTGTTAAAGGGCCCATGAAACGAATTTTGGGCTGGGATAAATCGATTTAGATTGGGATTTTACTAATAACACATCGTTCAGTGGGCCAAAAGAAAAAAAAGGTAGAAAGTGAAAAGCCTGACTTTCGGTACGAAAATTTGAAAACACAGCAGACTATTTCGTACCTCCTTCCCTTCGTAAGCTCTCTGCCTTTTCACTGTGACACATCCGCGGTCCCCAAAGCACGTCACACAACACCAGACCTCACTTATTCCCTTTACCCCTAAGCTGACATTGTGGTGGAAGCTACGCGCTTGCCGGACCAATCAGCCGCCTCTTTTTCATCACCTGACCTCATTCTCTGCGCATGGGTATGCGCGAGAGAGCCTGATCACGTGGCAAAAAGTGTGGCTGGCCCAATGAGCACATAGCTTCCACAGCGCTGTCAGCTGCTGGGTGAACGGGATGGGGAAAGCAACTTTTGTCTGAATTTTGAGCGACAGGCTAATCTTCTAGGGGGAGAATGGCTGTGTCCGGGTACACAAACGAGAGTCCGAGCAAGAGGGGATTCCCGCCTTTCTGTCTTCTTGAACTGTTTGGTAGAATGCGCGATTTATGAGTTGAGGAAAGCTAAACAAGAAAAAGTTGGAAAAGCGTTTCATGACCCCTTTAAACATCACACAATGTCCGATGGGAATCACATCCACTGCGCGATCTGCGGTACCACCCATGCATGTGACAAGCGAGTTTATAGTGGGCTTCCACGTTTTTGTTGGCGACCTGTGCGCGCAATACCGGTTCCTTTGACATGCAAGTTCGTAGCAAGTTCCCTCATTTTTTGCTCATGATTGCGCATTCGATATCAGTTCCCGTGGCATGCAAGTTTGTAGCCTGTTCCTGCGTGTTTATCGCACTGGGAGACACAGTCTGCTGCCTCTGCAGTCTGCGGTATCCTTTCCCGTGACACAGGAGTTTGTAGCGAATTCCCTCATGTTTATTACATTGTGAAACCCAAATTTGCCGTGTCCACGATCTGCACTACTGTCGAGACCGGTTATAACGAAGTCAACGGGAATCGGAAATCACTTCGCTATATCAGCTATTTCGTTATAACCGACTTCGGTTATCACGAAGTGCAAAAAAGAATGGGAAAGCGTCATTGCTTCGCTGTAGCCGCTATTTCGTTATAACCGACTTCGTTATAACCGGTCTGGACAGTATCAGTTCCCGTGTCACATGGTTTGTAGTGGGTTCCCCTGTGTTTTTCATCAGCTTTTGATAAAGTTTTGCTGTCTCATCCCCAAAGATAACCTACCTCACTTTTTTTTACCATTTGTCTCTTCATTTTGGGTGGGTGCCCTTATGGGATTTTACAGTATTGTTTTTGTGCTCGTGTTTCTCCAACATGCTTTCTTAACCCTGCAAGACATTGAATCTTCTCGCTGCATGGGAGAACATCCCAAATACTTTCAGAGTCCTCCTAATGCTGTGATTGACTTTGGACAGGCAACTCCTCAAGCCTGATATGATGGGGTCAAGCCCTCTGGACATGACCCAGTACCAGAAAATCTTCAGCACCTGCCGTGTGCCCCATCCGGTCTGCGACAAGCTGGACACCTACCTGCTGAGCAGCAATCCCCCAAAGCACGTGCTTGTTATCCACAACAACCAGGTGCATGCAATGCCCGTTCATTGTTTATATGTAGGATTCTTCGTTTTGGGGTTTATATTTTCCGAAAATCGGGGGGAGGGGGGGGGGGGGGGTAAGAATTGGGGACTTTGTTCCAAGCTAATAATCAGGAAGAAATTGGGTTTTTAAAACAATTATACTAGAATTTGGGTTTTGTAGGTTATATTTAGAAATGTATAACTACAGTATAAGGGGGGGGGGGGGGCTCGTTACAACAGACCTGGTTACAAAAGACATTTGGATATAACATACTAGTACTGCTTTTTGAAGATCAGTTAGTTTTCCTATCTGTACCATTGGTTTAACTTTGTATCTGCATACAGCATACTCCTTTCACAGCAGACTAAATCTTGGTGACTATCAAGGTCTGTTATAGCCAACTTAGACTGTATAATTAACAGTAAAGATTATTGATCTCTTTCAGTATATGGAATCTTCATGTTTTTTTCACAATTGAGTCATTAAAGTAGACAAAAGGTAGCATTGGAACACGGTAAAAGTGTTTACCTGGGCTTTCCAATATTTTATAATCCTCATCGCTTACATATTCTTCCTCCTGCACAGCATCTTTCTATCCATCGTAGTCCTTTCTGGTTTTTGGACATGTCAGATTTGAGAGAACATTTTCTCAACATCCCCTCCTGTACATACATTTGCAATGCTGCACAACGATATCACTTTAGTTCAACCGGGACAAAAACTCTGCCATTTCTTTCGGAACAATGTTTTCGAGTAGTATGCGTGTCACCTTTCTCTTGTATTTTGTTTTGTTTTTACTGTTTTTTGAAACGGAAATAAAAGAAGGGCAGGGGATACTTCAGAATAGATGTAAAAGACACATTTTGGGGCTCAGTCTATGTTGCTGCAGTTCACTGAGGCCAACAGAATCTAGGCTCGTTTCCGAGGTCTGGAGCTAGCGCGCATGTTCCTACCATCCCTTTGCTTACCAGATGGCCCCAGTATGCCAGTGCGTTCTTTAGCATGCCTATGCAGAGCGCAAGTTTGTCCGCTTCTTGCACAGGGTTTGCGATGATTTCAGAATGCCGAGCTTTCATTGGCCAATTGAAAAATATAGTGGGTAGACCTCGAGGCATCTAGCATTGAGGTCTGCTCACTATCCTTTCATTCAAAGCCAATCGGAGCTCGGCATCGTTCCGACGTCACCGCAACCGCGCAAGAAGCAGATGAACTTTCGCTCCGCATAGTTGGTGGGAGGTTAAGAACCCAGTAGATACTCCACTTCCGGCACGAGCCTTCCGCCCTTGATAGCACTTTGTTGCACGTGCTGCCAGAACTTGGCGGAAGGTAACGGGCGTGTGCCAGAGGAGGAGCATCTGATGGGCCCTTAACCCGCCACCGCCTAGATTATGGAGTGTTTCTAACCGCTCGATCGGGGTCGCGTGGCTCACGGACTGCGTTTGCAATGCGAGCCTGGAAAAGACGACGAAAGTATCGATCGTCTGCTGACGTCTCTGTCCATCCGCCCGCTTTCCCCCAAGCCACGCGACAACGCAATGCGGGCATACTTGCGACCGATCTGGGCAGGAGGCGTGCGCCATTAAGTTGCAAATGTTCTTCGTTTTTCGAGTCGCTCCCTCTCTTAAACCTAGGCTCTCTTGCGTTTTCTCGTCGTAAGAGGTTAGAGAAGGAAATGCAGCACACTTGAGGGCAGTCAGATGCAAGTTTGTGAACCAGCTTCGGTGACGCTCTGTTAAACACGCAGTTCTTCGCGCTCAACGCGTACGATGCCAGGGGAACTCCATACGACGAGCACCAGCTGTTTGCCCAGCTGCTCCAGGTGGTGGAGATGTCCAAGAGCCCGGGCCCTGGCGTCGGCGTTCTCACCACAGAGCACAGGGACGTCTGGGCGGAGGCCTTCCAGAGACTCTGCCAGAGTGAGCCCTCGTGCTATAAATGACTTATGGTTTTTACAGCAAAGCTGTTATACGTTAGGGTCTGGGAAAAAATGCGTCTTCACATGTCGACAGAAAACTCCCTATTGGTCGTGGCACGTAGGAATAAATAAAAATAAAAAGAGGGGGCAACCAGTGCGAGTCAGCCTTCCTTGGCATTATTAGATAATGAGGCCCTGATCCCTTGTTATCATCACTAGGCAGCGTCCTCGAGGTTGACCTAGAGGTCGTCCTTGAGGTCGTCCTCGAGGTCGTCCTAGAAGTCGTCCTAGAAGTCCAAGAGGTCGTCCTAGGAGTCGTCCTTGAGGTCATCCTTGAGGTCGTCCTAGACGTCGTCCTCTAGGCGTCGTCCTCGATGTCGTCCTAGAAGTTGTCCTTGAGGTCATCCTTGGATCGTCCTAGACGTTGTCCCCGAGGTCGTCACATTACCTTTAATATGTCGTGGCAAACTCATACTGATTATATAATTGCTGACGCCAACTCTATGCTCGGATCAGCAAAACAATTTTGCGTTAACCCTCGTGTTTTTTCAATTACTTTTATTAAGACCCTAGCACGCTCTAAAATGGAATACGCTGCGTGAATCTGGTAACCTGGTCACACCACGCTCCTGTCTAACCCTGAGGCTGTCCAAAGTTGCGGGGCTCGTTTTATTTTCTCCAGTTATCGCCGTACAGCCGGTGTCACATCCATGAAAGCTAACCTTTTTCTTTCTCTTCTGTTGCGTCACAAAATATCTCGTTTATGTTTTTTTCTTAAAATTTATTACACTAACCATACTTTAGATTACCTTCTTCTTCCTCCCCCGTGTACATATACCTCCCATCGCATTAACCACATGTTGAAAGTCGGAATTCATTCTTGTCGCACTAATGCCCACATGGACTGCTTCATTCCCTCATTGTCATCCAAATGGAACTGCCTTCTCACATCTTTAGTGTGGTTGATTCATTTGGAATTGTGTTAACAAATCGTTTTTGTTAATCCTCGACCCATCGTATATTTACTACATTCCTGCACTAAACTTGTTTCTATTCTATTACTTTTATTTTGTACCTCAAATCAAATGAATAAATTTAGACAGAGGGAAATTAGCCATCCCCAGTTGGCGTCTGGTGTCTCGGCCGTAGATGCGAAATTTTACTGCAGCAGTACCACTGCTAGCCTGGTGTCTTTAACGGGCATCATGCAGTAGTGATACACAAACACACGCTGGTACGATGCTCATCCAGACTGAAACGGGTGGGCATGACGGTTGAGCCCAGAATTCTTGGTTTCTGCAGCATGAGCTTCGCTCCACCTGCACCTAGCTGCAGTGCACAAACATACCCGACCACCGATCCCTCCGGCCAACATCAGTTGAGTCCTCTATCTTGCGAGAAATATGGAAGTGTGACAGCCCTTCTCCCGATTTCTGTTGAGACGATCGTACGGAATGTTCGGTGTTCATGCACCACAGATCCCAAGAATGCGGCGTCGGTGGAAGCGATCAAGCGGGCCATCTTTGTGGTGTGCCTGGACCAGAGGCTGGAGGGCACGGATCCCTACGAGGTGGCTTGTCCCACGCAGATGCTCGTTGGCGGCCAGGACGGAGTGAATGCAGCCAACCGTTGGTGCGACAAGACAGTGCAGGTGCGCCTTCCCGTCTGTCTTGTCAGACATACCGTATTTACTCGCATAATAAACGCACCCCCCACAACGGGCATCACTATTTTGACTTTTTTTTCCCTTCCGTAATCAACGCACCTCCAATTTTCGGATCCGCGAGTCTCGAATTGCGTCCAATTTAGCAAGCCACCAAGCCAGTTTTCTTTTGCCGCAAGCGGTCAGGACAGGTCAAGCCAAGGCAGGCTGCTTTCGTAATGGCCGAAAGTGCATAGTTGCGGTAATTACGGAAGTGATCAACCGTGAAACCGAGTGTCGCCCACACTTGACGAAGCTTGGATCGAGGAATTGCCGAGCCCCGGACATTCTTCGCCTATCGGATGCATTGATGTCAACAAACAAGCCGTCGTCTGTGGTCCGCTTTCGGACAGTGAAATCGTGAAAGGGGTTAGGCCTAATGACATACTCCGGGTAAATGCGTTTATTTAATCCGCAACAGAACGGCACAGCGAGGTGCACGCTGTGCTCTAGGCTGAGGGTGTCTGGTAGCCTTTCCGTGAACGAAATTTGATCCGTGCGAGAAGGCTTCTCGGGTGGCGGTTGGACTTCGTACGAGTTCTTGTCTCCGTGAACGAAACTTGATCCATGCATCCATACGAGCGAACGGGCTTCGGGGGTCCGGGTTGGACTTCGTACGAGTTCTTATGCACATAGTCGCGGATTATACCTGAGCGTGCCCGCCGGATACTAGCAATATATATCGCCTAAGAACGATTATGAACAATCGTGTTGCTTTTTGTGCTGAGTGAGCTTCGTAGGGCACTTTTCCTTCGGCAAAAGGCACCCCGAAAGTGCCCTAAAAGGTTTGCAATTTATAAAGCATAGTTATTATGGCGCGCCCCCGACCAGCTGTGGGTGCGCCTCCATCACTGGAGATGTGCCACAGTCCTTGCCGTGTCATATTGGCACCTAGTATAACATTTGCACGAAGTGTGTAAATGCAAAAATTTTACCCCGTGAAATGAACCCAAATATGTGTCAATTTTTCGGGAAAAAAAGTGTGTTCATTATGCGAGTAAATACGGTACTCTGCGCGGGGCTTCTTTCCCGAAGCACTCACGAAGTTCGACACGTTGCTGATGAGCTCCAAAGCGCTCGTTGCTATGTGCTTGCGGTGCTCGAAGAGCTCGAAGGCACGTCGCCATTCTGCTGTAGTGGTAGGTCCACGGGTGGGTCCGTCACCTTCGTTGCACTTCTGCGCTTTTGCTTACGCTTTCCTTTGTACAGGCGCAGTGACCGGCTCTTCCAGAATCGAAAGTTGCGTTTCTCGACGCAACTAATCGTGAAAAACTCTCGATAGGCGAACAGAAAACTTAGTTCTTTGTTTAAGACAACCTGCGATGCGATGTGACCGCAAACAATGCGCTAGTTTCACTGCACGGTGCATCAGGGCAGCAGCCAATGGCAGTGCCGTATTTGCGTCACATGGTTTTAAAAGGCCACTTGGGGCCTCATCGAGACGCGGGAAAATGTTTTTTGGAGCGCAGCTCTTAAGTGCCTGTCTCCGGATTGAGCGGCATCGCCGTAACCGCACGGTGCATTATGGGACGCGTGACATCTCTGGTGTCGTCACTGATGACGTCACTGGTGACATCACTGGTGACATCGCTGATGACGTCATTAGTGACGATGACGATGACGCAAACGATGACAATGACGTCATCTGTGACGTCAGCAGTGACGTCACGTGTGACGTCACTAGCGGAAAAAATTCCTCGCTAAATCTAGTGGGAAAAATTTCCCCGCTAAACTTAGCGAAAAAAATTCTCCGCTGAATTGAGCGGAAAAAATTTCCCCGCTAAATTTAGTGGAAAAAATTTCCCCGCTAAATTTAGCGGAAAAGATTTTCCCACTAAATCTAGTGGAAAAAATTCCTGGCTAAAGTTAAGGGAAAAGATTGCCCCGCTAAATTCCCGCCAAATCTACATGATGTGCATTTTCTGCGACTTGCATTAAGCACACGTCGATCCACACCTGTGTTAGTAGCGGGGGACTTTCCACCTTCTCCCCTCAGTACTCTTCCTCCTCTTCCTCAAAAGCTGCGCTCTAATTCGGCGTTACAGGAGATTGTAAACGGCTTTCATTTTTTTATTATTATTCTTATTGCAAGTACAGAACTGTCAAAAGAGTCATTGGAAAGAAGGCTTACCTTATTTATTCGAATATAAGTCAACCTTTTTTTTCCGGAAATGTTGTCAAAAATTTAGGGTGAACCTATAATCGTGACCAAAGAATTTCGACCTACATTCGCGACCAAATTTTGCGACCCTACCAATGGCATGGAGCTATCGAATCACCGAGCAGGCGTTGCCGTAGAGCCGCGCCGCGTCTTGTTTCAAAAATCTTTTGGTGCACGAGAACAACCGAAACAGCAGCAACCGACAGCCGTCCCGTCCTGGCCCCCGCTCGCGCACATCCCTCGCTGATCCCTCGGGCGTCGGGTTTTGCCATCGCGCCTGTCGTTGCCTGTAGCGTTCCCCTCGCTGGGCAAGGAGGAAGGGGAGGGAGAGGAACGCGATGCGCGATGCACCTTGCCCTTGATTCCTCTCCCTTGCAAACGTGCACCAAAAAAAAAAAAAGAAAAAAAATTACCAACAACCGGAGGTTACTTTAGCATGTTGCTTGCGGCGGCTCACGTGTTGCTCACGGCGAGTCGCCGCGTTCAGGGGCGGATCCAGAACTTTGTTTTGGGGGGGGGCGGAAAATTTGTAAGGATGCTATTCTCCCATTCTTTCGTGTGAGCCGGGGGGTCCACCAACGTCAAATTGCTCTCCGAGAAGGGGGGAGGGGGGGGGGGTCAACTTTGTTGGGGGAGGGGGGGGGGGGCGGCGGCAAGCGGGCGCTCGCCCCTGTCGCCACCCTCCTTGGAACTGCCCCTGGCCGCGTTGCTCGCGTATTTCGTCTTTCTTCGCTTCACCCGTCTCCACCTTCTTTCGTTTGTTGTTGTTGTCATTTTGCAACGATGTCAGTGAGGTATTGTTGCGAATTTGCGAGGATGTCTACCAAGCTGACGAAGGTTCGAACGACGATGACATGTCCGGAAGTTCTGACGATGATAAAGTTTTTGGCATCGCCCTGAGATTTAGCCAAAAGTGCTGTAAATGAAGGTTTGTTTCTTTCTTTTGCCCCAACTTTACCCTGTTCCTAAAAAAAAAGAAGAAAAAAAGGTCGACCTATATTCAAATTATACCTTTTTTTTATTCTCGGTGGGTTTAATAAATAGGGGTTGACCCATTTTCGTGGTCGACCTATTTTCGGGTAAATACGGTACTCCTTGTCGAAGTGACTGCAAATGTGGTTGACGCGGACGTTTGGAGCGACACGAGCTCGAAAATGATCAACTTCCTAATTTTTGTGAGTCGCGGTAGGGCGTTCAAGTTCTTTTTTTTTTTCTTTTTTTAATTTCTAGGCCGGATGTTTTAACAATTTGTTTTATATATGTAACCAGAAGATACACAGATTTAAAAAAAATCATAAAAAAACAAAAATCGCAATTTCTAGTCGAAACGTCTATTTCTCGACCCGCATCTCTCCTTAAATGTTTTTCCAAAAAGAAAATTTATGAAATTGTTTTCTATTTATTATACAGTGATCAAACGGGTCATGTTATCATCGCCAGTTGTGGTCATAGTCAATGTGACGAGATAACTCGTCATCGGCAATTAAGGGGTTAAGGACCTTGTATGTCTTCACCTACCTTAAATATGGTATATAAGGTGTTTGATTTTAATTCAGACAGATTTATTACAAGAAAATTCCGAGGACACCCAAGCACTTCTTATGAGTTGTGAATGCGAAGGCACGAATGTTGTTCTTCCGCTCCCCTAGTTTGTCTGCGGCGTACTCACATGGACAGCCACGTTTCGCTACTGCCAAGGTTACAACTGCCCCTCCCCCCCTCCACAACCCCCCTGGCAACGCCTGACACGAGAGCGGCGGCCGAGCACTCGCTCTTGTGAAGCGGCCACCAATGGCTATCTAGGAGCCGTTTTGCTCAGCCAATGGGAAAATGGGCATTTCTTTCGCATTTTTTTTGCAGTTACAGATGCCGCCGTCTTCGCTCCATGGGATAGTGAATGCTTTTGCATTAATATCTGTAAATGGTATACTAATGCAGTTCGTTCATAGGGAAACGTTCTGTAGGTGGCTAATCTTCACAATAATTTAAACAATTAACTGAAGCAGTTATTTAAAAAAAGTTTAGGTAATTATTTGACTCGTTGTCAAAATTAGCCGCCTACCGTATTTACTCGCAGAATGAACGCACTTTTTTTCCCGAAAAATTGATGCTAAGTTAGGGGGGGCGTTCATTACCCGAAGTAAAATTTTTGCGTCCGTATTTACTCCCATAAAGCGCGAGACACATGCGCGAAAAATCCATCCGATCCGACGTCCGATCCGGCAATACGACTGCCTGATCCAAAAAATTTGGTCGGATCCGACGTGCGTCCAACGCGCCAGATATTTCGGACGGCGGACGGATTGTCGGATGCGTCCAGCCAATGACAGCACAGCTAGCGCGAACGTCATGATGACGCACTGGGTCTGGCGGGACGAATGCGGGACGGGCGACGGGAAGCCGGACGCGTGGATCCCGCTGACCCATTCAAAAAAGATGGCCCGCGGGCAAAGAATGCACGCGCTAGCGAGAACGAGCTCCTAACTTCGCTCGTGCGAGCTAAACCGTCAATCTGGGACCAGAGATCTATGAACGCGGACCTCCGCTGGAGTGCTTGGATCTCCTGGGCGGAGCCGAACGGATCGTCGTGTCGCATGCAAGGTCGGAAGCGTGTGTCTCAAACTGTCGCGTGCGGCAATTCGGAGCGGCGTTCGGACTGTCGGATCGGACGTCGGATCGGACGATTCTGTCGTCCATGTGTCTCGCGCTTAATGAACGGACCTTTTATCCCGAAAAATCGACTTAACTTCTTATCTCTTTGCGCGCGGCGCCGCGCGACTCCAAAACCAAACTGCGATGCGCAAAAAAAAAAAAAAAGAAAAATGCTTCTCTTCATGTTTTTTTTTTTTTTGCTTCCGTGTTTTTTTTTTCTTCGCCTTTCGCAAGTTGTTTTGTTTGCCCACGCCGCCCATGCATTCGCGACATACCTCAGTGTACCAGGATAGAAAAGTGCGTTCATTTCGAGGGCTTCTCGCTTCTCTTTCCAATGTGCGAGGAGGAGGCGAGGGCAGGATCATGATGCCTTCATTATGTGCGCTTTGCTTAGGCAAGGGCTTCTCCGTTTTTCTTTTTCTTTCTATCTCCTTGCGGGCGACGCGCAACCCCGAAACCAAACTGCGCTGTGCAAAACAAAAAAAAAAAAAAAAAAAAAAAGCTCCTCTAAGTTTTTTTCCTTTCTCCTGGTTCTGTGTATTTTTTTTTGCCGCCTTTCGCAAGTTGTTTTGTTTCTCTTTGCTTGGGCGAGGGCTTCTCCGCTTCTCTTTCTTATCTCCTTGCGCGCGGCGTGCGACCAAAGTCCAGACTGCGCTGCGCAAAAAGAAAAAAAAAAAAAAGCTCCTCCATGTTTTTTTTTTTGCTTCCGTTGGATCTTTTTTTTTTATTTTTTTAACGCCTTTTGCAAGGCGTTTTGTTCGCCCAAGCTGCCCATGCATTCGCGACCTCGCTGCACCAGGATAGGAAAGTGCCTTCATTTCGCGCGCGTGGGGGGGAGGGAGTCAAAATTTTGACGCCCCAGTTGGGGGTGCGTTAATACGCGAGTGAAAAAAAAAAAAAAATCGAAATTTTGAGAGCCGACTTTGGGGGGTGCGTTCATTAGGCGAGTGCGTTCATTGTGCGAGTAAATACGGTATATATAACAACCCCCTGTTCGTATAACTCACCTCCACAAAGTGCTGCAAAACAAACTTTGTCAATTCTGTTTTTGTTTCATGTGTGTTGAGGACCAAGATGGTTGCTTTTGAAACCAAGATGTTCTTAATTACTACTAGAGCTTTCAGTTGATGTGTCTGAGCATCTTCTAGCCCTTGTGGAGTGATGTGAGCTGTGCCTTGTCTTTATTGGTTTCCAGTTCATTGTGGGGGAAGATGGCAGCTCAGGACTCCTGTACGAGCACAGTCCCTCTGAAGGTCCGCCCGTGGCCTTTCTTGTCGACCACTGCTACAAATACATGTGAGCATTTGTGTCTAATTGTTCTTTTTTTTTTTTGTCTTCATACCTTATGTCTTTTGCACAATGGGGAAAACCAATAATTTTTAAAAAATAAACAATTTCTTTTTTAAAGATTTACGCAGCATATTATTATTTATGTTACATCAAAATGTAGCCACGAAGCTGCTCTATATAAGAAGAAAGAGTTTACACTAATGTCCAAAAAAAAGTTTGTCAAATTTAAATGCTGAACTTGGAATTTGGGCAAAAATGAGAACAAAAGGTTATATATTTACGGCTATATAAAATCATGCTATATTTTTAAAAATTCAAAATATACAAAGTGTGTTGCATACACACGAATAACACTTCTGTAAGTTAGATAGATCTAATACCCTAGCTACACGAGTGCTGTCACTGTCATTAAGCCAGTGACAGTTGATTCAACCTCCATCAGCTGGTGGTACATTGTGGCATCAACTGTCATTGAGCCGCTAATGATCATCAAGTTCAACTGAGCTGGCGTACTTCAGTTAAAGGGGCACTGACAACCCAAAGGTCGTATTTTTTTTATTGTCTAAAACAATGCAAGTTGTAGTCACAGACACGCAAAAAAAAAAACCGCATCGCGAAAAAAAATTTCCCCGCGCGCGCGTGCGCCTTTTTATTCTTGGCGTTTAAATTTCCCGCGCTCACCTCCTCGCTTCTTTTGATCGGTGACGTCAAAAATCAGGAATTTTAGAAGCTTTGTAGGTGACATTTCTATAACATTTAATAACGGCAATCATAAAACATGCTTTTTAACGCAATTGCGAGCGCCCTACGGCCCCTCTTTCTGAAATACCAGAAATCAGAGTTCGGTGTGATGTTGCTTCCTAGATTTGTACCCTCCCTCGGAAAACTTGGCGGCGTCGTCGGCGAGCAACACGGCGAGTGGGGAAAGAAACCGGTTCTTTCCCGCGCCGGCGTGATATCACCTTCATCTCGCTTGGGGTTGCCGTGGCAACGGCGGAGGTCTAAAAGATAGTCGAGTCTCAGGAGACCGCAAAATTTGACTCGCTGTACTGGCGCGGATCGCGCGGGAACTTCAAATTCGGCATTTGGAAATTGTTTTTTTAATTCACAAATACTGAATTTTCAAGTTTCGAATTTTGAGGGTAATGTCCCGGCATCGTTTTCAATCGTTTCGGATAATAAAAAAAAAAATGATTTTGACGTGTCAGTGCCCCTTTAACTGATGGGGGTTTGCCCCAATAGAGCTGAAGGTGGCACATTCGCCTCATTGCTGCCCATAGCCACCGTCAGCGAAGCACTTACTATTGTAGAAGATTGGTGGAGGTATCTAGAAAGTATCGTAGCAGCAAATATTGTGGAAGAGGTATGATTCAGGACCAGAGCTGCCGCTAAAACGATCACGGCACGTTGCAGAAGCCAAGCTCGGCAAGGGCACACCATTGTGATGTCGGTGCCGAAAAGACTTCTCTTATGTCTCTCTGCTTGAATTCATGTGAAACGTTTTGAGAGTTTCTTTACCTCTAAAAACAAAAAAGAAGTTCATTTGCTTTGTTTTAAACGTTTATGATGAACAAAGAGTGCATTAATTCATTTGCATCACTTTTTAAAAAAAGGTAATGTGTGACATCAGTTTTGGTTCGTTTCGGTTTCGACTCTATTTTTTTGCTGCCTCTTTTTGACCTCGTTATGGGGTCAGCGTTAGCATTTCCCAAAGGGGGACGTGTATGGCATTTCCCAAGGGTCATGCTGGTGCATTCCCTAAAGGTTCACCAATGGATCTTCCTTTAATTTTTCTTCTTGCCTATGGACCAGTGCTAATATTTGGTGCACACCCCATTTCGTAGCACAAACCAAGGCATACGCGCTCCGCACACCTGCAAGTTCAGACTCGCCTCAGCATCCACGTGCGCATTGGCTTCCGCCCTGTGATTCTGCCTCCCTCTCGCCTTTGTCCTTCACTACTCTCCTCCTCTCTATCCGGGGCACTTCCCTTTCCACCGTTTTGTCCACAGGTGGATGCCGTCAGCTTTTCCCTGTCATGGGGGTACAAATGCGAATGCATTAATAACAACACAATTTTAAAACATTTGTGTTTTAAAATAATACGTTTTCATCATGAAGGAGTGTGTGTGTGTGTGTTTGTTTTAGATTATGAGTGCCCTAACTTGTTCCTCAGGAAGTTTCAGTCCAGGGCAGCGCTGAATTAATTTTATCTGTCGAGGAATGCAATGATACATTTCCTGCCAAAATGTGAAACTGAGGAAATTGCTTTTGAAGTTTCACCTTTAGGCTTTTCTATTTTCTATGAGTCCCAGGCAAAACAAAATTCACCTGAAGCATTGGTAGCACCTTCCTCTGAGACTTCATTGTCCGCCTAGCATTATAGCTACCAGCGTGCATCGTTTGTGGGCGAGCTAACTTTGGCAGCAGGCATTCCTCGACAGATAAACTGCAGAGAACTAAAAGGCAAACGATACTGATGAAGAGTGGCAAAGTAGCCATTTGATCTGGAGTGGAAGATACTGTCAAAAGGGCACTGCTGGGGATAACACAATACTACGTTACCGAGCAGGACTAGTCGTAAGCCCTGTTTTGGGTCTCGACCAATAAGGTACTCATACTTTGTTTTCCACATTTCATTCTGTTTGGAGATATGGGGTTGCCTTGGCCATTGATTCTTTTATACCTTGGAAGCTTCTACAGGCTAAATCTAGGCTAAATGGTGCCTCCAATGAGGGTTAAGATGTTCTGGCTATGCTAAACGAGCATAGAGCAGTCCTAAATGTAAAACTTTGCTCCCTGTTGCCCTAGATAACTGCCGGCATACTGAAAATAATTTTATTTAGTGAGATAAATTTCTAATGTTTATAAATAAAAGTTTCTGAAACCATTCTTTGGAAGTTAGTAAACATGAATACTGTAGTATTATTCAAAAAAGCTTTTTTTTTTCTTTTTTTTTTTTTAAGTAGAATGTTGAGGCTACAATCCCCCTTAACTTGCATTCTAGTCGTGAAGTGTATTCTGAGCCACAAAAAATAGGTGTTGCCTATATGTTTTACAAAAAAACAGCAAGCCGAGAGAACCATGAATTCTGTTTTCTTTCATGAAATTCAAAATGCAGGGAGGGCAAGGGCAAGTTCCACTGGTCACCACCTGCCACAGGAAACGTTCCAGAGAGGCTGGAGTTTGAGGTTGGGCCGGAGACCCTGCAGGACATCGAAGAGGCCAAGTCGTCGATTGCAAGGTGGGTGACTGCCACAAAGGAGGTGGCAAACCAGTATATGTTTAATGGAGTGCACCTGATGTTATGTCACTTGTGTTTCATTGTTATTGATCTTAATCTTTCCTTCGATGGTAACTTTCTTCACATGCTTTTGAGGGAAACCTACATGAGGGTCCTGCTTTTGGATTGCAAACTTACCTTTATATGGTCACAGATGGAAAATGGATTCACAAATGTAGAACTGAAGATAAAGGGCGGACTTCTGCCACAAACAAACGAGAGGATGACTGTTGAAAAGCAGAAGCGAGCATCGCGGCGTCGGCGTGACAGCTGGCTAGCGCAAGGGTGCAAGACTCAGCCGGCAAAACCACGCTGGGCTCCTTAGCTGTTACCCTCAGTATCTCGAATATTCGGTCTAGAACATTCGAGCGTCGAACACTCGGGAGACTCAGTAATGTCACGTTGGCCTCCTTATCTATTACACCAGGCATCTCGAACATTTGGGGTAAACGCAAATTTTTGAATAATATAGAGTAGCATATTCCTTCTCGGCAACGAATGCGGCAATACAGCCCTACTCTAACACATATATTAATTGCTACGAATGAGCCGAGGTCTCACGAAACATTCTGCTGGTGCTTCTAATCTTGGCAGGCTAGCGAGTGACATGGACCTCCTGCTGTACAAGTTCCCCGGTTATGGGAAGGACTTCATCAAATCCTGCAAACTCAGCCCCGACAGTTACGTCCAGATGGCCATGCAGTTGGCGTTTTACAAGTAGGTATACGCCGGTGCCGTATTGCTGCACCCACTTTCTTTGCATTGAGGTTGCACGTCGTATTCTCTACGTACAGCCTAAGCTCATTACAACAGACCTGGTTACAACAGGCATTTGGATATAACATACCGGTTTGTGAAGTTTGGTTGATTTTCCTCTATGTACCATTGACTCAACTTCATATCTGCATACAACATACTCCTTTTACAACATACCAAAATCTTGGTCAAAATCAAGGTCTGTTATAACGAGCTTGGCCTGTACCATCGCATGCAATGTGAGCTGAAGCAGTCCTTCATGCTTCTCGTGCGTACCTGCCGGTTTTCAAGAGAGATCCACAGTCCAAACTAGGAATGGAATGCAAAGTTAGAGGTCCCATACTTCAGCCTCTTTGACAAATTGAGAGATAACGGTACTCCTGGGACCACCGATGCAGAAAAAGGCCAGATAGCTGTTTTAGTTCAGTTTGATTGTGATAGTAGTAGAGTTGCCCCTTTTGGAACTTGTGTGCTGGGTTATTGGCGTTGAATAAGCTAACCATGCCACGAAGCAACACTGTGCAACTGCCTCAAACACTCTGGCATGTTTGAGGCAACACGTTAGGGTCTCAGTTGTGAGCAAAACATAAAAATTGCTTCTAGAAAGAAGTGCATTTAGGATACCCGCTATCCATTGGTTCCCAACACTGTTTTCCCAGGAATCCGGGGTTCTTTGGAGTATCCTCGTAAGTTCCTCGAGCTCCCGGTTTCCTCTGACATTTCTCTCTTGAAGTGAAGTCTTCCATTGTAACCACCGTTTAGAATATCTGCCACCCATTGATACGTAACTATGAGCCAAACGCTTACGACACACACGTTATTGATTGCAGGTCTGCATGCTCTGCACTGCTCTGGTGCATCACTGCCGAGACTGGGAGGGGTTCCCCGGATGCCATTCGAGGCAGAGGGGTAGCTCCTCAAGATATGAAGGTTTGAGAACCCCCAGTCAACTAGAAATAGGTTTCCGTACTGATTTTTATGCCCTTTTTTCTTCACTGCCCCTGCAGAGGTGGAGGGAATAACATTTGTAAGGCGTGACATACTCGCCGACCATGATGGCACTAGTCCTCGTCGGCGATGCAAATTTACGCAGCATCCAAACTTGGGCGCCGCGTCAAAACCGCAACATGCGTTTTTTTTGTTTTTTTTGAGCCAGAGGTTTTTTGAGTTTGCCCCTTTCTCTTTTGCGATCCCAGAATACACCGGGCTCCAGGCGCAACATACGAGAGTGCCTCGACGCGCATGTTCCTGCACGGTCGGACGGAAACGATTCGGTCGACCTCTTCGGGACAGCCTGGCCTTCTGCGAGGTCTTCGAGAAACTCGGCCTCGAGCGTGGCCGAGAGGGACACCAGCCTGAGGAAGGCGGTTTTAGAGAACCACAAGAGCTACACCCAACTGGTAACTCCCGTGTTGCCGTTGACGACTCTTCGACGACACGAGCAAATGTCGAGCGGGAGTGCTCTTGTCTCGCGGTCAGCTTTGCAGCATGTTGATTTGTTTTAAGGCTCCCTTCGCTTTATTTGGCCAAAAGATCGGTGACTTGACATACGCCTCGGCGTCGGCTGTTTTCTGCCAC
The DNA here is from genome assembly GCA_013358835.2 of Ixodes persulcatus. Classification (NCBI taxonomy): domain Eukaryota; kingdom Metazoa; phylum Arthropoda; class Arachnida; order Ixodida; family Ixodidae; genus Ixodes; species Ixodes persulcatus. The sequence goes on along the minus strand of JABSTQ010011327.1, from coordinate 31,330 downwards.
ATTTGTCGAGGTTAGTGTGGCTGGAGCGGTGCTACAGGTCCGCACTGCTGCAACAGCACGTGACTTTGTCTTTTGCGTCGTTTGCACGCACTCGTGCATGCCAGTTTTGACAGAGCTTTAGCACTGCAGAAGTTATGCTAGCCTAGCGACGTAGCACAAACTTGTGGATGTCGAGTATAGTACATTAGTATTTTCCACAAGGATAGAGCTAGGTGACGGATATAATTTTCAATTTTCAGTACGTGAGACTAGCTGGTGAGGATTTGCAAGTAACGGGGGATATTTTTCTATTTTTCTGTGGGCTCATAGTTTGGGAGTGAATACACTAATTATGATTGACTCATCCAACAGGTCGTAAGACGCGTCGCAAAATAGCTCCAAGCATCAACAGTTGAGTGCATTGACACATACCGTGTCCCATTTGGTAAAAACCAGCTTGCATGCCAGTACAGTTCCTGTTTACGGTCGTTTTTCAATTTGCAACTCGATGTTAACAAAACTGCCAGTATCACTGGACTAAAGTGCTTTTTGCCTTGCTACATGAAAGAAATGGCAGGCTATGGGACACTGTGGGAGAAGAGGGAGGTGTCTGAATGGCGCCGCTTCACCACGGAGCAAGTAGGGCGAAGGTTTTCTTGCATTCCTCACAAATGCCATAAGATAGAGCAGCATATAAGGGTTTTCGAAATATGTATGTGCATACACATTTCGAAAACCATGCAGTGCGCAACCCCACCTGTGCAAAGGCCTCGAACCGACAATGCTCCTGCCAGGAGGTGCACAAAGCTCGAGCACAAGCGAGAATCGGCGTAGCGACAGCAGCGATTTCGGCATGATTTCCGCATAAAGCGTGTGATTTTGCCGCCATGTTTATCACACTGTAAAATGCTAATTTTCTGCGTCGGCAATCCGCGGTATCCGTTCCCGTGATGCATGAGTTTGTAGCAGGTCCCCACACTTATGTTTGCAATCTGCACGTGCGATATTGGTTCACGTGAAACCAGAGTTTCCAGCAAGTTCTCGCAGGTTCATCGCACCGTGAAGTATGAATCTGTTAGCGCGAACACGACATCGGCGCATTTTCACATTTTACTTTTAAATAGTATTAGCGAGCACGACATTTTATCGCATACATTATAGAACTAAACGGGCTCTTTCCGTATCAATAATAACTTGCCGACATCCCTTGGTTTCAAAGAGAAAAACTGGAAAAACCGGCGATCGCTGTTCGCGCTAACAGTGTCGCGCTCTGTACTCTGCACAGCTTTAAATTTCAAATCAAACTATGTTCGTAGTAATAATTTTTTCTACTTATTTTATGAAAGCTTTACGACATGAGCACAGTATATTAAAACTTGCACTTAAAGATTTCTAGGCAAAAAAATTTATGGAACCCGTCAAATAAAGACGTTTTAGAGACACATTTGCAAATTATTTACCAACAAACGACTTCATATAAAACGACACAAAATACATAGAAATGATCATCTGCAAATGCATTTTATAAATAAATAAGAAAATTATGCTTAACCATTGTTGCTGTTCTGTTATTAAGGGATACTACAACGAAATTTCGGTGCTTATTTTATGATCTATATGTGTTCAAAGGAGCAGTATCACATCGGACACACCAGTATCCTTGTTAAAAAAGTCACGAAAAGGAATTTTAAAACGAATTGAACGATTAGCAAAGAGCACCTGGTGGATGTCGCTAACGCCTCGTTCGTAATGCCGTCTAGGAACCTTGACAGCTAGTGACGGTGAGTGTCTCGCCTCCGGCCACGACGAGAGAAGAGAGGAAGGAGGAACACCCGTCTTCCCGAGAATCCCTTTTGTGTGTATATTATATATTCGTAAAATGCATTTAAAAATGAACATTTTTATATACTTAGCATTGTTTTATCTGAAGTAGTTTGTTGGTAAATAGTTTGTTAACCTGTCTCTAAAACATATTTATTTGACGTATTTCGTAAATTGTTTTGTATAGAAATTTTTTTTAGTAATATTTAATATTTTATGTACATGCGGTAAACCTTTCATCAAATAAGTAGAAGAAATGATTAAAACTATGTGCATGCTCAGGTGTGAAATTAACGGCTGTGCAAAGTACCATAGCAAAACCTTGGCAGTCTCCACGCCTCGAGTTTCGAAATTTTATATCTCTGGAAGAAAATTAGCTACGGCGTTTACATGTAGCTGAATGCTCCTCTCAAGAACATGGCATTAACATATATTTTTTTACATAAATATAAAAAAATATGACCCTGACCATCATGGCACGATCTGATATGGGAATTAAAACTTTGGTTTGGGCTAGTTGGTCCATGGTAGGTAGTTGAGAGTAGCGCCTTGTCCCTGTCGTTTGTGTTATTTTCTCTTGTCCCTGTCTGTTTCGCTTTTAAAGGAATGGTGAAGCGAAATTTGGATTTCAGAAAAACGATGCAGGAGATGTAGGCGGGACGCTGCAATCCCTACAACACTACTCGTAAGGCGATATCTCGAACGGACGGCCGTATTTTGAGAAAAAGAGGTCGAGATTGAACAAGGCCGACGAGGCGCGTGACGTCAAGATACCTAGTTTCCTCCTCTCTTCGCTTCGTTCCCTCAAGGCGGTGAGGCGGAGAAGAAGCGAGGCCGTTCCCTCTCCTTCTCGAAGAAACACGACGTCAACAAACCTATCAAATGCGCCTCCTTTTCTTGAAAAATACGGTCATCCGTTTGAGATATCGCTGTATGAGTGATGTTTTGGTGTTTGTAGCATCCCGTTGCACGCTTTTGCCGCGTGTTTTGTGGAATCTATATTTCGGTTCAGCATCCCTTTAAACCTTATACCTACCAATCAGTTGAGAGTAGCGCCTTGTCCCTGTCGTTTGTGTTTTTTCTCTTGTCCCTGTCTGTTTGCGCTTTTAAACCTATACCTGATATGGGAAGACTCTGTGGTATCCCTTCCCATGGCAGGAAATATGACAGGGGCGTTCGTAACAAATTTCCGCGTGTTTATCACACAGTGAAACGGAAATGAGCCATGTCCATGATCTGCGGTACTAGTTTCCATTCCATGAGGTTTGTGGCAGGGCCCAGGGTTTATCACTAATTTTGTATAAAATTTTGCTGTCACATCTTCTAAGTTTACCAACCTCATATATTTCAACATTATCTCCATTTTGGGTCGGAGTTCTTTCAGGAGTTTACGGTAATGAAGTATAAGGGGAAAAGCGTTTTCTATTCACAAACCCGTTGATCGAAATTTGTGTCAAAACCTTTCTATGGTTTACGATAAAGAAGAGGGGACATTTAAGACAAAACAGACAAGACAGGCTTTCAACTTCAACAAACGTTTAAAGTAAACGTTTTGTGAATGTTGAAAGCCTGTCTTGTCTGTTTGTCTTAAATGTCCCTCTTTCTTTATCGTAAATTAATAACCACACGCTCAACCATCTGCATTCTGCTTTCTATGGTATTTGTGTCTTCTGTACTTAGGTATTGCTTACACACCTATAGAAGTGATTTAGTGCAAAGATTCTTCAAAATGTTCTTTACCTCTTTTTAGTATGTTGTGGTTTGAGTGGGAACCCAGGAGCATGTACCTTCTTTTCTCTCTGTCCTTGCCTGCTCGTTAACTAAAGGCGATCAACGGACTCGGAGTGGACCGGCTGTTCCTTGGCTTGAAGCTGGTAGCGGCCGAGAATGGAATTCCGCCTCCTGACCTGTTCAAGGACAAAGGCTTTCAAGTCAGCACTCACTTTCGGATTTCTTCCAGTCAGGTGTGTACAACTAGTGTGGTGTGCATGGGCCCGAAAATCACGTTTCACCAATTATTTTTTATCTGGAGGTGTAACTCACTTTTGAAGGATAATCCACACCTGGTTGTGAGTCTGTTTCTGGAAAGAGAAAGGGGCCCTCAGATGACACTTTAGCAGATGGCAGTCACTTCATAGAGCATTCAATTTTATCAATGATGTACATTCAAAACTCAATCTAACGAAGTCGGGTGGAGCTGCGAATTACTTAGTTAAATCGGGAAATTCGTAAAATTGAGAAAGTCGTTTCTCTGACATTTCGTTCGTTAAAGGAGCTGTGCAACGATTTTAACGTTGAAAGAATTGGCGTTTTTTACTTTTGACATTGTTCACCTTGTAACAAAGGACAGAAAACACACCTCCTTCTTTCGAAATGTTGCGATTCCGCCCCGTAATCGCGAAGCAAAATTTAGAATATCCTCGACCTGCAGCCCGCGAGCGGCGGCCATGAGAAACAGAAGGCATGACGTCAATGGGGAATCTTGTAGAAAGATAGCAAGTTGTGCGAATACCTGCTCGATAAAAGTAACTTTTCTATAAATCTTGTCGTTCAACATAAATATAAATGCGTCAAAAACCTGGTATCATCGACAAAACTTTTTAGTATACGGAGTTTCAGTGGCGCCATCTATCCTAGGTCCACAAAACCGTCAGCAGCGGAACAGCCGCCAGGAGCCGGAGGGGGAGGGCGGGGACCGGGCGGTGGGTATGGCCGGACCCGGATGAGACTTTCCTCCTTTCACCATATTGTTCGCGCTGCGCCCGCCAGCACGTGGTCACTGCGGTCGCGGAGCGGATGAGTTCTCGCTGCTTACTGATGCTCTAAAGAGAGAGCTTCACCGGAACCCTGCGCCTTCCCCATGACGTCCCAGCGCACGTGACTCGGAAGTTAGTAAAGGAGTTGAGAGGGGGCGCCGAAAACCTCAATCTTTGTCCATTTTTAAAATAAAAACTAGGACATGCAGGCAAAAGCGATTTTTTGTTCTGTACTCAGAAAGGTCGAGATACCAACTCCCAAATTATTTAAGCAAATCACTATAACTGTTGCACAGCTCCTTTAAGCATGGACTCTTAAAGTGAAGCTGAAGAGCCTTTCGAAAACAATGAGTTAATGGTTGATTCTGACGTGTTTGTGCCTGCTGAGTCCAAATATCACAACCGTTTGACCCAAAATAATCCCTAAACGCGAAAAAAAGCAAAAAAATCAAAAACGATCGCCGCAGTGGCACGCCATTGGCTAGTCACGCGTGACGCGCCACTACATCATAAAAGGACCATCTCGATTCTCGTTTGCTCCGTCGCTTGCGGAAGTAGCCGGGCGCCGGGTCTTCTGCCCTTTTAAATCGGGTTCGGTTTCTAATTTTTTGAAATCTTTCGGTGGATCCGAAAGAGGAATGTGTCCAGACGACCCTCGACGTGACAAAGTATGCGTTCCAGCCTTTGGCAAAGTAGAAAATTAACCCCCCGCAGTAATAAACGCAGACACGACATGGCCGGCTTCATACCTTCAGGAACGTACTGACTGCTAGTTATTGTAACGTAAAACGTTGACAATAAACGGAGTACTATTGACGGGACGCCTCAAGCCGGATTAGCGTGACCCTCCCCAAAACGGTCGTCAGAGGAAGAGAATTCTGCACACATCGGCCTTCGTGCTTGCCAGCTGCTGGACGCGTGAGCGTGCAGACTGCATTGTTCATCAAGGCTGAAGTGGTTTGAAGGAATAGTATAATCGGCTTCAGGCGACGGGAGAGCTTCCCCTGAGATGAGATGGGTGATAAGACAGGGTCGCCGTTCTGCCACCGCCATGTCCTTGCGCACTATGCGAATAACTGCGCAGAAGGTCCATCCTAGGGAGCCTTCATGTGCACTTTGCTAGGGTGATGCCACCCTTTGTAATACCACTCGCCGACAAACCAGCAGCCATTTTGGTTCTCGGCGATAATCCGGGGGGCTTATAACCCTTGGAATACATTTTAGCGCTCAAAAACAAGGACAAAAAGACGAGAATCAGACAGCACAGTGCGCTGATTCTCATCTTTTTGTCCTTGTTTTGAGCGCTAAAATGTATTCCAAGTTCCAAAACCAACTAGCCCAACAATCTACTCTACTGAAGCTTATAACCCTCCCGGAAACAAGCACCCTATCTCACAAGTTCGGAGCAGCGTTGTGGAACCCACGGAGGGAGGATTAGCATTTTCCCCTCGGATGGGATTACCTAGTGCCACTAGATAAGCTACGCTTCAGAGTAACGACACTTGGCCATATTGTGGCTTAAAATCATGGTTGCCAGTTATCTGAAGCTTTATCTGAAATCACAGGAAACGCTTTTCGGTCCTCCACAAATGTTTAAACAGTCCGCGATAAAACAAAGCAATATTCCATGAGCTTCCTAACACCGAATCGAATGCTCAGGAAGTCGCACTTTTGAATCATGACGATCGGCAGTCGCGTATGCTCTGCACAAGCCCCAATATGGCGGCGCCCACAACAATGTCGGGGAACGGAGTGCCGGTACTCTAAGCGCAGCTCATTTAGTGGCTCTAGGATACCGATGAACACAAAGGCCACTTTCCGGCGCGCGGGGAAACAATGAGAGGAACAAAATGGCGGTGGAAGAGGGTGTGGGAAAGGGAAACAGGCAGTTGGCATCACTCTATGCGAAGCGCACATGAAAGCACTCTAGTCCATCCTTGTGATAGCGGTACCCTCTGCTGCGTTTAGTTGTTTGCCACAAACTATTACGCCATTATTGCTTTAAAAAAAGCGGAGATGTGTGCCTGGCAGCCCTTAATTTGATGTCGAAATCGGGAAAGCTTCCTGGGCCTCTATATTCGCATACTTCTACCAAGATTTGTTGACTGCATCACACCACCACCAAGCATTATCATTGTCCGATCGCATTTCTACGGCACAAGAATTGTTGCATGACACAAACTTTATAAGAAACCAACACTAAAACACTAATATAAGGCAATTAACACAAGAGAGCCAGTGGAAACCCGCTATTCGGCTAAATGATCGCGGCTTTTCTAGCAAACTGGACAATTCTAATAACGTAATAGCTTTTTTCTAGAACAGTCGACCTACAATTCCTACCTAGTTACGTTTCCTCTTTCCTTGTGACTTTTAATGTGCTGAATTGCCTTCTTATCTTCAAAGATGGTCGGCAGAGCGCCGGGTTCAGGCGAGCCTTCTCAGACCCAAACCCATACGTACATAGTTTTCATATGCGCCGTCCGAAACACGTTTCGAACAAAAAACGGGGATCCGGCCAACTCGTCGAAAGCCAACTCGTCGACGGCCAACTGGTCGACGGCCAATTCGTCGAATAGGCCAATTCGTAATAGGGCAATTCGTCGAAGGCCAACTTGTCGAAAGGGGCAATATGTCGAAGGGTGATTCGTCGAATAGGTTGAATGACGGTCCGAGGTAAAAGTTCGTGGTTCCTTGTTACCTTCCGACCTAAATCTTTATTTGTGTTTGGACTGGGACAGCGCCCTTCTTGGGTTACAAGACGGAAAGAAAAATTACAAGATTGCGAAGACAGGGCAGTAGCTTGAGACAAGTTGAGAAATGGTAATTTCGGGATCGTTTTTTTTTCTTTATTACATTTTGTAATGAGCCACCGCAGACTGTCGAAGCGAAACGGCGTGACTGGTGGGCCAGGTGGGTTAGCATTTATATTATGATGCGCCGCAGACTGTCGCCGTATAGCGGCGTCAACGGGTGGGCCGAGTAGGTTAACACGCGCCCCAGTGATACACGCGCGACGTAGTGATCGTCCCCCACTGCACCGTGAAAGCGGAGAAAGCTGCAAGTTCGACAAGAAAGAGCACACTCTAGGTCTATTACCGTGAGGCGATATTACGGATTACTATAGGGCAGGATTTCTGGACAAAAATTATATATTATGGCTTTGAAACAGCAGCGACCAGTTGGCCTCTTCGACGAGTTTTCCTTCGACGAGTTGCCCTATGACGAATTGGCCTATTCGACGAATGGGCCGCCGACGAGTTGGCCGTCGACGAGTTGGCTTTCGACGAGTTGGCCTAGACCCCAAAAAACGGTGTACTTGCTCAAACCCACCCACCCCTTTAAAATCTCGGTGATGAAGTGGAAAAGACGGTAAGCGGGAAGAACAACTGCGACGAGCGCCGTTCGTGAAAGCTGGCGGCAACACATGAGTACGGCATCGTGCAACAGCACGAGTCAGTTGGTTCGGTGCCACGAGAATTCTGCAAACACGTGCACAAACAAGAGAACAATCAACACGTCAGGCGATTGCGTCCATAGCATGACCGGTCAACGGATACAGTAAAACCTCGATAAGACGTAGGTAGTTCGATGGGAACGCGGATAAAGTACGCGCAAAGCGGTAGTACGGCTTAAGAGAAAATGACAAATACCGTATTTACTCGCATAATGAACGCACTTTTTTCCCGAAAAATCGATGCGAAGTTAGGGGGGGGGGGGGGGCGTTCATTACGCGAAGTAAAATTTTTGCCTCCGTATTTACTCGGATAATGAACGGACCTTTTATCGGAAAGATCGACGTAACTTCTTACCTCTTTGAGCGCAGCGGGCGACTCCAAAACCAAACTGCGATGCGCAAAAAAAAAAAAAAAAATATATTCCTCTCTTTTTTTTCTTGCTTCCGTGTTTTCTTTTTTGTTGTTTTTTCCGCCTTTCGTAAGTTGTTTTGTTTGCCCATGCATTCGCGACCTCGCTGCATAGGATTGAAAAGTGGGTTCATTTCGAGGGCTTCTCGCTTCTCTTTCCAAAGTGCGAGGAGGAGGCGAGGGCAGGATGGCTTCATTATGTGCGCTTTGCTTAGGCGAGGGCTTCTCCACTTTTCTTTCTAATCTCCTTGCGCGCGGCGCGCGACGCACGACCCCGGAACCAAACTGCGCTGTGCAAAAAAAAAAAAGCTTTTCTTTGTTTTTTTTTTCTCTTGGTTCCTTGGAATGTTTTTCTTTTTTTTCCCCTTTCGCAAGCTGAGGGCTTCTCTTTCTATCTCCTTGCGCGCGGCGCGCGACCAAAGTCCAGACCGCCCTGTGCAAAGAAAAAGAAAAAAACTCCTTTGTTTTTTTTTTCTCTTGCTTCCATGGAAATCTTTTTTTTTCCAGCCTTTCGCTTCTTATCTCCTTGCGCGCGGCGCGCGACCCAAAGTCCAGACTGCGCTGTGCAAGAAAAAGAAAGCTCGTCTTTGTTTTTTTTTTCTTTTCTCTTGGTTCCGTGGATTGCAAATAAAAAAAAAGCTCCCCTCCATGTTTTTTTTCTTGGTTCGGTGGATCTTTTATTTTTAACGCCTTTTACAAGGCGTTTTGTTCGCCCACGCATTCGCGACCTCTCTGTACCAGGATAGAAAAGTGCGTTCATTTCGCGCGCGTGGGGGGAGGGGGTCAAATTTTTGACGTCCGAGTTGGGGGGTGCGTTTAATACGCGAGGGAAAAAAAAAGTCAAAATTTTGAGAGCCGACTTGGGGGGTGCGTTCATTACGCGAGTGCGTTCATTGTGCGAGTAAATACGTACACTCGATTCTAGGCCGACCCTCCAAAACGGCAAAGCCGAAAAAAAAAAAGATCCTCGATTCTAGGCCGACCAGAAAGGAATGGTAAAACACCACAAATTAAACACAGAACGACATTTATTTCTGATATTCAATACTAGATCGGCCACGAAGCCGACGGGAGTGTTAGCGGTTTATGTTCGCGTCTTCAAGTAGAGACGCGAGCAACGCCGCGAGTCGCCGTGAGCAACAAACAAAAGTAAACTTTTTTTGTGTGCGTGTGTGTGCGCGTCCGCGAAGAAGAGAAGGGAGGGGACAAGGAGCAAGGTGCATGGCTGGCATGGCGCATCGCGTCCTTCTGGTCCTTTCCCTCCCTTTCCCCCTTCCGTAGTGAGGGCGCGGCAGCGGCAGCGGAAGCGCGAAACCTAAACCCGATGTATGCGTGTTGCGTATGCGCGCGAGCGGCGGCCACGGAGGGGGGGGGGGGGGGGGGGGGGGTGAGGGCAGGGGGCAGGGGGCAGGGCAGGGCAGCGAGAGAAATCCCGTTCAGAAAACTGCAACTGTGCGCAACCAATCGCAAGTTCGGAACCTCCTGCGCAGCCCGCCAAGCAAGCCTGCGACCGCGACGTCAACAACGCTGTTCAGAGGAGTTTCGCTCCTCCTCTCCCACCAGCCGGGCCCGTAAACTGTGTAAACCGCGTCAACCACCGCCACTGCACTCGTGACTGGTCCCCCGCCAGCAACGTTGCCGATGTTCGTAGGTTCGCCTGCTCAACGGCGGCGAGTTGCGTGGCGCCGAACCAGCCGAACTCGCACCCCCGCTGCCCTCGCCCTCACGCTGGGTCGGCTTCGCGTGTTCGCTCCCGCCATGGTCGTTGCTTCTGGTGCGCGGCGTCCCGGCCGCACGCTGGCAGCAACTTCTAACTTAGTACGTACTGGGAAGTGAAAACAGTGCGCGTTGACCGGTAACTATACGATAAGCCACTACGCATTAAGCGGGCATTGAATGCATTAGGTTTAACGGGAGACATGTCGGGGATCTGACTAAGCTACTCTTAAAGCGGAACTACGGCTTATGCGGGTACGTGGTACCGAGGTATTACTGTAAAAGCAAGCGCTATGCAGCGGCAGAACGACGACGGCTCGAAAAGGCACTAGAGCAGCCTACGAGGAAAGCGCGGCCAGCCGCGGTGGGGTCCCCCAGCCGGTCTTTTTGTGACGCCGGCTGACGGGCTTCCTCCTCTCTCCCCTTTCCCTCTGTTTCGGAGGGGCGTGGCTTCGGCGCTACTTTGAAGGCGCTTTTCCGGTTTATCCGCGCAGAAAATGACCAAACGAATACGATATTCGTGATGGCTGAGGTCTCATTAATTAGGCTCAGGTGTTTTATCTCATATTTAAAACCGCTTCAGCTTCCCTTTAATGCAGGGGCATTGTGAGAACTCCCATGGTATCAATTTTACGTGTCCATGCACTGAAATTTTTAAGAATGCACGGAAAAGTCCGCAAAGAGATCAAACCGCGATTTCAAGATTATCGAAAGCATGCTGGCTGGGATGCCATGCTCTGTGGCAACTTCACATTTCTTTCGTCCGCTCAGCACGAATGATATCCGCTTTCTCTTCAAGGGTCAGCACTTTTCTTCTTGGGGGGCTCCATTTCTCAGCAACACAGAACATAGTGGAACAGATAACGTACGCAGAAACAACTGGTCGCGGGGGGGAGAGATAAGCAACAAAATAAAACGAAAATCCTAACAAAGCAACAAAGAGTGGGGAGACCGTAGACGGAGACTATCAGTGCCATCTGTCACACGCAACAAGAAGGAACCGCCACTGCTAGCGCCATCTAGTGTAGGTATAGTTGATTCAAAGCCATGCGGAGAATCCGTGTTCCGTGCAATTTTGTTTTGTAGGATACCTTCAGGACCTCAGTTCTACCGCAGGCATGCGAATGGTAAGCTACGATCCATTCTGGACGAAATGAATGTAAAATAACCTTCTTTTTCGCATATAATTTTTTCGGGAATACTTCGTTAAATCGGGTATGATGGTCAATTTACTTTGTTATTTTGAGTTCATATAAGCATTAAGCCCTATGGGAAACTTTAGGAGAAGCACAATTTGTTCGTTACATCGGAAAATTCGTAAGATTGGGGTTCGTTAAATTGAGTTTTGACTGTATATGTACTGTATTTACTCGAGTAATAGCCGCACTGTTTATGAAGAAAACCTGAGGGTTCGCTTTACCGCGGAGCATGCAGCTTCCCAATCACCGCGATCGACAGCATGGTTCCAGCGGTTTACAGGACAGAGATAACGTCCTCACGCGAAGATAACATCCGTGAAGATTGCATTGTATGGAGAATCGTGTTCTCGATCTCGTTATTCGCTATGTTATTTATGCACAATGCGATGATTGGCTGTATATGTGTTCTGCGGGAAAGCAGGCGCATGGGCCTTGTTCATAAATGGTGTGGCTATTACTCGAGTAAATACGGTATACAAGTTCAGTAGACTAAATTATTATCGGCAGTTTCAGTAGACCAGGGGGGCTCACTTAACCTGTAAGAATATATGCCTTGGGTCTCATGCTGCCAAAGGTAAGCAGTTGTTAATTTCCATTGTTTTGTTAGTGAATTGCTTAAAAGGGAGTGTAAAACATTTTTTTTTAAATTGAAAGCTAGATGTCTATTTGGAATCCTTGTCCTTTATCATATAACTTACGTTTATTCATTTGATCATCCGGATTCAAGTACTAGGGTAAAAAATATAATTTCGGTTTCCTAGCTTCTCTTTCAGTTCTACAAATACGTCATGATAGGTAGCCAATAGAGAATTTTCATTGTCTGCGCAAGACGGCGACATAAACTGGAGTTAATAGGCGAAGCCAGAGCATCGGATATCGCTCCAACAGCAACGACATAATGACGTAACACATGCAAGTCAACAAACGACATCTGATGTCTGACATGCTCAGATATTTGTAAGATGGCCGACCTTATTGAGCTCTAGCTTCACCTATTACAAAGCAGTCGGCTTTTATGTTTCAAGCCGTATGCTGGCATTTTATGTTGTTTGTGCTACCATATTTCGTGCTACAGAGGAGAGTTTGAGGGAGTTCTTAGCAACTTTGATCGGTGAAGCCACGTCCCAATATGATCATCTAATGATGAGCCTCGAATATGTTCTCGCTTCGACCAGAAAATTGCTGATCCGCTCGCAGAAAAATAGACAAGAAGGCTGGAAATATAAGCGAAATGAATCTTCTTTGCATGCTCGAGGAGCGACATGTCAAGTTACTGCTGAGGAAGATCGCAGTAAATGCAAATGAATAGAAAACTCACGACCATAAAGCCGGTCGTGAGAAAATTACAGCGTCCTAAGGCTACATCTACAAAAATAAACGGCCCAAGACGGATGTGCTGATAGTAGTCGAGAGGTCACGCGCGTGCATCCCTCTTTGCTACTGATTTCCTCAAAGTTTTGGGTTTGAGTCCTCTTGGAATTATAATTTTTTATTGTTTCACTTTATGTTTTATTATAATTCGAATCCAAAATCAAGTTCTATAACTGCATTCCACAATGAATGCTATCTGCGGTGGGACAAGCAACATGGTTACGATGTACCAAACAGCAGAAGATCAGGATGTCTAAAACCAAAACTGTATCGCAATCACGTGATGTAGCGGCGTCCGACTAATACAAAAATGCCAGTAAATGACTCAAATCTTTTTAATCACTCCCAGTTTATTATTTGGAGATAAAATAAAGTTGAATATCTGGAACATCTGTTCAACCTTTTTTACATAGCTACGGTGGCACCTTGTTGCTTATGTTGCCGTAGGGTGTCGCATGGCAGTTTTTTTTTTCAGTACAAAACAACCATATAATATATAAAATTAAGATCCCGTAGATACATTTTATTTTCATGACCCCTCTAAATGTGCCTGAGAAACTTCAATGTTATATTTAACAATGATGAAACAGTAATGGGATTGCTTCAGTTTCAGGAAGGCATATTTCTCTCATCATCGCTGCCTTGTTATGCTTTTTAGTCCTCTTGATTTTTGCTCATAAATACTATTATGGATGAACTAAAGTGACTGCTTTCGTTCAGCTGTGAATTTTCATCCGTTAAATTGAACATGACTCTAGCAAGTGCTATACATTTTATTGGGTTTTTACTTACCGAATGGTAGCCACTCTATCAGGAAAAGAATGGTAGTCTTTCACTTCACTGCTCACGCAGTACGCCACCACATTATTTCTAAAATCCCCACCAGTAGGAAGTTTCAATATATGAGTTTTGCAGTCCGATACCAATAAGCTATGCATGTGCAAAGGCACGGTGAAGTACGGACTATGGTTAAAGTATAAAGCCAGATCTTAGTCGACGTCTCAAGAAATATCGTTCTCTGCAAGCGCAGCTTTTATAGGCAATTTAATGTAACCAATATGCAGCTCCTGTCTGCCAAACAATATTCAGTAACATACAGTCGCTTTGCAGTTGTTATCATATTGATCAGATAAATCGATCGTCAAGCTTTGCTTTCTTCAAGGTGTCTAGCAAATTGTTATTTTGAAATTCCCTGACTTTTTCAGGTTTGCCCTGATGATTTCAGGTAAAATTCCCTGACCACTGTAAGGGTGGTTAAATATATAAGACCATTAAAATACGAGGCATTAAGCATTGAGCACTGTGAGGATCATTTTGCGCGGGCTCGATTCAGCTTGCATATTCCGAAATAATCGGGTTCGTCCAGTCCGGATTAAACGAGCACTTTCTTGCCGCCGACATCGTCAGTGAAGAGGCCACTTCCGGAAAGATGAGCAAAAATACGACGCTCAATCACACACGTCAATAACCGAACGGCAGCATGGCTGCCAGATGCACACTTTCGGATACTTTCGGCTTAAGGCTAGGATTGAATTGGGGTCTGCGGCTTTTTCATTTGTTACTAAATCTAGTAGCTCGAACTGGATCTAGCCTAGTGTCGCGCCCTCAATCCAATCCAAGGCTTGGACTAGATTGGTCAACTGTTCCCTTTGCATCGGGTAGCGCACTCAACATCGGGTGAGCAGAGCCCGCGCTCCGCTCTAAGCAGAATTTATTGCCTATGTTTTGCTTCCAAATCCTCAAGTCTTTGCTCAGGGCACTCAATGGCGTTTCCGGCTCATTTTCCCTGACTGGGCTCGCTTTTTGACAATATCCTTGACAATTCCCTGATTTTTCCCGGTAATTAAAATTTCCCTGACAATTCCCGGTTTTCCCGGATGCTAGACACCCTGTTTCTTCCTAGCTGACGTCCTTGTCAACTTGTGTTTTGAAAAGAAGTCTCCTAAAGATTTTTGGCGAGCAAACATTTATTTTAATCCACTAAATATGAATAAGGCAAGCCGCAAGATCTTTAATCACTGGGTGATATTTTTCACGAAGGCGTTTGGCAATCGCTGCGTCGCGGATCAGAAGCCCATATCAGGGAATAAAAGCCACCCAGCTGGACATCCTCCGACAGATGAGCTGGCTGGACTAGCTTAACAGCTGTGCAAGCTGGACTGCAGGCACTGCATGATGCGAGCGAGAGCACGCAGTGAACGTGCAACGTGCACAGAGGAGCAACAGACAGGAGGAAATTCAGAACGGTGGTGGAACATGAGTGCCACAGGCCATACCACAGTTTTTCGGCCACACAGATCGGTGCCGCCACCCAGTGGTTCAACTGATGGCTTGTAAAAGATGGCCTCCATATGACCAGAGCCTTAAAAAAACACTGAAAATGGGAAAAAAAAAAAAAATTTTCCCTACGTGGTTAGAACAGGCAAGTCTCAAATAGATGTTTGTCTAGAAAAAATTTGCTTGCCCAATATTTATGTTACAATACAAATTTTTCTATTTGTGGGCAAAACCGAAATTGTACCCCTGTGGAATGATGATAATAGCATTTGTACCCTTCTAATGTGTTCTCCGAGTTGTACAAACGCTATCATCAACATCCCACAATGTACAATTTCGGTTTCGCCCGCAAATGGAAAAGTTTGTATTGTAACATAAATACGGGGCGAAAATTTTTTTTTTTTTTTTCGACGCACATTTATTTTGGACATGCCTGTCCTAATTAGGTAGAAAAAGCAATTTTTTTCCTATGTCCAATCTCTGTAAATAGTGTCTGCAAAGGTGAACTTAACATTTTTCTATTTGTGGGCAAAACCGAAATTGTACCCCTGTGGAATGATGATAATAGCATTTGTACCCTTCTAATGTGTTCTCCGAGTTGTACAAACGCTATCATCAATATCCCACAATGTACAATTTCGGTTTCGCCCGCAAATGGAAAAGTTTGTATTGTAACATAAATACGGGGCGAAAAATTTTTTTTTTTTTCGACGCACATTTATTTTAGACATGCCTGTCCTAATTAGGTAGAAAAAGCAATTTTTTTCCTATGTCCAGTCTCTGTAAATAGTGTCTGCAAAGGTGAACTTAAAATAACCTTTGTGATGTAGCTATGAACACAATATATTACTTAGTACATGTATTTGGAAAAACAGTACCTTAGGCACCTTTCTCTTTAAAATTGTAAGGTGACATGATGAGACATGTCATTCGATTAGTCACTGGCCCAATACCTGCACTTTTTGCATTACGCATGCCTGTGTTTGTTGCAGTTGGAGATATATTTGTATGATACTATATTTTATTCTTTGTGCCAGACAAAGGTATACAACACGAGTTTGATCAAAAGGTACAAGTAATATTGTTTCTGTTTCAACATTTTTTCTGCTTCTAATGGGTTAGTAACACTTGCCATGGGCTGGGGCTCAAGAATGTTTTGCAGGTGCTAAACTTAAATGAAAGAAAGAACACAACCCTTTTACTTTATCATACAGTATAGTTTTGGGCATCACTGAGAAAGGTTTGGTGCTAGCATGCTGGTCTGAACAGTGCTTTGGTTGTGTGAGTGCTTGTGTTAACCAAGCTCTCATGGAACCTATGGACTTGTACTTGTGTTTTTCCCAATACTATGGAGTAAGAAAATTTAGTCTCGCGAGCGAAATAGTATTTTAATTGATTGTCGCTAGCGAAATTTTTTGAACTATGCTTTCTACTCTGCTTTCAAAACTTGGTTTGCAGAAGCTGTGGTAAATATTTTGTTTTCTAAATGTATGTTTGGCAGCTATGGCAGCGTGTTAGCATATGGCGGTGTTTCTCAACTTCCACATTGCTGTGGGACCCCAACTATCTTAGGAGTCATTCGCGGACCCCCATTGATTGTGTTTATATGACAACATTGTGCGCATACACATCAGTGAACTCACATTGCCGTAAATCGGAGAAAGTTGTAGTTCTCAGTCCGGCCGAATGAAGGTAAATCGCGTTTATTGCGTTTGACACTCTGCAGGCAAGCCTATTCAAAGCAATCTTGCTGTGAAAACGGAAATGGCAACGCATATCTGAGCACGTTCTTAAAGAAAGCCTGTAGTGAAAACAAACTCACAACTGGAAACCGGCAAGAACTCGGTGTGACTTGTGAGAGCTCTACAATGTCTGCAAAGACATTCAGTTCGACGATTTCTTCAGTGCCTCACCCGTCCCGTGGGGGACCAATCCCCAAATCAGTGCGAACCCCTCTCCCCCCCCCACAACTTGCCGCTGTGAGTTTGAGATCCGGTGGTCTGTGGAGTTGTAGCGCAGCATTTGTAACGCGGCACAAATTTGGCCTTGCTTCCTAGGTGGCCACGAAATGCGATGCCGTTATGTTCTTCGGTCCCCTTGTTCCCGATGGCTACGGCTGCTGCTACAACCCCCAGGAACGCTCCATCAGCTTCGGACTGTCGTCATTCAAGAGCTGCGCCGAGACGTCTGCCCTTCGGTTCAGAGACGCCCTCGAAGAGAGCCTCACGCAGATGCATGACTGCCTGAAGCTCAGCCAGAGGTCGAAATTGTAACCTCTGGCAGCTATGTTACTAGTGATGCTAGAAAGTTTGAAGCAGTGGTCCCAACAGTCGGTCACAAACGACGTCAAATATTTCACACCTTTTGGTCCCAAGCCGTGTGGTAGTCACAATTGTTAGATTATTTAGTTTTTTGGTCACCTGATGTCTTTTTAGGGACAGGCAGGCTGTGCCAAGTGGACAATCCATGCGCTTAGCAATTGCTTCTTTTTATCTGATCTGTAAGTGATACAGGCAAGTTTATTGCGTCCCAAAAGCACTGACGAAGTCTACTAACTGTTTTAGTTAAATAGTTTTTGAAAGAATTTTCTAAATTTGACACAGGAACTACTGTTTCGCTGCTCACAGAGCTGGTAAACATTTCTCATCTTCCTGACTGCCTTGGCAGCCAACAATACCAATGCATAATTATGTTATATGTGCAATATTTTTCGACATTTTTGGGGGGTGTACTCTGGAAAGCAGTTTTTATGAGGCCTTGCACCGAAGCATGTACTAATCAATAAAATATGGAAAGAATTAAGAATATTTTAATAGCTGGAAACAGTAATAACCTTGGTGTACTATAGCTAATGCATTGTGATAGAGACAAAACTATTTTCTTCATAAGAGGTAGCCCAAGTAGGCAGTACCCTCGCTTGTACCTGAAAACCGGTGCAGTAATAGTGGCTTTTTATATGATGTTTAGTATCTTCATTGCACAGTGTATGTAACGAAATCCTGCAATGGTGGAATTTTTAAATGGCATTGCTTATCCAGAACATATTTCGTGAGATGATATTTCCAGTTGTCGTTCTGGGAGTTGGCAAACGTTGGCGGACCTAATTATACCTAGAGTAGTTATGCATGAATTATATACACTTGATTGTACTAATTACCTGGATGTGTATAGATGTTATAAAGTTATTTAGTACTGTAAGTGTTCTATTTTAGTTGTTCCGAGCGTACTTCGTGCAATTTGTGCAGCGACACTTCAACGCTAAAAAGAGTCATACTTGCTGAGTAATCCCGCTGGAAACAAAATTGCAGACGACCACAGAAAGTGTGCTGCGATTGACAGCGCTAGGTGCTGCATTGTGGATAGGCATAATGAAGGAGATTTGCCTTCAGCCAGTGTGCTGTACAATGTTTGCAATAGGTTCTTTGCTTTCAGTGGAACTGAGGTAGGAGATGTGTGCTTTGGTGGAATGCTCGTGCGAGATGTTGCATATGCTGGAGAAAGTCACAAACATGTTTTTTTTTGGCTGAAACACTTTTTCAGAACGGGTCGTCCGTGACCGCGCCTGCGGTGGAAGAAGCAAAAGTTTGTATGCGGGCTGCTTTGTAGAAGTGCCTCTATAAAATAGAGTAACTGTATAGGCGTAATTCTTTTCCTCTCGCTGCCAACTCCGTGTAGCCTCGGGGCAATCAAGTTTGGTGTAACGTCCCTGGATAAAACATCAAGGGACTTTAGTAGTTTGGTCAGCCGAGTGCAGCTGTAGCCTCCACCGTGGTAAGGAGAAACTAGCGCCACAAGGCGCGAGTGGCAGAAAGTAGGGCGTGAGACGAAAAAAAGTAAATCAGTCAGTCAGTCAGATGGGCCAAAACTTTTTTAAAACAGGGCGGGCGCTCCTAGGAGAAGTGCCTCTGGTACCGTAAATAAAATAAAATATAATATAATATTGGACGACCGCCAGATGGCGCCACCAATGTCGTTGGCGTGCACCCCCCCCCCCCCATGCCTCCTCCTCCTCTCTCTCCCGCTCCTTTTTTTTTTTTTTGGTTTGTTTTGCTTACTTTCTTGATCGGTGTCGCGGCACCGATCGAGCAGACGAGCCGCGCGCGCTACACTTCGCAACAAATGCGCTTCAGTGCAATAAAACAGAAACAGTGCGTTCATTCAAATGTATTTTTTATTGAACACCATTTAAATGAGTTGCGGTATTTCAAGTACGTATATACAAACTCAGTTGACAGTCCACCGCCCTCCAAGGGGAACCAAGAACTGCAGTAGGCAGTAAACGCAGTAAACGTTGTCAAAGATGTAAAACGAAATTAATTACTTTAATGTACGAACTAACAGAACAGCACTTATCATCGAATTATCTGAATGGCTTTACAAACAACACCTACAAACAAAAATGCTGATACCCAAACAAACAAATCAACTCCGAAATAACGCAAAAGGCTTGCATTTCAAGGCAGGGTTGCAGACGAGCTGCATAAGAATAATCGATTAATAAATCATAAACAAACTCGCTAATTGACAACGCAAAGAAGAAAAAAGAAACTAATGTTTTGGAGGGACTATATATCTGACTGTGGGTGCTTTTAGGTACGCTATCCTAAGATATAAACACGAAGCTGTCAAATTAACTGAAGATTGCTCTGACAGCAACTCACGTACGTGGAGGTACCAGTCCTTGCAGCAACGGATTTGTAACAAGAGCGGTGGGGCACTCGTTTTTCCGCAAACCAATAATACAACAGCTTGCAAACACGGTACCGCCGGCGTGCTCGCTGCACTAACGACGCTGGCGCAGCTTGCTCATCGGCAGGCTTCCGAAGTCCTGGCGATTTGCATACGCAATCCATTTCGATGCTGCAATAGAAAGATTGAGAAAGATCATATATTTCAATGCTTCTAGTTTCGAACGCTGACAAAAAGGTTTGATATAGAGGCTCACCTGTCGTCTGTTGGAACCGGAAGAATGAGCACTCTGAGTTTTTGTTTTTAAGAACTGTTACACCACTTCGCCGCGCAGTTGACTCCGTAATACGCCGTCATGAGGCACGCAACAGACTCGGCAGAATCTCTGTCAAACTAGATACGTCTCTAATCCCTCTAATCATTTTCTGTGCGCAGATGCGCAGCGATCCGTACTCCGTTAATTCTACACTTTCGATTTCACACGCGCGGAACGGTTTGAAAGCTTGGAGTGTCAAGCGCAAACAAAAAGAAAAGAAAACGGTCGTTTGCCCCTCACACTGAAAGCTGGTGATTGGTCGAGAGCCCAGGACGACGCCAGCGCTCAAAAGCACAGCGGCAAAACAGTCTGGCGTGAGACCGACGAATCTGCTGTTTGGATGGACGTACGAGAGAGAAGCCAGCGACGCGGCGCCAACTATCGGCCCAACCATGAACTCCGGAGCTGCATTCGGCTGGCCGGCCGCCCAGGTCAGCCGAGTGCAGCTGTAGCCTCCACCGTGGTAAGGAGAAACTAGCGCCACAAGGCGCGAGTGGCAGAAAGTAGGGCGTGAGACGAAAAAAAGTAAATCAGTCAGTCAGTCAGATGGGCCAAAACTTTTTTAAAACAGGGCGGGCGCTCCTAGGAGAAGTGCCTCTGGTACCGTAAATAAAATAAAATATAATATAATATTGGACGACCGCCAGATGGCGCCACCAATGTCGTTGGCGTGCACCCCCCCCCCCCATGCCTCCTCCTCCTCTCTCTCCCGCTCCTTTTTTTTTTTTTTTTTGGTTTGT
Organism: Ixodes persulcatus; assembly: GCA_013358835.2. Lineage (NCBI taxonomy): Eukaryota > Metazoa > Arthropoda > Arachnida > Ixodida > Ixodidae > Ixodes > Ixodes persulcatus. Next base: position 10,600 of record JABSTQ010011327.1, on the reverse strand, counting down.
TTTGCTTACTTTCTTGATCGGTGTCGGCGGCCAGCGCGACACCGATCGAGCAGACGAGCCGCGCGCGCTACACTTTGCAACAAATGCGCTTCAGTGCAATAAAACAGAAACAGTGCGTTCATTCAAATGTATTTTTTATTGAACACCATTTAAATGAGTTGCGGTATTTCAAGTACGTATATACAAACTCAGTTGACAGTCCACCGCCCTCCAAGGGGAACCAAGAACTGCAGTAGGCAGTAAACGCAGTAAACGTTGTCAAAGATGTAAAACGAAATTAATTACTTTAATGTACGAACTAACAGAACAGCACTTATCATCGAATTATCTGAATGGCTTTACAAACAACACCTACAAACAAAAATGCTGATACCCAAACAAACAAATCAACTCCGAAATAACGCAAAAGGCTTGCATTTCAAGGCAGGGTTGCAGACGAGCTGCATAAGAATAATCGATTAATAAATCATAAACAAACTCGCTAATTGACAACGCAAAGAAGAAAAAAGAAACTAATGTTTTGGAGGGACTATATATCTGACTGTGGGTGCTTTTAGGTACGCTATCCTAAGATATAAACACGAAGCTGTCAAATTAACTGAAGATTGCTCTGACAGCAACTCACGTACGTGGAGGTACCAGTCCTTGCAGCAACGGATTTGTAACAAGAGCGGTGGGGCACTCGTTTTTCCGCAAACCAATAATACAACAGCTTGCAAACACGGTACCGCCGGCGTGCTCGCTGCACTAACGACGCTGGCGCAGCTTGCTCATCGGCAGGCTTCCGAAGTCCTGGCGATTTGCATACGCAATCCATTTCGATGCTGCAATAGAAAGATTGAGAAAGATCATATATTTCAATGCTTCTAGTTTCGAACGCTGACAAAAAGGTTTGATATAGAGGCTCACCTGTCGTCTGTTGGAACCGGAAGAATGAGCACTCTGAGTTTTTGTTTTTAAGAACTGTTACACCACTTCGCCGCGCAGTTGACTCCGTAATACGCCGTCATGAGGCACGCAACAGACTCGGCAGAATCTCTGTCATACTAGATACGTCTCTAATCCCTCTAATCATTTTCTGTGCGCAGATGCGCAGCGATCCGTACTCCGTTAATTCTACACTTTCGATTTCACACGCGCGGAACGGTTTGAAAGCTTGGAGTGTCAAGCGCAAACAAAAAGAAAAGAAAACGGTCGTTTGCCCCTCACACTGAAAGCTGGTGATTGGTCGAGAGCCCAGGACGACGCCAGCGCTCAAAAGCACAGCGGCAAAACAGTCTGGCGTGAGACCGACGAATCTGCTGTTTGGATGGACGTACGAGAGAGAAGCCAGCGACGCGGCGCCAACTATCGGCCCAACCATGAACTCCGGAGCTGCATTCGGCTGGTTTGGTGTGATATGTCGCGCCATCTAGCTCAAAATATTTGCAACGCTGCGAAGGCCCTTTCGCCAGCCTGCCTGCTCGTGGGGCTGTTCACGCATTGCTTTGAAGGTGTTGATTCGTGCGTTTTTGGTCATTTATTCTTAAAATTGCTATTGGATGTCGCAGAAGAGCAAACATCGAAGCTGTAGGCACTCACGTACCGGACTGTTGCAACCCTGAAAGCTTAGCAGGCGTGAAGCTCCGTAGGTTCCCGTCGAGGCTGTGGGAAATGCAACGCAGGCGGAGATGAATAAATGCCTTAAAAGGTATAAAATAAGCATTTTGTTTACGTTGTCCGACTTGATATGGATTCCTAAATGTGCTATTTGACTCGATATTTGAAATTGACGCGGTCCAAGCCCGGCGTTGTCGTTAGATTCAGCCGCCTCGGTGGCTTCGAGGCGAGAACGCTGGCCTACGGATCCCCATGTGGCGGGCTCAAATCCCGGTCGAGGTGCCCGCAATCTGACGGAGGCGCCGTGTAACCGAGCTTTCGGTTGCACGTCAAAAGATCCCCTGGTGGTCCAAATTAATCCTTAGTCCTCCGCTGGGGCGTGCCAGATGCCCGTCGTTGGTTTGGCACGTAAAACCTCCAAATTGGTCTTTAGATTCGATGCGAGGACTCTAGAGTCAGATCAGTGCTTTGACACTCTCGCTGCTTTCTGCTCCGTGGGCACATCTTGATCGAACAACTACAGCCAGCTTGCACGAAAAACATTCCTCGGACAGCGGAATCCTCTTCAACACGACGACGAGGGGATGGGAAACAAGCTGATCTCAAAAATAAGGTCAGCTATTGAGACGGGAAGAGTTCACTTGGAAAAAAAGGGTAGGGGAAGGGGGGGGGGGGGGGGGCTGTTAGTTCCACTTTTGGAGAGGAGGGAAGATCGCGATGTCTTTGCTTTTGTAATTTCGAGGCGAGTGCAAACAATGTAAAAAAAAAAAAAAGAAGAAACCTGCCCTTGTCTACTTGCTTTCACTTAAATTTGGTCGTAATATCAGGACGTCCAATTTTGTTCTGCTGGTCCTCGTTTTGGGTTGTCTCAAACTCAACCTTTCGAGGAAGGCGCCTGGGTGGCCAGGCTGACCTGGCCTAAGAGCCGCAAACAAACCTGCGAAACTCCCCAAGAGCTGCGAGGGGGGGGGGGGGGGGGGGACTTTTGTCTAGAGAAACTAACGAAACTCGAACTTCTTGCAATCTATCCGAGTCAAAAGCAGTCCAACTGTACGGAAAGTAGCAGTAGCATACGACTACCAAACCGTAACCTCTCTCAATTTAAAACGCGTTCCATTTCTCTTTTTGGGGAAGTGCTCATGTGACCGGGAGGGAGACTGGTGTGTGTGTGTGCGTGCGCGCGCGCGCGAGCGCGTGTGTGCGTGCGTGCGTGCGTGCGTGCGTGTGTGTGTGTGGAGGGGGGGGGGGGGTGTTCGGGGAGGGAGCCGCGAGCCGCACCGCGAAGAGCCGCATGCGACTCGTGAGCCGCAGCTTGGCCACCCCTGGTATAGTCCGTTGCAACTCAAGAAGGTAAGGCGAGGGAAAGAAAAGCCGGGGAGGAGGAAGCAGACGGAACGTTAGAGAGGAGAGGGGGAACCTCCTCCAGCATTCTGTATGGTTCCTCCTCCCCGTCCTTCCTTTCCCTGGCCCTACTTGAGTTGCAACGGAATATAGTACCATACAACCACACACGCATACGCATTAATATACATTTAGCATTTGATACATTTTTAAAACAGACTAATGTAGTGCGCGACAACACTCCGAACTTATGTTGAATCGAAAATTCAACAAAGCTGAAGTTTTGCCAACTTTATAGAAGATTCGTCAAAAATACATTGCCGACAGGCTTAAAAGCTAATATTTCGTTTCCTCGGGCGAAAAATGTTTTTTTTTTTAAATGCATATTGACACAACTATTACTAAACAAGGTGATATTCTACAAGATAATCATATCGTTGTGACTTCTTGCAGAGGTGGTGTGACAACATGTGACAACGAGGTTGGGTAGTGGCGGACGCAGTCGGGATGCGAGAGTTTGGGTTTTGAGGCCTCATCGGCGCAACCGCGCAAGTATGCACATTGTTGAAATAAAGGCGGTAACACTGTATTCTTCATTTCTCTGCGAGTCACTGTTTCGTGCGCGAAAATGAATTCAACGGCTGCTGAGCCTTCACCAGAAGAGAGAACAGTATTATAGTAAATTTGCATGTTTTTCTATTTGAGTAAATTCAGCTTTGCATAGAAGTGCGCGTCCCAAAACACACCCGTACGGCGTCGAATCTTGATCGGTATCCAAGTGTGCGAAGGCACAGAGACGCTGCATTTCGGCGTGCCAAGGAAGCTTTCATCACACCGCGAGACCGGTGAAACTTGCTTTCGACGAGTTATGCCTTTTTCCTGTGGCACTGCACTTTCGTAAAAATTTCCCCGTGTTCTCAACAGCAAGTCTCAACGCTTACACAGTGTCTTAAAAAACTTCTTCGGCGAATGATGACGAACGAGTAGAAAACGTGTCTTTAGCACGCTGCCGCCAGCCTACGCAACGCTCCAAAAACGGCAAGTGTCACGGCTTACACAGGGTTTTAATTAAAGAACTTCGGCGAATGACGATGAATGAGTAGAAAAAGTGTCTTCAGCATGCTGCCGCCAGCCTCCGCAACGCTCCAGAAATGCGATTTTTCAGCATACAAGATGGCTGTCCAAGGATAGATGAATGGTAATGGCAATACCCAGAGCCGTGGATACAGAGAGTTTGGTCAATGGGAGGCAGTGGAGGCAGTGTAGTTACCGCGTAGCCTCCACCATGCTTCGGGAACGGCCGCTCCTTGGAAGACTGTGTAGGTGGCGCTTCGATCCGCAGCTCCGTTAGGGTGCCTCCATCGGCCGGCAGATGAGGCACCCTAACACGCTTCATAACTAATATAAATACCTCAAAACAATTATTTGTTTCCAGTGAACTTCCGACGATATGATTTGTGTTCTTAGGTGAATAAAAATGTGAAACTAGCAGACGACTGTGTAGTCGACAGCTGCGAATTGGCCGAGCCATAGCCGGAACGACGGTGTTGCAAGTAGGGGTGTCGCGAACTTTTGTCGAACCGGATTTTTAGGTCGAACTTTCGGGGTTCGACTGGGTCGAACCGGAACCTTCGAACTTTTCACCAGATTCGACTGGTTCGACTTTGTGGACAGTGTGGCCAGACCTTGATACAAGCATGTCTAGGTTTGGAGAATTTTTTTTTTATGCAAAGGGTTATTTTATTTTATGAACAGCTGCAATTAAGAGAAAACAATTCTAATCACTGAAGAAGTTAATAACTTAACGTTTTGTACTGTATTAACTGAAATAACCAATCAGCGCTGCCCTTCATTCATTCATTAGTCATTACCATCCAATCCGAAGCCAACTGGCCAGCCTGCCGCGCATGCGCACACGAGTCGAAACTCAATACAAGGTTCGTCGAACTTTCCACTAAAAGTTCGAAAAAGTCGAACCTGGTCGAACTCGAACCTCGGCCGGTTCGCGACACCCCTAGTTGCAAGCGCCAGCGCCACCCACAGCCGTCTTCCAACGCTGTGCCGCTTCTCCGGTTTTGTTCGTTACACTAACCCCTTAAATGTAGCCAGGGAGCCAGGGCATGCATCAGACGCAGAAAGAGGGCTTGGCATGCTCTCTTGGCCAACCAGAAGCCGAAAAGAATCCCCTAGTGGTGGTAACGAGAAACAGTTTTGGTCGTTTAAATAAGCGTGTAAGAGTTAATTACCCTTCATGGTTGAGAATAGGGTGCACGTGATGTTTCGGTCAGGATCATGAAGAAAGATTTAAGAAACGAACGTGCCGCTCGAACTCTATTTTTCTCGGACAGGTGTGGCCGCTCGGACGGCAGATTCCTGGCCCTCAGCGCCTGGCGTACGGGTTTATTTATTTATTTATTTACCCTCAAGGTCCGAAGACATTACAGAGGGGAGTGGGAAATACAAAGAAATAACAACAGGCAAAATAAGCACAGTCATATATCAAAAAATAAAAAGTTCTATAGAGCATCTTTAAAAATGCATAGGTCAGCAATGGTGGCAATGTCATGAGGATGGTGGTTCCATTCTAGAGAAGTGCGCGGAATGAATGAATAAAAAAATGCATTAGTGTTGCATGGAAAGACGCCCACTTTGTTCTTATGATCTAAACGACGGGAAATATAATATGGAGGGGTTAGTAAATTGTGACGGATGGCCGGGTTATGATAAATTTTGTGAAAAAGGGACAGACGAGAATATTGTCTACGTAAAGCAAGAGTGGGTAATGATAACGATAGTTTCATGGAGGTTACACTATACGTACGGTGGTAGTTGGAAAGTTTGAAACGTGCGGATTTGTTCTGGACGGCCTCCAATGATTGAACGAGGTATTCCATGCCGGGTCCCAAACGGAGGCTGCGTATTCCAGCTTCGATCTAACAAGTGATTTATAAAGCAGAAGTTTGAGAGATGACGGCACAGAACTAAAATTTCAATGTTCAATATGAATATTCCATGAAAGATCAGATGTTATGTGGATTCCAAGGTATTTATACCGCAGTGCACGGGCTCCAGTGGAGCGCTATTAAGGTAGTAAGTAGGACAAACGGCATTACGACGGGACACACGCATTGACTTGCACTTGGTGATGTTTAGTTCCATTAGCCATGTGCGGCACCAGTTAGATATTGAGATTAGATCTGACTGCAATAAGGTTGTGTCACTGTCTGTAGAAATTTCCCGGTAAATAACGCAATCATCTGCAAATAAACACACAGAGGATGAAATGATGGCTGGCAGATCGTTTATGTAAATAAGAAAGAGTAATGGTCCTAAACCCGAACCTTGCGGAACACCAGAGTTAACAGGTGTTAAATGGGAATTAGAGCCATTAACAGTTACGAATTGTGAGCGATAGACAGAAAATGTTGAATCCACTGAAGAACGCGTAAGTCAATATTAAGTTTACTCAGTTTAAAAAGCAATAATTGGTGACTGACCTTATCGAAAGCTTTCGAGAAATCGAGGAACACGCAGTCCGCCTGGGACCCGTGGTCAAGAATGGAATGCAGATTATGAGTGAAAGATAGAAGTTGCGTTTCACAGGAAAATGTTTTACGAAAGCCATGTTGGTACAGATTGAAAAATGCATTAGAATCAAGAAAGTTGTCAAGGTGGGAGTAGATGACGTGTTCGAAAATTTTGCAAGGAACGCTTGTTAAAGATACTGGACGAAAGTTGTTGGGTGAATGCTTACTCCCACCCTTGTGTAGAGGAACCACCCTCCCCACTTTCCAATCATCAGGCAGACATGATTCCTCTAAGGATTGCTGAAACTTTTTAGCCAAAATGATAGATGAGTATTCCTTAGTGCTCTTTAAAAATTTAGAATTAATTTCATCAACACCAGTGGATGAGGACAGTTTAAGAGAATCAATTAGTTTAATTATTTTTATACCTTCAGGATCAATTGATATTGGAAACATTGGGAAACATTTCGGTGTTTGAAATTCCGGGTTGGGACAGTCTCCAACGGGGGAAAAAGCCCTTGATCGTTTGTCAATCGTTTCGCTAGTCGCACTCTTCCACCATGATTTTGGATGACCGTGGTTGAAACATCACGTGCATCATATTTGCAGTCACCGAGAGCTACTCCAATGCACTTATCAAGTTTGTTTCTCGCGACCACCGCCAGGGTATTATTTCCGGCTTCTGGTTGGCCACATTCGAATTTCCGAAAACGCCCTGGAACACGCCCGGACCGCTTTTGGCCAATGGCGCCTCCTCTTTTGTCTCCTATACTTCCCAACGAAGGGCTAAACTCTACATATACGCAGTGATGTGATTGCTGCGCCAATCGCGCCAAACTGCGCCAAGGGCCTAACTCTGCTCCATCCTGCTACATTTTGCCAAAATATCTATAATCTGCGCCAAGCCTGCGCCAAAAAACAACAAAAAAAAAACAAAAAAAAACAATTCCGGCCGCCTTTGGAAAGAAAGCGGGAGGCATCAGCATTAATACAGGCCAAAATTGGGAGGGCAGGGGTCCAGTGGATAGAAATAAACCAGAAGGATAGGAATGCGGCAAAAAGGTTCTGGAAACACATCAGTGTGCAGGGAAAAAAGACAGAGGGGTACCAGCAGACACTAACCACACAGGAAGGGACAAAGGTAGAGGGGGAAGAGGCAAGAGAATACATTAGGCATACAATCGAAGCAGTATTTTCGGAGTTAGAATCAGATCAGGCCGTAGGGAATGGTAGCCTCTACACAACACAAGAGGAGGTAGAAGAGGAAATGACCACTGGGGAGTGGGAAAAAGCAGAAGGAAGGGTTCCGGCTGGAACTGCGACAGGCCCAGACGGCATACCAATGAGATTGATAAAAGTTCTAGGCAAAACAAGCAAATTGAAACTGAAGCAGGTGATTGACCAGATACTTGTGGGAGGAGAGGTACCCAGTGACTGGAAATTGAGCAGGATGAGATTATTATATAAGAGCAAGGGAGACAAAGACAGTATCAAATCATACCGACCAATCACAGTAACTTCAGTAATATACAGACTAGCTATGCAAATTGTAAAAAGAGAAATGGAGGAATGGGCAGAGAGAAAACAGATTCTAGGGGAGCTTCAAAACGGTTTTAGGAAAGATAGACGACTAGATGATAATTTATTCGTAATCACTCGGTGCATAGAGATAGCAATGACAAGTCAAAGGCCATTATGGGTAGCATTTTTAGACATCAAAGGGGCATATGACAATGTGAATCAGGAAAAAACTCTGGAACCAACTGAAGGAATATGGACTAGAGGGAACCATGGTTAAGTTTCTAGAACGGGTTTATTCGGAGAATGGGGTGGTATAGCATGGAAAGCCGAAACTACAAGACAAGCAGCAATAAAAAGAGGTCTTAGACAGGGTTGCGCATTGTCTCCCCTGCTCTTTATGATATACCTCAGTGAGATGGAAAAAAGGTTAGAACAGTGCAACCTAGGTTTTGACCTGACTTACATGGAGGAAGGACATAAAGTAAATCAAGTATTGCCAGGGTTAATGTATGCAGACGACATTGTACTCGTATCAGAAAGTCGTGAGACAATACATGAACTGATTAGGATTTGCAGCAGGGAAAAGGACAATTTAGGACTAAAATTTAGTAGGGACAAGTTTGGTATAATAGTTTTCAACGACGAGAAGGGGGAACCCCTGGAGATGCAGGACACATTGATAGAACACGTAGAAAAGTACAAATATCTGGGAGTATGGTTAAGTGAAGGAAGACGGTATCTAAAAGACCATGAAGATATTGTAATAAAGAAGAGGAAACGAGATTCGGCTATCATGAAACATAAGGCACTGTGGAACTATAATAAATTTGAAGTCGTTAGGGGTGTATGAAAGGGAGTCATGGTGCCAGGGCTGTCTTTTGGGTTTGCGGTATTGTGTATGAGGTCAGAACTCCAGGCAGGTTTAGAGATACAGCAAAGGAGTGTGGGTAGGTTGGCATTGGGGGCACATGGGAATACACCAAAATGAGGGAGTACAGGGGGATATGGGTTGGGCATCTTTCGAGAGTAGAGAAGCGATCAGTAAAGTAAAATTTGAACAAAGACTAGCTGAAATTGAGGATACACGGTGGGCAGCGAAAGTGTACAAGTATCTATATATGAAAAGTCTAAACACTAAGTGGACAAACCGAACCCGCAAACTGAGATTCAAATACATTCAACGAGGTGGAGCCGATCAGAGCATATCAGTAGAAAAGGGAGTAAAGGAAACAGAGAGGAAATTGTGGGAAGAGAGAATGCAGGGGAAATCAGCTTTAACAATATACAGGGCACAAAAACAAGAAATAAAAGAAGGAACAACTGTATGATAATTCAGTGGGGAGCTCTTTGCTGTTTGAAGCTAGAACGGGGGAGCCACTGATGACAATTGCTGGATCGCGCTTCCCCGCACCGAAAATGAGGACACCGTCGGCCATCTCACGAGATATGCTCTAGCGCTGTCAAGCCTAGACAGTTACCATGGTTACCGTGTGTAGGTCACGTGAAAACAGAGGCAAAGGTCACGTGACCACCACCTTGACAACGCTTCAGCGGCACTCGTAAGATGGCCGACCGGTGGCCTCAATCGCGCAGTGGGCTCGAAGCGGGGAAGCGCGATCCAGCAATTGTCATAGAGATCAGTGGGGGGTGCACTGCTAAGAACGAAAACGTACAGGGCTAAATTCCAGGAAGTAGGCACTCGGTGCGACGTATGCAATCGCGAAAGGGAAACTATAGAACATGTAATTTTAAGGTGCACGGGGCTTCGTCCCAACCTCTTGGGGGGATATCTACGGATTTGGAGGGGGCACTGGGTTTTCCGGACATAGATGGACGAATGGATAGGGAGAGAATTGCGGTAACTAATAGCGAGTTCGTTTCACACGCACTGGCACCGTTCGAGTTCTCTCCCAGAATGCATCGCACTCGCAGAGTGTTGCACGAAGAACTGGACTCAAACGAACTCGCCAAATGCACCGAGTGCATGGATGGATGGATGGATAGATGGGGCTGAACCCTTTGAATCGGGCGGCGGCTTGCGCCACCTAGCCAGTATTTTTTTTTAAAGCTATTTAATTTACGAGTTACAAATCTAGATATTTAGTCTTAAAAGCTACGGTCCGTGCGACGGAGGCGCCTCTATGCAACCTGGTGCACACACCTTCCGCAGAAAGGGTCGCCCAGTAGGGAATAGGAAAATATTCACCCTTCCCTTGACCTATGCCACCAGTCAGATGTCTATTTTCCCCTCACTATCCCTAAATCCCAGTGCGGTTGTTATATTAATAGGCTCTTCAGCCACTACAGGGTGAAGCCCCTTACAGTAAAGTACCAAATGTTCAGCCGTCCCCTCCTCCTCTCCGCAAGCTCCACACACGGTGTCTACCTCCTGATATCTAGCTCTATATGTCTTAGTCCGCAACACTCCCGTTCTGGCTTCAAATAGCAGGGAACTCCCCCTTGAATTATCATAGAGACTCTCTTCATCGATATCTGTTTTACACAACCTGTACATCTCCAATGCTGATTTTGTTTGCATACCGGCTTCCCATATACTTCTCTCTGTTTCCTTAGGGGTACTCCGGCCGTTTCTTGGGCTACCTAAACACAAA